>JAYKAV010001099.1:35750-119944 GCA_035582835.1 Phoebastria nigripes
TTTTTTTTTTTTTTTTTTTTTTTGAACAAGGACACCACAAGTGGTAATGCTTCGTGTGTCTAAAATTAACAGTGATTATTATCACACCATTCATACAATGGAAAATTAAAAGGGCATCTCTTTTGTGACCATACAACTCGAATTTGTATTTTTATCTGTTGTTTTCCAGTTGTGGTCACTTGTATGTAATGACATTGAAAAGAACAGTAAAAAGGTGTAAATTCAAGAGGCTTCAATTTGCTGATGACAAACAACTTTTTATTTTCTTCTCACTTGGTTTGCTTAAATTTGCAGTTCCTTTTTTGGTAGCTGTGAGAATGTAGATCAGGGGTGAGAAAGACTGCTGACATGCCATCCAGACAAGGCAAAGGTAATTTGCTGATTCAGGAAAACAAGTACAGGAATGGAAGGAGTAGTATTATCCCTTTTGACTGAGGGTGTAAGGCTGAGTTTGGGAAATTAATTTGCAGCCTGAGGTTTGATTATTCCCAGCTGTAATTAAAAGAGCAGGCAGTACATATTGCCAAGTTACATTTTTTTCCCACCTTCTTGCAGCAAGAGGTTGCTACTGTTTCTTTTGGATAAATGTTTTGCTCACTTTGGGATACTTTGTGCTTTTCATATAGCTGCATCTTAAATACTGCAGAAATTGTAGCTGGCGCAGAATTTGGCAACTTGTGTGTTAAGTAAGGTACTGGTCTGTTAGCATCTTGAAATGGTGTTGTCTGCTATGACTGCCAGTATTTTTCAAGGTTACTTTTAAGAACCAAATTGTGATACCCAGAGCTCTGCGAGGAATGCCTTCTCCCTGCGAGGCATGGCAGGTTGAGTAACCACACTGACAGGACGGTGGCTGTTAATTGCTGGGGTCTCAGGGTGTCAGAAACTGGAATTTACTCTCCATGTAGTTCAGAGCTGTCGGAGTTTCTTAATTTTCTGAAGATGTTCTGTAACCAGCAAAAAAAATAGAAAAAAATGTTGAGTTTGGAACTACCACTGTAGATGTGTTGACACAGTTTATGATGAAAAGGGTGATGTTAGCGCCAGGAGAACTGTCCCATTGGATCATCTGTTTGCTGTGTTGTATTGCTAATTACATTTTAAGAGTTTATCAAGTGTGACCCACCCTACCAAACTCATGAAATTACTATGTACTGTGTCCTAATACCTTTATGTTCTAAGCTGTCGCCTAAATGTCCATCTAGCTCTCATAATACTGCAATACTTTATCAGAATCTCTTTGCCTGCTAGTTCTTTATGTTGTTGTCACTTCATGGGAGTTTTTTTTTAGTTCATATGCAAATAATACAGTTCTTATTGTAATGATGATTCGCCATGGTAAGTCTTACAAATGCCTGTGATAGAAAAACATTAAAAGCTTGATCAGCATTTTCCCTAGGCTTTGAGTAAATGCAGTAGACAAAAATCAGACAACTGAAGCAAGTACTGTGCAAGTAGCAGCTCTTTCTTTCTGTGGCGACTGATGCCCTTACTGCTGGAGTGAGTAAACAGTTTATGAAACAGCAGAACCTTTCCAGTTTGAAGCCTTGTGTATTACAGGCATAACAGCCATAATTACAGTTTATCTTAATATGCCAGGTTGAAAACTCTGGCAGGTCAGTCATCCCTCACGGAAGAGCAGCAGTCTCTGTTGAAAGAACTGACTGGATTGCTATGAGCTTCTAGCTACCTGAGCTCTCCAAATTTGTGTCAGACCCTTAAATGTAGTTTAATGCCAGTCGGAAGGAAATCAGATTTGATCCCTATAATGAAACTAGGCCTGATGAAATTTTCCCAGTTCTTCGGTGGCATTAAAATCAAAGCTGCTGCTGATCTCAATATTGCTTTTATATTATCTCATCCACACTTTCAGAAATACTCCACATAGGAAGAAATCTCATAATTTGAAATAAAATTATATAGAACAATGTATTCATGACATTTCTATATGGAATTTGTGTTCTCTCTGACATATGTAAACACATTCTTTTAATGAATATGTATAGTCTTTATGTTTTGAATGTTAATTCAGCACTGTTTGCAGCCTGTTATTCTTTCTAATTATACAGCTGATAAATATTCCAGCGTTATGACCCTGAGAACTGTGCTGGAAAGTACAAAACTGTTTTTTAAAATTCACTTTCTGTTATGCTTTACCAAAAGGATTCCTCCTTTTTACTGGGAAGGAGCTGTGAAGGAATTACACAGTCTCCTGAAACCAAGTGCTGTAGAGAGCCATTTAAAGACATCTTGATTCTATTAGTATTTGTAAGCCAGAGGACAAACTTGGCTACCCTGGTAGTTAAAACATTTTTAGTGTTGTGGATGAACCTTTTTTATTACTATTTATTGGACTTATCCTGCTACAGCTTATTATCCAGGAATACAGCATATTAGTCCTGCAATGCTGAGGGTTACTAAGTAGTTAGAAAGTCTCGTGTCCCCATTTGCAAAAGTATGCTGTGGTTCACCAAAGAGGAAAAAGAGGAATGAAACAAGACTGGTGTCTGCAGTACTCCAGGGAGAGGTGTTATGGTTTTGACTACACTGCACACTAGGGTGTTTTGGTGCTAATGGGACTTGGTAACTGAATCTGTATAAGCTGTAGTTCATATTATTTTCTAGGTTCATTCAAATACTTGGTCACTCAAACTACCAAATCACTTATGTATCCTCACCAAAGCCCATACAAGAAGTCTCATCTGTGCTGTGTATGTCTTTTTTTAGGGCCTCTGTAAGCATGTGTATGAGATGCTAGCACCTGCCATTTTTACTAAAGTCACTGCAGCTGAAGTATTCTCTAAGAAAAATATTGTTCAGCATCTGAAGTTAAACGCTGTACAATTCTTTAAGCCCTTTCTTCTCTGCTACAGAAAGATTTAGAAAATACTGCTTGCTGGATGCCTTCTATTCTTACAGTTTGTAGTATTAGTAATATGTAGTAGTGTAATAGTACATTGTTCTGATTTTTAATCTTTCATTCAAAAAAAAAGACTGTTTCTGTGGTTGAGGGACATTCTTAAAGCTTTGCCTTGATTCAAGGCCTGTACTGAAAACCAAGCTGCAATTTAAACTGTTGCTGCCCACTTATCTTCCCCAAATCAGACATTTCCATTCAAGGTCTGAAGGAGATGTGCCTATGCACACTATTCTCTGTTGTGTGTTGACAAAAGTATTAGGATGGCCAGTAAATGCGACAGGACAACCTCATCAGGAATGCTTCAAAGGCTCACGATATTTGGCATCAGAAGAATTCAGTCATGGCAATTTTCAGTGGCTTCTTGGCTCTGCAGTCATCGCTGCCTTCCATAAGACATTTCAGTCCTCTGGATCCGTCAGTATCTCAGAGTTGGAGTCATTCGTTATCACTATGTCCTTGGCATCATCTATAAGAACTCTCAATCCCAGCTGAACTGCAAACAGAATGGAGACCGTGGATGAATCAGAAGTACTCAAGAGGCAGCTCTRCTGCCACATAACTATTCTGTAGCCATCTGTTTAAAAAAAGGCAAACTCATCTTTCTTTGCATTTTTTTTTAAGACTGCAAACAGAGCAAATAATGCTGATATTGATATTCAGATTATATCCACCATTATCTCTTAAGAATTGAACCTACTTGTCTTCGTACCACTCCAGTCTGTGGTGATCATGATCCACATTCAGCAAAAGGTTTCAGCATGAATAGAAGAAAAAAAAAATCCTCCTCTTTTTGTCCAATTCAGAGTTAATCCTAAACCTCTTTTCACTAGATTTTCTACACTATTGTCCTTGGTAATATTCAGTCTGTTTTAAAGTCTGCTTACCTCTTGTGAGCTGCTATACAGCTCAGTTCAGGCTACAGAACCTGCCCAAACGGAGAGATAAATAGGCAGTTTCCCCCCTGCTGAGTTGCTGTTGCCACAGCTACACTACTACCACCATCTGAAATACCTGAACTAACTTAAGTGAGCTATGTTTATGTAGTGACTCTGGCATTAGCTAGCGTTTTAAAAGATCAACCACCTTGGGTTGTGCAGCAAGTACATGCTTTGTCTGCCTATTAGAACATTTCAGGACCTCCGATGTTGTGAACTGAAGACATGCAGTTTGCTTAAGAAGCTAAGCCTGTACCACTGACTGTTACCTAAACTGAAGCTGAGCCTCTACGACTGAATGCAGCACTCCTGACAGATAGGTTTGTTCATGTGCTACCAGCACCATTCATATAGCAGCCCATTTTCTCCGTCTTGCCACCTCACCTGTCTTACAGCATGTTCTTCTGGTCTCCCTGGGGATAACAGCTCTCAAGAAGGGAAGCAAGTCTGTTTTGTAGTGCTCTTCAATCACAAACCTTGTCTTTTGCTTGGTGATATTTGCTTTTTGTGGTCTTTTAGAATCATTTTAGCAATTCCAAGCTCTTTTGAGAACAGTAGCGCGCCATTACAGACATGTCTGTTTTCAGCAGAGCTGACAGTGACACCTGCACTTCTCCCATATGAAACAGTATATGTTTAGCTTGCAGAATTCAAAAATGCAGCTACAATGCACATATCGCATCACAGGATATTTTTCTTACTTTGGTTCAAACTTCATCTTGTTTCAGTTCCAGAAAACAGTCAGAAAGCCACAATGCCTTTCACCCCACTTCTTCACCAGCACCCCTGTCTCACACATGATATAGCACTTAAGTTTTGGCCAGTAGGATGTTTTTTTCTAAGGCATGGTGGCAAAGATTGTTCAGCAAAAAATAAGTAAAGGACTGCTATCCATAACTCATTGTCCTGGTCCTGGAGTTTTCACTTAAGAAGTAGAGATGGGCAACAAAGGATTTGATTGCAGAAAGTATGCTTTACGTGCAATTTGAGGCACCTCCAATTTCCATACCAGAGTAATGGCTGTATAGATACTGTTACAGAGATATTCTTGGCTCTGGTCCTGAATCATCAGCGAGGATTGTGGGTTTACTATTAAAAGAATAAGTGTTTCTTTAGAATCAAAACAGATTACTCTCTAATGAAAGTGAAAATGACCAGAGCTCCAAGCCAGCCTGTCTTTCCCAGGATACCCATAGCTAGAAAAAAGCAGAGGTCATGGATCATGTTCTGTCACTTCACTCTATTGATATTTTTCATGTTTCAGGCAGACATCCAAAATTGGATACTTTTCCATAAAGCAAAAGCAACAGAAACAAAGTGGCAATAATAATGCGCCTGTTATCGGTTGTTCCCACACCTACAATCTTGACACTACAACTGGGAATCTGATGTGCACCTTTTCCTTTCTTCTACTCTTTGTCTCCATTAAGTCATCAGAATATTTGTGTTTCTTCATAGAATAAATGTATTTAGAGTATCTTTTGATTATCCTAAGGTGTCTAAAACAATTGCCTAACTTCGTGGTATCATGTCTTGAAATACAAGGAATAATTTAAGGTGCTAGTTTTTATAGATATGATCTAGGCAGGATCCAAGTACTCTCTAAACTGGATCTGTCAGATTTTTGATATGCTGGTAGTCTGCTTAAAGCAAGCTTATTCTCTTAGTGTGTACAAGAAACAACTGTAAAAATCCAGAGATAAATTCCACCCACAGAAAGTCCATTATGTAAGTCCATTCTGCTGTCAGATGGTGAACAATTTTGTCTGTTGAAACACACCTTTTCCTCTTGAACATGGTTCTTTCACGTTTTTTGATACAGGATATACGGCTTCAGTTGAGATCCTGATAATAGCAAACTTCTGTGTATGGGTAGCTTCAGCAAAACTCTAGCAATTGTTGGAGTGACTGAGAGGTTGAAGAGAGATCACATCTTAGTAGTGTTTTTTTAATGCTCTAGTTTCTTCTGCTGTGCAGTGACAGAGGTCTTAAGCTTTCACTGGCATAAATATTTCTAAGAGCTTGGTCACTGACTGGGATCAGAAAGAAGCCAGGCCATACGTCAGTCACGCTCTTCTCACTTAAACCTGTAATGTGGAAGAAAAAGTTGTTCTTCCATCCCAGCTGTCACTCATCTGAAAGCAGTCATGGACTTTCTCCTCATTGAGTCAATTTTCACCCATTGTCTTAGCAAAACTTCACGCCTTTCAAGTGAGAGCCGTATATCTTTTTTTCCACCTGTAAAAAATAACAAGCTTTTTAAATGTGGTGTCTCACCCATACAACTCTCAAAGAGAAACAACCTCAGAACCTGGCGATTTCTGCTCCAGGGCTGTGGAGACGGCGTGCCTTTCACACAACTCTGTGGGCTAAAGTTCTGTGCTGGCTACTGCCAAGCTGGGTTGAAAGGTTGTAGCCCTGAGCTGCTTCTCAGAGGCTACCGTCTTCTCAGACCTGTCAGCCAGACTGCACGTGTAGTCGCTTCCTGGTCCCATTCTATTAAAATAATATGTTGAGGGTTTTTTTTAAGAGGCAAAACAGTATTGTTCAGACTTTTTAGAACAAGGTCAAGAAGCAAATATATACACAGTTATTCTTACAGATTGGAGAAGGGATTACTAAGTAAGCATCCAGGACAGTAAGTTCTTCGTCCAGCTGAGCTGCAGCCAATGCAAGCTATCTGACTACGTCCTACATATTTAGGTATGCATCTCCCTGCACCCTTGATCTAAGCACTGACGTACCTGATGAAGCTATTTCACTCTCCATCCTCAGAAACATTACAATATTAAATACATCTTTTCATGCTCACCAAGGTCATGAAATTTGTAAAGTTTTCAGCATTTTAACTGGTAAAAATTTCTGTACTCCAGTAGTACCAGTCCTTTCCCTTTTCAAGCCTTCAGTTTAAAAGTCCAGTATGTTAGATGCATATGTTCAAAATATCAATATTAAATAAAAGCATTGTCCGTTTGTCCTGTTCTTCTCAAATTTTCTCAGTCATGTATTCTTTCACATGGAGCTCAATGAGTATTTTTTGGAGAAAGTATTTTTGTTTTAGCCTCAATTACAAATTCCTAACTAAGATTAAGTTAAGTTGTTTAGAAAGAAGATACAGGAAGAAAAAGAGAAAGCTGTTTTACTACAAATAAAGTCGGTTCAAGGAGTGGTAACAGGTGAAGAAGCAGATTTAGTGTCACTGCTACCTTCAACAGTTTGCCTGTGTGATCCTAAGTCACCAGATTGTGATGGGTCTTTATTAAAAAAGATCTTGACAACAAACAGAAAGATATATCAGTACAATTAAAAGCAATCTTAATAGGTTACATTAAGCTTCTATGACTTTTCTGACATCTTTAATAAAAGACTAAGCATTATGGCAATGTTATTAGCATAATAATTGCTATTGACATGATTAACAGAATAGTTTTAACACATTTGATTATTTTTAAAAAATCATTCTCTGAAATTAGCAATATTAATATGCTTTTGTTTATAAACTAGAGCAGGTAGAAATTTGGATTATTTGGGAATTTTGAATTTTTACTACTTTAACTGCATTTGCAACTAAATTTTTAGATGAAAGGTAGACAGGAAATCTGTAGCATTCTGAGTTGGTTTTTCATCATCACTCCTGCATGATGCCATCCTTCACACTGCCACAAATGGTTAGGACCCCATTTTATTCCTTCTTTGCAAGGTGATGAGAGGTGGCACAAGCCACCCCTATTGGGCAATAAGGCCAAAGTTTTCTTTTATGACCTGTTGCACATCCTGATTTGGCCGCATCAGCTAAAGGTGAGAATTAAGGTCAAAGGACAGAAATAGTTGTTTTCCCTAACATAGAGCAATCCTTTGAGTTCATTTGAGATCTGCTGTTTTATGATCAGGGTTATTGTCTTTGTCTCCTCTCTTCCCAGTATCTGTAAAATGTTTCTGAACTCTATTTGTAAGAGTTTTTTGCTATTGGGAAAGAGTATGGCAAGGTTGTCTTTCTGTATCTAGTTATTTTAGTGCTTTAGCCCCAAGATCTTGCTACAGAAGGTTCTTGCTTACACCATTTCTGCAAGGCTACAAAAGGTTTGTGATGAGGGCAAGCCTACCTTTGTCTTAATTACTCAGGGCATGCATCCAACAAGCTCATTATCTTGGTTACTCACAAGAAAAGTCAAAGAATAGCTCAAGCATCCTTGAAGGCATCTATTTCAACATCTGTCATGTAGCACAAAAGTGTCTGTGTCATCATTTCCTTCTGGGAATACACTGTATTGTTCAAGTGATTTCAATAAACTTGTCACATGCCACCTTCCTTCTAAAATAGCTGCATGAATAGGCAGTATAACCTAATATAATTTAACACAGAAGTCTTATGAATAGTCCAGTATTTGTGCACGTATTCTCAAAATCTGTTCTGGAAATATTTAGAACATTATAAAAAATGAAAATGTTCAGCCAAAGTAATAATAAATGGTAGTTATTAAAAACTGAGAAGCTGAGTGCAGAATAATAACATATTATTATATGTTTTTCTTATCCTATAAGCAATAATTTGGTATCAGCACAGTCATTTAGGGGGAGGTGGGTGGGTCCTGACTTCCTGCTCCACCAGTGGACATGTAACCATGACAAACATACTTATTACTGCTCTTCGGAGTTGCACGCTGCTACAGCATTTATGGTATGTTCAACTCTTTATAGAGGGGCTTCCTCTAAGTTTTGTAGGATAATAATGTATTCATATGTTTTTTTCAGACAAGAAGCCCTTCTTGCTGCCATTAGTGAAAAAGATGCCAATATTGCTCTGCTAGAACTTTCATCCTCTAAGAAGAAGACCCAAGATGAAGTGGCTGCACTGAAACGAGAGAAAGACCGTCTTGTGCAACAGCTCAAGCAGCAGGTGGGTAGAGGAGGGCTAGGAAAGAAACCAATTAATAATCTGGTGTGAGGTTATTATCTTGATTTATGGACCTAATAATGTATAATCCTGTCGTATGTTGGGATAGAAAGTGCATAAATAACGATTTCCAACTACCTACCAGTCATGAAGCCTGTAAAACATGGTGGGGAAAGAAGTCTCAATGTTGAGGGAAGTTTCTTTGTGTCACTGCCTGCGTAGTAAATGTGTGACAGAATGTATAGGAAACTATGAATGAAAAGGACATTGGTTATTATCTTCTACAGGCACAAATAACCACAGATTCGGGGAAATGTAGTGATACTTCATTTGCTGGTCTGTATTTCCCTTGTTGGGGAAGAAGCATACATGGAACAAAATTTTCCTTGCTGTAAAGCTCAACTATGAATGTGTTACACCACACAGTCTCTACTGTGATTTCTAATCTGTGACAGCAGCACCATATGGGAATGCCGGCTACTAGAGTGGAATTTGGGAGGTCTCGTGTTTGTGAGGAGATTGGTCCTTTTCTATTTCTGGCCTCTCCCATTTCTAAGATCTTTTTGTGTTGGCATAACAATCAGAAAAAGTGTGTTTCTATTCAAGCATTTAATATTGTGTTTCAGTATTGAATGCAATGTGAAAAATACATTGCCAATAAAACACAGAGGAAGCAAAAGGATCCCTGGCAATAAGAGATTTAGGATCTGAAAAATCTGTGTAGATTTTTCACTTCTGGTGGGTTTTAATGAGTTATTCCCTTGCCACATTCCCTGTAATAGCACCTATGCTGCTGCCAATCCAGTATCAACTTCTCCAGTGTCACCGATTCCATTTTCATAAAGTTTTACGTGCAACATTTCATGTGTCAACCAGATGATTTCCGTTGTGTCAAAGACAGTAAGACAAAACCAGGTCTGCTTTCCRATGAGGAATTTCTCTGCTTCTTCCTTAGGAAACACAAGTAGGTTACTGGCCGTGTATTTTTAAGATAACAATTATTTAAGGTGTAATTTAAGAACAGTAATTTTGATTGTTATACCAGTTTCAAAACAAGCAAGAAGTATAGTTTACAGTCTTGTATTATTTATTTTTGAGCAACAGTTGTAATTACTTTCACTTGTCAGCCAGATGACCTCCTACTAGAACAGGATTCAGAAGTGGTCACAGCAATGTAAAGTACTTATTTTCTTCATGTAATTGTCTGTAGGTGTAGCAGCCTTAATATACATTACCACTCATTCCAAGAGAACTTGGAACTTTATTGTCACTTCCTGTTGTCCTAAGTCTAAATTCTAGCACTTACATGCCCCTTGCCCTTCCCAGTTTCCTTCTGATTAGCCTTTGTGGGTAGATGGAACAATCTTTAGTGTTTTGTGGTGGGTTTTTTTCTACTGAAAATCTGTGTATATTTAATTTATGTATTAAGGTTGTGATTATCTGTAATGACTTAGGTTTCAGTTAGGTGAATTTTTTTAACATTGTTGTAGTTCATATTATTAGTTTTCAGTGCTGATAAGTCTTACAATATCATATGCTGTTCCTAAAAAGACATGGCCATTTCCCTTAAGGATGCCCATTCTAAGTGCTTTTCTAGGGCGTGGGATACTTAATTTTCCAAAGAAACTAAAACTGCAAAGGAGATTTATTTGAAATTGTTCTTGCTATGAAATGAGACCAATTCTGAGCTGATGTTGGAGCAATAGTCCTTTTTCAAAAAATTCATTGAAATATCCAAATGCCTTTGAAGTTTCTGGTTCCAAAACTACCATCAGCTATAAAGACTCATCATTGTTTAAGATTGTTTAAGATTGTCATCTTAAAANAAAAAAAAAAAAAAGAAGAAAGCAGAAAGTAATCTCCTCAGCACATCTGTGCTGTGAGTAGTATAAATACAAGCTATATATAAGTAGTATAAGTATAAATATAAAATCACAGATAATGGGGCTGCAAGATTTTCTCCAGTGCATCCCCAAGCCCCAAGGCAGAATATATGTTTATATATAAACAATCTAAACTATATTTAAACCATACCTGAGAAATATTTATTTGACCTAATAGAGATTTGACACATCCTCCCTAAAATCTATCCTACACCTTAAGGATGTATCATTTTTTATCCTTTTTTGTGTGCAGTTTTCAACACATTGAAAGAAAATCTCCTCAAAGTTACTTACATGGGACAGTAATACTCACCACCTCTGTAAGTTGCAGGGGATCTGATACTGCATTTATTTTTTTCAGTAGCAATAGTTTTGGTCTGTACTTTTTCTACATCAATTCAAATCATACCAACTTTGACAGCTCCAGAAATAGAAGATGGGTCAGAAGAGAAGGCTATGAGATTTTACAGGATCCTCATTACTGATATAGTCACAGAGAATCTCATTTTTCCACATGCTTTGCAAATAATCTGTGTACTTGGCCCTTGTGGTCCTTTTCAGTTATTACAGATCACCAGCCTCATATTTTCCAACAAAACAACTGTGCTGCTTGATCAATTTAAGCTTTCTCTACATGGACCCTTCTCTACATCTTGAGAACAAAGGTCCATCTGCGTTTGTCAGCTCCACAGGACTATATAGCATTTCAGGAACTTCCTAAAAGTTTAGCTGTAATTCCTAAATTTACAGTAGAAATTGTGAATGAAAAATCTTTCAGACTTGCAGATGTATTGAACACAGCTGTGCAAGAAAGGCAAGTAATGCTAGTTAATCAAGATCTTCTGGAAGACTTTGAAAAGCAATTCTGGAGCCTAAGAAGTTTATTCAACCCTTCAGATTCAGAGCTGGGATCCTAACCTCAGTAATTCCTTCCTTCTGCCTTTAACGTTGTTTCAGAGCTGTTGAGCTCCCTGATAAGTATTTGGTATTTCAGTCCATCCCATTTCTAGGAAAAGCTTAGACTTTGTGGTGGGAAAGCAGCTCTTTCAGTTGGCTGGCAGGCACGGTTGACTAAAAGATTCCTGTTTCCATGCACATAGCATGCAAATAGAAATGCTGAGCAATATCGGAAGGGGGTGGTTTGTGTGAAGAGTTATGCATGCTGTGGTAGGTACCATAGGCCTGATTTCTGAATCTCACTGCAAACCGTAAAGAGCCTCTGACAGAGATAGTGTTTTAGAAAAGCAGTTTTCTGCTACACTGCAATAGTGAGTGTGAATGGATCCAAGTGTGTATGATAGGATTCAGATTATACCTTTTCATTGCTTGTGCTGGTTATCGTTGAGTTGCTACAATGGCTACCACTGTTAGCAGACTGACTTACTGTTAATTGACCTTTCTTAGACTGTAGAAAGATACAACTCTCTCCTAAAACAAAAACTCATTCTTGCTGATGAGCCTCAATTTACTTCTTGAAAAAAAAAAAATTTCAACTTCTTCAGCCCTGCAATTTCAGGTGATTTTTATTTACTTAAAAACATTGATGAAGACACATAGATTCATCAAGGAAAAGTTGCACAGATTCTGGAGGACTCTGCGGTTATTCCTTGCTTTAAGTCTCCTTTGTCCTTTCCCAACACTGTGTCACGTTCCTGGTCGCTCGCGCGGGAAGGGTATTACWGCGAAAGAGAGGGAAGGAGTCCTGCCAAAGACATTTTGGTTCTTTAATTTCTTTAAGTATGTGTATTAAAGTTTGGATGAAGAGAGGCATTTTGGAAAGAGGATATGGCATCAATGTTGTTTTAATTTAGAGTTTCTAGGCTCTGAATTGCAGGAATGTGCCTCAATATAGAGACCATTTCCTAATGAGGCACTCGGCATTGACCAGGCTTTCCAGTAAATGGAGCTGCCTGTTTCATATTGGTTGTCAGTTTGTATGAGGGATTTCCTCTATCATCGGAAAGGCAGGCCAATTGCAGGGCGAGGGTCACCAGCTAATGTGGTCCCAATTTACTTCCTCCCAGAGTACTTTGTCTCCGTGAGTAGTTCATGGAGAAGCAGTGGTTGGGAGGCTGCTTCACCAGAGGGGGCCGGGGCTGATGCAAGAGAACAGAGCTGAAGGTTGTCTTAACAAAGTCCAGATGTAGCGTGGCGAGCGCCAGCCAGCGTGCTCGGATCATACGCCATACAGAAGCCCCCACGACGTGTGTCATGCTGGAATTGACGGAGACCCAAGGAGCTTTGGCCTGCTTTGTGGCAGCACACCCACCGCTCATCTGTTAGAAAGTAGCCTGTTTGCCATTTATTCCTTTCTTTGTCAAGCGAAGTTTTAACGATCAGGATATATTTTTTGTAACAGGGCAAAGCGCTACTCTGCAGCTTTGAGTTGTAAAGGGAAGGCGTATCTGAATCGGCTGAGGTTTTCCTGTCTGTGGGTTTTGAGTCTTAAACGCTTGGGGTTTTCTACTAGGAGCTGTTTGGAGCAAAGATTGTCATTTTCTGTGTTTGTACAGTGTCTAGCACAGTGGGGGCTCGACTTGACCAACATCTCTAGGCACTACTATGCCGTAAATGTTAAGTAATAGTTTTGAAATCTTTAGGAGGCTCTGAACTGTATCAGTGTCTGTTTTCTGAGAGCTTGGGGTATTATTCAATTGAATTGTTTGTAAATCACTGTATTCACTTGTATTATTACATAATGTTTCATAATTATTCCCAATTCTTTTATAATATACTGTAGCAGAAGTTACCAGGAGCTAGCTTGATTCAGTGTCATTGATGATGGGATCTCAAAATTTTCATTTTAAGTGGTGTGACTCCAGGTGAGGTTAATACTGGGTGCGTTTTTATTATGCTGCCTTTTCCAAAATAAAAGTAATTTTCAGATCAGTTCCTCAGTCTTTTAAGAACATGTTGAGTTTTGATCCTACACTTTAGCATGCTCGCAGAACCACCCAGCTAAGCTTTCTCCATGTATTTCATAAACATATATTTTCTTCTATCACACAGATTGTTAATGAAAAATACTGAATAGTACTGGGCTCAGGACAGAGCTCCATGTAACCCACTTGATTTATTAAGTTATACCTGTAATCTTAAAGACTATTAGTGAAGTCTTCAAGACTTCAGTCGTGGGAAGTCTTTTCTATGGCTCATCTGTGTTTATCATTATAATGTCACTGTGCATCTGTCCCTTACTGCAATTCAAGCTCGTTACTATTTTTTCTATCTGTTATGGGCATAGAAAAAAAAGACTATTTCTTTGCACTTTTTAGCAGCCCTTTTGGTTTACACAGAGGTATCTCCTCTGTGTTATTCTCTAAACCGGGCAGTCTTAGTTCTTCCAGTTTTCATGTGTCTTGTTTTCTAGATATTTGATCATTCCAGTTGTTCTTTCTTAGATTTTATTTGATTTGTCTTTTTCTTTCTCCAAGTGTGGTATCCGAAACTGGAGAAAGCTCAAAAGGAGGCCTTTCCTTAGCTGAACTTGTTCATGAGCATGTCATGTGAGACAGTGTCAGAAACCTTAATGGAGTCTTCCAAAACCTCACCAGTTCCCACACATTCCCAAAAATAACCATTAATAGCTTTCATTATAGTAAATAAACTCTTTCCTCGTATAGTATAGTCAGAGCTAGAAAATTTGAAGACGTCTGATTTTTTTTTTTTAGTATCATCTCATTTGTTCTTTTCCTTTTCTGACCTAAAATGATATTCTCTGAGTATTGAAATAAATTTTGTTAGTCACCTGAGTACAGTTTTTAGTGAAGACTGATATAGAAAAGGCATGAGCACTTTGAGCTTCTTGGCTTTATTTTTTGATGGCCTTCACTTTTGACTGAGTAGAAGATCAACCTTTGTCTTCAGCTTCCTTTTCATTCTAATGTACATCTCTAATGTCTACTTTTTCTCCCCTAGTACTTCCCTCACCTTTCCTGTTCTTGCCATATACACTCTTGCTGTTTGCTTATGCTTATCTTAGTGAAAAGAGCTCCATGCTATTTTAGTGAAGGGAGATAAGAACCCTCATGCTATTGGAAGTATGGGTTACGTAGTCAGCTTGCTTGCCGTTCAGAGGAATCTTTAATACCTGTTGTTCCCTTCTACTTCTATCTCCTCATGATGATCATTCCTTCCTCTGTGGGCCAGCATGAATTGAGGGGCTGTTATTTACCATTCCCATAAATTGAAAAGAATTATTTGGTGATGACTAGTAGTATTAATAGTTAGCATTTATGCAATATTGAATATATATTTCATCTAGCCATGCAAGTCCCAAAGCTGTTTTCTCTGTGCTGCTTTGTGCTTCTTCCCTGCAAAGATTTTGGCTGACTTTCCTTATGAGGCCAAGGTACTGCAAAGATTTGTTTCTCAAGTAAATGTGGTTCATGGGATCATGAGGAAAATGAAAGAATTTTAGATTCCAGAACAGCTTCTCCCCCCGAAAATGCTAGTTTTCCACTGTTACTTGTTTCCTTGGAAACCCCGCGCACTGACACCTGATACTCCTCTGCTGTGAACTTTTCCAAAGTGAAGTTCCACTGCTTGGAGTCATTTCTATTTGTAACAGGAGAATGTAAAACAGGTCAAAGGAGACTGACAGGCAAGCGTTTTCCTCTTACTGCCATGGAGCTGTATCAGCATGACCACACTTCTGGCAGTTTTTATTACCACCCTGCCTGATGAAATAATACGGATTCTGTGAGGCATGCAGTTAGTCTTTGCTTTGCCTTAGCTGCCCTGATTTGAAACCATGTCTGATGAGAGTGATTACGCTATCACTCTCAAAAAAAGATAGCAAGCAATTTTTTTCTTCAGGTGACATAGATACAATCACTGCAGGTAATTGCTAAAAGTAGTGCTGTTTCTGTGACAGAACTACCGTTGTTCTCCAAGAGCATCTGAGAGGTCCCGGTGGTGCGATGGTGCCCACTGAAGTTAATGAGTGGAGGTACCTCTCAAACCATTGTCAGAAGGGGACTTAGGAAGTCTAGGAAGATGTATTTAAGTTGTCTGAGGTGGTGGTGTTGACTTCTTTATAGCTGAGAAAACAAAGTAAAAGTTAGCATTTGAAATGAGTGATGAGATTCCAGGCACTTGGATCTATCTTTGTTTATTGATCTCTTCACCACAGCACCCACGTACTTGCACTAGCAAGAGTGGAAGTAGATGCAAAAGTGGGGAAAGAAAAACTATGTGGTAAGAAAGTTGAGAACAGACAGATGAGTTTGAAGGGGACTTGCATGTTAGAGGTTCCTGCATGTATTGGGCAGAACAGAAGGTACTCTGTGAATTCTGGTATTCTCTGAATGCCAGGTTAACCTATTTGAAACAGCAACAGACAGATTAATGTACTTTGCCAGGAAATTTTCAAGGAATAGTGAAGCATTTTGAGAACTATTGTCACTTGTAGTGGACTTGGTACCTAAATAGTGCAGTCACAGCCTCGTTTACACACTGCGTGGTTCATAGCGTCAGTGTAAAGTCATCTTTTTTCAGGTTCTTGTACCACCATTATCTGTAGGGTCAAATGCAGCTTTACAAAATTTGAATCTACTGGCTTTAATGTACAAAGATACCAAAATACGTATTTTTTTATAGTATATTCTTAGCTGGACTGACAGAGTAGCTGGCATACATGTGAGCAGGCAGAAGTGGGGGGAAGCACGCTGTACACTTCCTATTCAGGAAGCTATTGGACTAGAAACAGAAAAAACTTCTGGCTGAAGTGAATATATATCCACTAATTGGCTCTCATCGAGCATTGCCAGCTGTCAAATTTAAGCATCATGGCTTTTGTCGAAGGCCTGTAATCCACCCAGATTATCAATCACAGCACTGCTTGCTTTGCCAGGCTTTGCTCCTCAGTAATTGTTTCTGTCAAGGGGGGGATCTCTGCCAGGAGCAGACCCTAGCACCCTGACAGCAGCCGAGCAGGCACAGAAAGCAAGGCTTTGTCATGCCCTTGAACACCGCTTCCTGAAGCACAGCACAAGAAGCCCTCGCAGATTAAAAGAAAGCACCTTCTCTTTGCTATATTCTCCAGACTTTTTTCCCATCATTTTTAATCATCGGTTACCACAGTAACAGCACTCAATGCAGCGTCAGCAGTCTTTTCTGGGGCAGCATTTCATCTTCCCATGGTATTACTTATACTCTCATTCCCCTCTCCCTCCTCCTTTTACCTTTACCCTCTGCCTCTTGTATTACTAAATAATAATGTATGTTCAAGTGAGTTCCTTGCTGTCACTGGCTTCACGGTGCCGGAGAAGGGAACCGCCTGTTGGCCCTGCTGTGCACAGCCACGTCTGCTTTCTGTTTGTGCCTTCACTCATGTCTCAGCCGGTAGTTTTTAGGGCATTGCAATGGCGGCTATGTAGGTTTGCTTGAAGGGGAAGGTTCTTTGCCTCACTGAGAGATTGAGCTTTAAGATTTATAAAACTACCTTGGAACTCAGGCAACAATACAGTACTTGCTACCCTTTCTTTCTGGACATTCGTAACATTTAAAAAAATATGCTATGGACTAATATTTCCCAAATTTGATCTCAGTTTTCAAAAACCCGTTTCATTCTATTAGAAATATTCCTCCATTTATTGATTATATTAAGATTTTCATATTATAGTTTTACAGCTTTTTAATTAATTAAAACTTTGCACAAATAAATGTAAATTAATTGGATAGTTGCTGACAGCATCTACTGCCACATTTACAGTATCTCTCATTCAAGGATTATGAACTCCTATACTAAGTTATTTAAGCAACATTGTCGCTGACTAGAAAATCAGGATTGCTGGACAAGTCTACGTTAGCAGTTGAGAAAGCCTGTATCCCATTTCTGTAAGTGACAACCAATCTGCTGGTGTTTGATATCAGTTAAAATTGTTAAGCCTACACTGGGAGGACCAGGCTTGTTAGTGGTATGAAAGAGTTAAGAACACTGGGTAAGCTTGGGTTTCTCCAGAAGACTGCACTAGGAAATCTAATTTTGGGCCTAAAAAATAGTAATTCCTTTGTCTGTGAATAGTATTTCTGGACATTAGTGCAATGTAAATATAGTCACTGTCATTTCACGTCGCAGTTGTACTGTATGGTGGTTTTCTGTAGTTATCGTGGCACAAACCACTGATCTGATAGGCACTGTTTTTCATTTAAATAAAGAGAATATATTAGAACAGGTCTTTTTAATACATACATCCAATAGAGCATTTATGTATTTATTTCTATGTGACTTCTGTGCTCCAAATTTTATGTTGAGAACAGTTACCCTTCCTCAGTTTCTGACAGTCTTTGTGTTAGCTGATGAGTTCATGAGATAGATGCAAAAGCTCAGAAAGAGTGGTTTAGAAGAGCTCAAGATTGCCAATAGTTGTTCACTGAAGGAATAAAATTATGGGTGCATCTTCTTTTGCTTAACTTCTACGGTTTGTGGGGTAGTTGGGAAGGACCCGTATGTGACTACTCCCCATTTGTTGTCCAGCGGCAGGATGTGCCTCAGGGATAAAATATTTGAGACTTTCCGACAATCAGTTCTTGTGGCTGGGTTGGTTTGGCATCACTCTTTTGGTATTTGAATTGATGATGTTTGAAGGCTGACCGGAAAATACAGTGAGTTTATGATTACATTTAAATCTTGTCATTTAGACACATTGTTTAGGGAACTCTGAAGTTTTGGTGACAGGGAGGATTCCACTTAAACATGTAAATAATCTTGATGAGATAAACCCGTGAATATATTTTTTGTGAAGAAACAGGAATTTCACACCGAAATTTCATATACAGGAAGATTTTGAATGACTTGTTTGAACTCAGTAAAAATACTGTGATTTTCCAAGATGAGTGTGTAACCATCCTTACTGATATTTCATTGACTGGATGCAGCTTTTTCTATACTGAAGTATTCCTGTTCATTTGGGCTGTTTTACCTGGCACTGGCAGTTGTCTAGAAGACATATGTGTCCTTTTACCTCATCTCCATTCAGAATGTGCTAACTTGGTACATTATGCTTATCTGTTCCTACATTTATTGGCATTATTCCCCAGGGAACACACAACACACTGAACAATTTCACACTAAAGCTATAAAGTAAGACTTTATTTGTGGTTACTTCTCTTTGGGTGAAAAGCCTAATGAACCTGTGACTTTAACAACTATCTTATCTGAAAAGCAATTCACATACTGATAGTCGGTAGAAAGGTAGTGGCAGAAAGGTGAAAAGCATTTTACCAGCTTTAGTATTGGTTTTAATTTGTGTAAGATCTGTAACTGGTGAGGTGATAGGTGATGCAAGGTGTGTTCCAAAAACATATGAGGAGAAGGTGAAGTCAGAGATATGAAGTGACTGATTGGTTTCATAAACTAAATATGTAGAAGGTTTCAAGTAGATTACAGATTAACAGTTGTATGACTTAAAATGTCAGTGATATGTTCTTTACTTGAAGGAGGAATGATGGAAAGAATTGTGCACCTAGAAATATGTAATGAAAATTAATGATCTATAAGATAGAATATATTGCATGTTTGGGATTTTACTGTGTTATTTTGGGAGTAACATAATAAATCAGTGCTTTTTTTGCTTGAGAAGAGAAAAATACATAGTCTGCAATAGAGAATTTTAATCCCCACCATCTTAAAAATTGATAATGGAAAAATTAAGTCTTAACTGTACAGAATGAACTTCAGCTTCAGTAAATAGTGAGCTGTTGATGAACAGTGTTCTCTGGTATTTTTGAGCTTATGCACTGAAATACCTCTCAGTCTACTGATTTTTTTTCTCATCCACTGTATTAAGCTCCTTAGAATTCTGGAAATTATTTCCCTTTTTGAAACAATCTGATTGAGCCTAGTCCAGTACACCGTATCTCAGGCTAATGAATAGGTAATGCAGGGGAAAACAGAAGTTTCATGTTGCAGTTGGAAATCTAAGATATATGCTGCCAATTAGGACTAGTTTCTTGATACTAACCCTTCACTAATTTACATACCAAGTTGTGGAAATTTGGAAATTGATAGGATAGTATATCAGATTTTTCAAAAGGAGACACAGATTTATGAAATTAGGCATCACTTATGATAGCTTCTGCAAATGGACGGGTGCTGATGGCTGCAGATTCCCCTCAGTTCTGTTAAATTCATGGTGTTATGTTCTAAAGAATACAAGTCTTTAAAAAATTACTATTCATGTTTTGGTGCTGAATAAATTATGCATTTTATTCCTTAATAAGTACTTGCTGTTTTCTACACCTCTTTTCTAAGATGAAAAAATATTCACGATCAAAGAAAAGGTGTGTAGTTTTTCCCTAGAGGTAATGTTTTTGCCACTTGACATTTGTCAATGTGTGTAGGGAGGGGATGGAGATTTTTCTGCTGGCTGCTAACTTGGGAAGCTGCGAGGAGTTTGGTAACAGCTGCCAACTCTGAAAGATAAAGATGAGAAGGTTGATACTGATGGAGATCTGCTTCCAGTCCCTCCCTTGAATATGGGGGTCTGCAGACGATGCTGTCAAATATGAGGTAGTGATTTTGGCAGATCATCTTTAGGGCAGTTGTGTTCCACTGTCTCTGAACGGACCTGTATTGAACACAAAATAAAGGCCCTTCTTTGCCTTAAATGTGGTACCAAAGGTTTGAGTCTTTTCAGTACCAAGAAATGCTTTTAGGGATTAGTCCAAGATTGTGCATAAAGACAAAATAAGTCTCAAACTCAGTTATCAAAAGATTGCTGTCTGATTTTATTTGGCATAATCAAACATTCATCATGTGGATATAAGATCAATTTGCTGGTCAAGCACCCTCAGTTTCAAACATGAGTAAATTTACCTTTGCAATAACATGTTGCACAATTTTAGGTACATATAACATAGGTGAATATTAGTCTCTCAACTTCCATAAAGCTTTAGTCTCCAAATATATATTAAACTCTGATCACAGTACTGGTGCCTGGGGGAAGTAATGGTCTTTTATCTTGAATAGAGCCCTGGTTAAGGGGTAGCCATTTTATTAGGGGTTTTGTTCTCTTTGTTTGAGCACAACTTTACAGTCACAGAACTTAGTCTTTTGTTCTCTTTCTTTCTGTTTACCACCAATTCCTGTCTGTCTTAGTGTGAATACAAATATTTCCTGTAGTTGAGTAAACAAAAAATAAATGGAGCTCTCACAGCTGACTCCAGCCAAGTTCTTCTTAGGATCTGAACAACCTAGGTATCTCTTGTTTTTACAGTGGATTTTTATTTGGGGGGGGGCGACTTAACTTTTTTAAACATTCAATTTCACCGTTGTACCACATTTAGTCCTTTTAATAGTTTAAGAAATTACTCTTCTCACTTTTTTCACATTAACCTGAAACGTAACTGTAATTTCTGATACCAAGCCAGTGTGCCCTCCATCTCCAAAATACTAGTAGATATAACCTTGGCTTCGCCTCCTTTATTACAGCTAGCAACCCCAACTTCTGCCAACTGCTGACATTAATGGTGTTGAAAAAATAATAAAAGCAATATAGTGATCCTTAAGAACACACACATACATAAGGTGTTTAAAACTTCGAAGACTGCATGGGTTTATTTGCTCTGTGGAGGTAGTAAGTACTGTACCTTCTCATTCTAGGTTTTTTTCTTCTTTATTTTTTAAGGGGAAATATATTTATTTATACACACAGATCTTCATTTTGTGCACCTTTCAAGTCTCTTTCATATCTCATAGAGAGACAGGCAAGATATCAGTATGTTCTTCTGGACTGGAAGAAGAAGGATTCACAGATTTGGTGGGAAGGATCCACAGACTGGGAAGTGCAGACTAGGACTAGTTCCTTATTGTCCACCTCTATCCATTTCATCACTATCAGATGATGAAAAGATTTCTTGATATCTCTTCCTCCTCTCTTCCCCCCTTTCCTGATTGCCAAAACTAGCTAGTCCTTCTCCATTGTCAGCCAGCAATCTGTTTTATGAAACAAGGAGGGCTTAAAAAATATGAAGGCTTCCTTGTTTCTTCCTAGGTCTTCTAGTTGCAAATAAATCAGTTGAGGTTGCCCCTGTCCTTCTATTCATTCATCTCTACTTCTTCCTCTGCTTTGTCAGGGCTCTTCAACATGTGGCATCATCTATCTAAGTTTAATGACTTTGCAGTAAAAGGATTGTTAAGGAAAAAACATCAGAGGTATGACTGGCTGTTTTTTCATCTTGTTCCACAAACCTTTTTCTTTTGGTGGTTCTATAGCAGAGATGGAATTTTCTAAGATTTTTTTTCTAAGCTTTACAGTGTGCTTTATGGTGCCCATTGGGTGGGCCTCTACTCATATGTAATGGCATAATATAATGTAAATCACAGAAAGACAACAGATTAGGAATAGAGCAGGCAATGATGGCAATACTGTCTGAAATGCAGACATCTTACAGAAATTCAACAGACCAAACTGGCACATCTCTACACATTGTGCGCCATGAATTTTGTAGAAAGGAAGAGAACCTCTTTCCTTGGTAAGAATAATTTTGGCACAAATACAGTAGAAAACCTGAATGTTTCTTCAGTCTTTCCAGCTAGTACTGTTATCTAAGCTTTGATGCTGACTTTAAGAGGAAAAATCAACCTCTGCAGGAAGAAAAAGAAAAAAAAAAGTGTTGGTTTATTGTGATCCTCCTTGCTTGTGTACTGCGTGCAAGAGCGGGGCAAATGGACAGGAATCATCTGTCCAACTCTGTACTGCACATGTGCTGCTGTGTGCTCGGGTAGGAATCCTGCCTCTGTGGACCAAACACAGGGTCAGTGTGGATGGACAGGAATCCTGTGTCTGCAGACCACACGCACAGATGGTGTGGACAGACAGGAATGTAATGTCTGTGTGTTTGTATGGATCTTATGAGGCAGGGCTCTTCTGCGTGGATGTCAACCCTAATAATTGGCCATACAGAGAAAATTCTTAGCTTTAATTTAGTCTGGGGTAGCAAAGCTCTGTTGGTTGTCAAAGGAAATGCCCTTTCAAGTCTTCCCTCCAGCAGTTACCGTGGAGGATTTTGCCTAGATTCAAAGATGAAAGTGAGGCAGAAAAAGAATAATACTGGTTTTCTTTTTCTTCTATACACAACAGCTTTTAAAATTAATTTCAGAACAAGCATAAATAGTCGTGAGGTTTCATTGTGGGTTTTTTTTTTTTTAAAGTTGCTATCAACACTGTTTATATCATGTAGACACAGACACATTCGTGTATACACCTAGAGCTGGGTTCTGGGCAGTTACAGACAGTCTGTGTTGCGTTGATACTGAGCAGCTCACATCACTTTAGAATCTAGGAATTTGTATCTGTACATAACTACTTTTTTTGCCAAGAACAGCATGTATAGAGGGGGGTTGCTATTAACAACTCTTTGAAGCTGCAGGCAAATGCAATTGAAGTGGTGAGTGTTATAACAATAAAAGTATGTAAGGCTAAAAAAGCTGTGGTAAAAACACTGGTATATACCTTCCAAAAATGAAAATACCTGGATAAAGAAATGCTTTTACTGTATTTATTGTAAAGACACAGTCACAATAGACAAAGATTTGAAAACTTCCGAATTACATCAACTAGGAAAGGTGTATGTAGATATACGTGAGCAGGTGGCCTACAAATGATTTTGTCAAAGCAGGGGATCATGACTAGGTTTTAAGATTTTACAGTAGGATGCATCTTGTATATAAATTCCTAGATGAGATTTTGCCAATCAGTTTTCATAGGTATCACTGGACTGAGAAACTTTCTGATTTCAGCCTAGGAAAAAGACTAAGAGGCAAAAGCAGAGTGACTAAGGCAATTGTTTTATACAGGCAGCTTTGTGAAGTTGAGCGTATGCAAGTGCATTTCTTTTGGAAAGGAGAACCAAATAGAATAACAAAGGAAAGAGGGACAGAGTAAGGTAGACAAGAGTAAGATGAGCAGGGTGTGGAGTGATGCTGAAGTGAAAAGGGAAGGAGAAATTTCAAGTAAATAGTCATAACAAAACAGAAGGAGTCCTGTCAACTATGTCAAACAAAGCTTGTTCTATTTTTGATAGAAATACTTGCCTGTTCTATGGGATATGATGTAGGTAATTTAGGGGTTTTGCCTTCAGATATTTATAGATTTTTGTAAGGCTAACCTTATCTCTGGTGCTTAATGTTGGTGCTTAAATTGCACAAGTTAAAGTAATCACAGGATCGTTATACTGTTGGAATGCATTTCCAACCTTAGCATAACCTAAGATATCTTTTACGTTTTGCTTTGTAAAACACATGAATCACCAACCTATCAAAGTTTTTAGGGAGTGTTTTTGCTCCAAAGTACATTTCAGCTTGTTTTTCTTGCTGCTTTTTTGTCTTTGTTTTTCTCTCAATTGATAAAATATAATATTTTTAGCTTGGACCCACAAGCACACCGTGAGAAGGGAAAAATGAGAAAGGGAAGAAGTACAATCAGGAGTTTTCAACAGTTTGAGTAATGAGGACCATGACAAAGACTGGTATTTCCTTTCACATTATATTATAGAAGTAGCATTTCACTTTCTTGTTCAAGTGAGTTGTCCTTGGTTATATGTATCAAAGTAGGTTAAAGAGACTGAATAAACTGTATATATTAAATGTTCGGCAGACACATGAACTAAACATGAGAAGCTTGCTGCTGTTCRCTTGACAATTTGTAGCAATTCGGCCTCCCAGAATCTTAAAGAAAGGCATGGAGCACGGTATCAGAAAACTCCACTTTGCAAAATTTAATGCAAGGATATATAGAGAGACTATATCCAAACTCTTACAACTTGAACAAAACATGCTAGTTTGGACCAGCTTTTATCCTAAAGTCCTCCAAAGAAGAGTTTAAATGACAGTGCTATCCATCTGCTTAGCTGAGCTGTAGTTCCCACCAAGTAATTTTTCAATTTATTGACCATTTTCAACCAAATTTGACAGAGGGAAAGAAGTCTCAAAGATTGTGTAACTTAAAGGAACTTAATTAACATCCACAGCTGGGTAGAGGCAAAAAAAGCCCGAAGTAGTGCTCCCACACAGGGAAAGGCAAGAAGAATTGAGCCATGATATATTTTGTTTGGCTGTAGCATATGCATATGGTTGGCCATTCAGAACATACATACTTTCACACTGGTCCCAGCTGACTCTGGCCTGGAGACACCATGGGGGAAGCAGGCTGGAGAAAGAGATTATTATAGGGTTGAAGGCCATGCTTAGAAGATGTAGAATACAAATCCAAAGCACGCAGATTTCATTAGCCAGCATAAAATGGGTAATAAAGTGGACTCCTGTGCTCTTCAAGGGTAGCCATGCTGTCTGCTAAAGAAATCAGTTCTTAACTGGTGAAAGAAGTAATGAAGACAGCACAATAGATGGAGAGTGGATGTAGCAGCGTGATTTAGCAAAAACCAGTTGCTGTTAAGCTAATTTAAATAAATTAGTCTTTTCTGCTTTCAGGGCATGTGGCAGCAGAGGATACTTGATCTTATATTCTCTGGCAGGAAATTCTGCAGTAAGRCCCTTGTTCTCTGCCATGGCGTGGAACTGAGATCAGACTTGCCCTAACAAGCTGCACCATAGGGCAGGCTCATAACACAAGAACTACTTACCTGCTTACTTTAAACCTGGAGTATAGAGGTTTTATATGCTCACTACTGGAAGGTGAATATAAGCAGTTCTCTTATTTCATCTTAAGAATTAAAGCAGCAGCTCATTTTCCTTGCTGTTGCTGTCTTCAGATCAATTTCAGTAAATCATTTTTTTGGTTTTGTGTAGTGTGAGGGATCCAGGATTCTTTGAGGCTGTTGTCACAGGATACCATTTGTCCTTTTGATCTTGCCTGAAACGTTTTTTTGATGCATAGGCCACCCAGTCAGTATAAATTAGGTTTACAATGCAGTGGTAAACGTTCTCAGAGTCCAGCCCTTGCTCAGACATCTTTGAGATACAGGAAAACACACCTTACTGAGCTTTCTGCCGAAGACCCTTACATGCGGTGGGAAAGATGCCAAAGAACTAACATACTTGGTTTGCTTCTGAGTAGTTAGCCGTGAGAGAAGGAAGGAAGGATTTTTTTAATTTTTTTTTTTATTTTCCTTTTAAATCTGGGACTGTGTGGATTCTAGCTCTTGTGAAAGAAGTTCTATTACCACTGATCAGTCAGTCTTAAACACAACTTGACATATCTCTAAAGAGAGTACAAGAGAGCTAAAGGAACACATACTATAATGTTCATGTGGTATAACACAGTAAGGAATCCCAAACACAAGATCTGATGTAGGTTGTCTTTTGTGTTGCTAGTTTTCTCTATACAGGATTCAGAGCAATAGATTTTAATAAACTTTTTCATCAGGCAAACCCGTAGTTAGTTATTTGTTCATCTCCTAAGGAACTAATAAAGCTCCAAGAGACGCATTCCTGTACAGGAGAAATTTCAGTTCAAAGTTAGTTTTTTAAATCCGTCCACATGTATCTACATATGTCAAGCCTCAGAGAGAACTCCATATCTAAATGATCTGCCTCCTTTAGTTTAGTTCAAAGGTTTTTGAATATGAATTCTCCGGAATGAAGTTTCTCTGTAATTATCACATGTGGGGAGATGAACAGAAAAATGAAATCATTAAACACAGAAATTAACTGGGCTGATAAAGTCTTTCACTTTATAATGTAACATTGTTGTAACATTGCCAACAGTGGATGCAGTAGCCGGTATCTCAGGTAGAATCTGTGTTAAATCGTGCAGGCTTTGACAAACCCCAGCAGCTGCACACTGCACGTGCTCTTTGTTGGGCTCACAAAAACATAGGCTCCAGGATGTACAGAACTGTAGTAACAGGAATGGTTTTCATATGTATGCAGCTGAACATTGTGTTTGTTTGCTGCTAATAGAGGAATCTCAGTTGCTAATCTTAAACATAGTCAAAAGAAAAGCCAAACCTAACTAATGATGTGTCTTTTAAACCTTCCAAACAAAAATGACAACTCAGCATGTGCCATCTCTTTACACATTTGAAAAATGTCTCCCGGATCATTAAATATCATGAATGGGAAGGGGGCATGGAGTAAAATACTTGAAACAATCTTTCAGAGACCCTGTGCTCAAGGTAGGTATACACTCAAGGTAGGTATACACTCAAGGTAGGTATACACTCAAGGTAGGTATAGATATACTCAAGGTAGTTACGCAGGGCATCACATTCTAATAAGAGGCAAGGAGGGATTATTCTCTCTGTGTTTCTGACAGCCAGATTCCTGTAGGGAGCTGGTTGGATATTTACAGGGAGTATGGCTTACTGTGTGTTTTCAGCAAATAGAAAAGGACTATCTGAAAGTCTTTGCAAGAACATAATTTTCAGAGATACTGAATTTGGCTCACGACTTAGAAAAAAAAGATCGCCTGAGTTCCTCCATTATATTTCTATGTAATTAGTGGTGAAAAGGTTTCTAAACTGTTCCATTTGCATGTGTGTGCTTCCAGTGAAACATTCAACTCAGATTGAAATGGGATGACTCCTTTAACTCACTGACACACTGTCTCCACCGTGTATCCGTTTGTCACAAGTACAGTCATTATACTAATGTTTACTTAATGTGGGGCTTTTAAAACTCTACATTAAAGGATTAATAAAGATTGTTTAGACTGGTTAGCAAAGCCAGAAACTACCCTACTCAAATACTTTGCAAAAAATGAGAAAGTAGTCACTGATGTCATGGTTTCCGCTGTGTTGCATGGTGGAGAAACAGATTTGATGCAAATTCTTTGAGTAAGTTACTGCAATGTGAGTACGAAGCAGACTAGATTAATATAGCAAACGCACAGCTTATGAGCTAGTATCTGCTGTTTATTAGAGGTCAAGAGATATTCTGTATCTCTTGTCTAGAGATACAGAAATGTGCTATTCCTACAAATAAAATTTGGTTTCAAAAACTTGCCAGGGTAATGGTTACCAGCAGACTAGCTATCCTACAGAAATGCTTAAGAAAGGTATTTATTCTCATTATAACATACAACTTAGTGCAAGCTTTCAAATAAAAACATTCTCTAAAATATATTATAAGCAATGTCTGTAGTTAAATATGTGGGTTTCAAATTTATATGTGGAATTCCACTGTAAAGATCTTGTCAGACCTGGGCAGGACTCCTCTAACTTTTACCAGCTATGTTCCAGAATATGTCTCTGACTTTCCCCTACACTTTGTGGATCAGCATCAGTTCTGTTTTTTCTCATGTAATAATTTAACAGTGATAAAATCTATTAATTTGGTCTTTAGAGTGGAGGTGCACAAACAAGCTACCAGTGTAGCCTGCAGTGAACATAAAATAACTTACTCTTAGGAACCTCCAGGTGAGAGTGTGCTTTGAAGCAGTACACCCATGAAGGAGGAACTTAGTGATTCTTAAACAAAATTCACCATGGCTACAGTTTTGGCAGCTAAAATATTATATGAGTACTGTTTGGAATGAAAGTTTTCAGGTGTTGGCTGCATTAGAAATAGTCTACTCCATGGTAATTTCCTTGTTTAGCCAAACATTTAGTGATTATAGAATACAGGCAGAAGTAAACTATATGATAACCAGAAAAAGCGTGGTGAAAATATAGTGAAATCCCTGCAGGACCATGAAACAACAAAAGAAAAGAGAGCACATTTAAAAGAAGTGCTGATGCTGACCATTCAYATTTATGATTAAAATGAGTTTATCTCCTATTTTCTCCTGGTGCTTTTTTCTTTTAATATAACTGCCTGCTGTAGCAAGGGATAGGCCAGAGGCCAGAGTTAAATAATGACGAGAAGCAAGGAGGACATTAAGAATAAGTGTATCAGAGAGGCAAAAGGACAATAGCAGAAGTTCTGGGGGAAAAAAAAGGGAGGGTGGGCAAGATCTGATAGTACTAGAGTATAGTCTAATATATAATCGGAGGAAGTTGGGGTTTTTTTAGACACAATACCATTGCAAATGTTATGCTTTAGACCTGCGGTTCACAGACTCTGGTCTGCAGACCTCTTGTGGCAAGTTCTCCACAGTCATTTCTGGCTTTCAGTTAGGAGCTTGAGAGTGTGCGATGGCTCTTTAGTAATTTTGAGGATTGAAACTAGTCTAAAGGGTTTGGGACTGTTCTTTTGCACGGTGATTATTGGGAGACTAAAGAGTGTTGTTAATGGCTTTGACAAGGTGTGGGGTTTTTGGCGGGGTGTGTGATTGGAGGGCAAGGAATAAGGTTACGAAATCAGTTCTGTCAAAAAAAAAAAAAGAAACCTTCTGGAAAAAAATCAAGAAACCTATTGAGTTGTGGAGTTTTGTCCTGGTTTTTTCATTCTAGCATTTTATCTGCACATGCATGAAGAAGGTACCTGTAATGGCGCATGGTATTTTTTAAGCAAAATTTGGATCTGACATCCGGTTCTTATCATCACTAGTTCTGCTTACAAGCTCTGGAGGTTTTAGACAAAAGCACTCCTGACACAACCGATTTGTCTGCACCGCTCATTTATTTTCTCACAGGACACAGTGGTTAAACCACTTTGTTGTTCATACTTTTTACAGTGATGTAGAAATGTTTGCCCTAGGATCTGAGCCATAACCTCATAAGGTGGGAGCGGATTGTATAATAGCACCATGACAAAGCAGTTCAGGACTGCAGGATGTTGGAGTGGTTCCCCACAGTAAAGTAAACGGTTTGTTTTTAAATCATTGCAACAGCCATATGCTCTAGAAATTTCCATCCTTTTGAACATTTTTTTCTGGAGAGGAGCAATAGGAGAGAAAATGAGTTCATGATGTATTTCCAGTTGTTTTAAAAATTTGCAATTAGAAGTTCATCAGTTAGTATTCCAGTCCTAAGCAGAAGCTTTTTATTTCCATGTTTGACATAGAGAATTAGAAAAATATTATTATATTATATTATATTATATTATATTATATATTTGCAACACTGCTTGGAATTTTAATGTTGGAAAATATTTTTTAGTGGTATCCATCAGGAAATAAACTGCTTTTCTTCCTTGTCTTGATTTTTGCCTAATTCCAACAATATATGTGTAAATTACTTCCTGTACTAAAATCACAATACTCATTTTGGTGTTTTCTTGCCAAGACTTGTATCACAAACATGCACTCTTAGATTAACAGCAGAAGCAGTGGAAGGTCAGCTTGGATTAAAGGGGGAACACAGAAAATGTCTTTCTAGGTTAACTGATCCTATATGATTGTCATCATCGGGATGCTGCAGAGATTGTTCTGGGTTAAAATATAACCCAGGGCTGTATAGGAGCTAAGCAGCTAAATCATATTTAGCAACTAGGAGGAATTTTGGAACTTAGCGCTCTCTTCTTTTGAAAATTCCAGCCTTGATAGCTCTAAAATTGTCTGAAGATGAAAAGCCCAAATAATAATTGCAGCATATTTTAGATTGGAGTGGACCTCTGCGTCCAACCACCTGCTGAGAGCATCTCTAACTAGAGYAGCTTGCTTAAGGCCTTGTCCAATGTCCTTGTCACATTCTCAGTATCTGCAAGGATGAAGGTGCCGCAGCCTCTTGGCAGCCTGTTCTGGTGTTTGATCAGCCTCGTTATGAAATGAATTTTCGTGATCTCTAACGAGAATTTTGTGTGTTCCGATTTTCATCCGTCATCTCTTGTCCTCCAGGAAGAGTGTGGCTTCATCTTCTCTATTTCCTCCTATCAAGGTAATGAAAGAAGCCTCCTCTTTCTCAGGCTAAACCAGCCCAATTCTCTCAGCTTCTTCTCATACCTCCTGCCAAGTATCAACATTAGGTTATTCTACTTGAAGTTAAGTGACAGAAGTACGCAACCTCTTCAATTCCACTTCAGAATTTTCTGAGAGGGATACTGTGCTTTAAATGTTTAGATCTTTATATTCTTCTCTTTCTGTATTAGCGCTAACATAGCTTTTTTCATGCAATATCATAAAACATGCTGACTCTCTCTGGGAAGAACTACTTTTTCTCTCAGAAAAGTTAATGTGCTGTACTAACATTCTGCTAAACCTCCTGCTTTTTAATAGATTTTTTCCACATACACGCTGAAAGTCATGTAAGAAGTTATCATTTATTACCAAAAATTTGCAAAGAAATGTGAAATCATTTAAAATCAGTAGCTCTCATTTCAAAGAAGAAATTTTTAAAGAGCCAGCCTTAAATATAATAAAATAATAAATAAGGAGAAAGCGCCTTTACAATAAACTGGTTGTTTAAGTATTAATGTAGCATGTTTCAAGTAATGATTTATGAATGATGAGTCAGACTTGGAATTCAAAACTTGTTTGACAAAACAGAGCAAACAATATAAAGATTTTGTATTATTAAATTGCTTATTGCTTAAGCTCAATTTACTATTAGCTTTTGTTAAATTAATCCAAAATAAAATCAAATCCAGATTCAAACCCTGGACCTTCTCTATAATGATCTGAGTACAGTCAAGTAGAATCTGCATTCTCTAGTCTCGAGATGCTCATTAAAATTAGAGTTTTCAGTGAGAAACCATGCAGTTATGAAGGGATTGAATCAACAGCTGGCATTTTTACAGTGAGCTTCGAGCTTTCATTTAAGACATTTAATTTTAGTGCATCTCTGATGATTTAATATGTCTAGCTGTACATAATTTACTGTGTATTATATCTAACATAGGTCTGGCTAGCCTTTGTATTTTTTTGGAATACAAGGATTTCACAAAGCTCAAAATGGGGCTTTGTCTACCTTATGAGCTGGGAGGAGAAATGCCGTCGCTCCATTTTGGGTCTGCTCCAGGTGTGAGTGCCCAATGACAGTGACACCCAGATAACTTGAAGTGAAGCTGACCTAGAGACAGCAGTTCACTTTGCAAGACCCTAGACCCAGCTCTTTGTAGTCCCCTCTAGGCTACTCCTAGAGTGTCATTGCTGCCTGAATGGTCTTTGTAAGCCCTGCTGGGGAGGTGGGACATTTTGCCTGGGTGGATTTCTTTCATTGTGTGTGTGTGTTTGTAGGTGCTTGGGGACCTCATTTCAGGATAGTATGTTAAAAGGGCTTTATCTCACTAACACTGTCCTTTGCAGACACAGTCATGTAGTGTATTTTAATGTTCATCGCAATTGCTTACCTAGAATGGTAATGTTAAGGTAAGGTATTCCATTTATTCTTACACAATTTATTTTATATTTTGTGGTTTTAAAAATTATATATCCTCTGGAACTTGAAATTTCCTGAGAAGTTGAAGAAAAGCTAAGAGACTTGTTTCGTATTTGGTTAATTCTTTGCTTAACTGTATGCAGTTTTTAATTTTCTAAATCTTTATTATGTCACCTTTTCTTCCCAAAGACTTAATATTGACTTTTTAATTTCCGCACAGGAAGGCTTTTCTGTAATTCACATTTTTCTGACCCGTCTCAGAATTTTCCTAGTCTTTGGTATATCCATTGAAAACTGATTTGCATATTGAAACTGGATTAACTTCTTGAGTAATAACCTATTTTCAGCTTGTTTACTCTTTGTTTAAAAACTGATTTCTTTTTTGGGTTTTTTGGTTTTGTTTTTGGTTTTGGTTTTTTTGTTTGTTTTTTTAACTGACTTAGGGACATCTAACTGATGTTTTCATTGAATTTTTCTCCGAAATGGTGTTTGAACCTTAATCCCAAGGGTCTATAAGAAGAAATTAGTTTCTTTGTACACACATGTACAGCACAAGTTTTAGTAGGTACAAGTCAGATGAGCCACTTAATTGCAAAACTAATTTAGCCTCAAAGTGAAGTGGTTGAAATGTGTCTCCCAGTTTTTACCAATTCTTTACAGTAATACCTACTAATGTTTTATGCATATGTCTTATTTTTTTCCATGTATGGATTTTGGATATATAGGATAGCACAAATACCCTGTTCCCTTTAGTCCCTATGATCACATTAGAAGGTAGACTGAGATTATTCTTTTTTTTTTTTTTTTTTTTTTTTTTAATAGACTCAGAACCGTATGAAGCTGATGGCTGACAACTATGAGGATGACCACCTCAAATCCTCATCCCATTCCAACCAAACCAACCACAAGCCCTCCCCTGATCAGGTAATGTGTCTCTCTCTTTCACTTTTAAAATAATTTTTACTATGGGGCTGATTATTTTGAGTTGTATGTAGTTTTCCCTGACATGCTTGCAGTACCTTGGAACAAAAATAGCATTCCAGAGTGCAGTTATAAACCAGAAATGGATGTTGCTGTTGTGTTGTCTTCGCTGAAAACTCCTGAAATGTGAACAAACAGTTCCCAGTACCAAGCTGTTATTACGTGGGTGGAGAAGAGGGGGCAGACAATGAAAGGGAAGAAAGAAACGTTACTCTCTTAAAATGCAAGACTGGAGTCCTGTCTGGCATATTCAGATTTTAGTAACTCAAGTTTACTGCTTGAGTGTGTGGAGCGTCCAGGACTGTTTCTTGTCTTCAGTAGCAGGAAATCATGCTCCAGGATCAGCTTTCTGATCTATGGATTGCATTTGAGCAGTTCCCTTCATTTCCCATGAGGAAATCCCAGCCCCTGTGCCAAATGAGCACAGACTGCTCCCTCACAAACTCAATGGGCCGTGAACTGAAGGAAAATCAATTTACCATCTCCAAGGCAGTGAGGAGCCTCCTGTGTCATTTACAAAGCACAGCCGTGTGCTTGATAACTATCAGAGAGATTACCTATCCCTTGGGTAGCACAGAAAATGCCAACATAATTGCATATCCCATGTTATAATCTCATCCATTCCAGTTTAATTAAAATATTATCAATCATTAATCAGTGCCTTGACAAAGTGAAGGAATGTTTGGCACTCCTCTTTGCCCTCTGGCTCATCTAGAAATTGTTGAGATTTGAAGGAAGGCATCTCAATCTAGACCTTTAAGCACCAACCTAGTGATATCCAGAAATTATAAGTAAGGTACAAGAGGAAAATGGCAAAAAACAATTACATATTCACCTGGCAAAAATAGATCTTTAAAAATCTCTTTTCATGTCTTTATCAGAAGACAATAAGGGGTATATACAAAGCAAAAAATTTCTTATTTTCAGAGCAACTTCCTTTTGCATCTTGTTTTAATACCCTCCTCCAGATGATAAATAAAGAACTGTAAATTGACTAGCTTGAATTTTCTGCAATGTTTTTGGAAAATTTTGGTCTTACCTTCTTCGGGAGAGTGCAATTGTTAATACTGCAATAAATGGCTTTCCTAATCTTAATTTGGAGGAAATGTTAGAATATCTGTTGTCTCTACACTGCAAGTCTATAGTGAAATGAAGCCATTTCCAGAATGTAACTGTAGTACATGCTTGCAAATGAATGTGGCATAGCATTCACAGATGAAATGAAAAGATGAAATGTAAAGAAAAGATAAAATTTAAGCATTTAAGGAAGTTCTTGCAATGACCTTACAGGGGAGGGCAGTAGGGAGGAGAGGGCAGGAGAAGSATCTGATTGCACTTCCCTTTGCGTAGGTGCATTTTAAAAGCTGACAAAGCCTACCAGAGAGCAAAGCAAGCTGTACCTCAAAGTGGCTCAGAATGTTACATAAGGAATTAAACACTTTTTACTACTATTTGTACTTATGTATGTGCTTTAAATACTAACCAACTCTTTATTTCATTCCCATGCTGCTCTGGGGCTTTTCTCCCATTGCCACCTCTGCACCGCTAGGATGAGGAGGAGGGTATTTGGGCATAACCAGTCAGATGCTCTTAGTTCAGCCATTTTGTTCAGAACGGTGAGAATCAACTTTTCTTGCCAATAGAAAAGTTTCCGACAGTCACTCTCACATCTTGCTCTCATGTGCTTTGTGAAACCTGGGTGTGCTCCTTCCCCATTGCTTGCGTAGTCTCTGCATGAGGGTGTTTCTCGTGTGTTTATGTGTAGTTTGTGATTTTCTTCTTCTAATCATCGTGTCATTGTTTCATGATGTTGTGGGGAGAACTTTCCAGGGCATGTAATTGAGTTTCTATGCAAAGCAAAATCTTAATGCGTACGAGAGAACAGGAAATGTCTCTCATATCATTTATCATTGACTTCATGGAGGAAATGTTTTCAGTCAGATTCTTTTTCAAAGCAGTTTGCACTGTAGCCAATTATATGTATGCTTTTTCGATTCTGGTTGGTAAAGAATTTGTGCAAGATAATGTTCCTCCTGAAGATAATGTTCCTCCTGAAGGTTTTAAGCCTGTTGAGATCTGCTGCCAAGATTGCTGCCGTGCATGCTGACCTAACTAGTCACAGATATTTATCAGCTCAGAATAGATGATTCTTGATATGGACTAGGAATATAAGTTTTCTGTAAATTTGAAGGCAAAGAGGAATATCCCCTTAACCTTCCCCTCTTCCTTCCATCTCCCTTGTTCTCTCAAAACAATGGGGGAGAAATTGGTAGCTATTTGTCATTTAAAGTACATTTTGTTTCTCTATGTCTGCGTCCACAATTTTCTCTTTTCTGCCGTCAAATTGTCTCCACAACAACCCCCATTTCCAGAAGAGAAGGCAGTACACAGGACAGGGCCCTTCTCCTCACGCCTGTTCTCTAGCAAAGAAGAAAACATCCTTTACTGACCAGGAGCCTTGATATAGAACTACAAAAGTCAAATATCAATTATTAGGCTACAGTACATAGGATTCATTTATGCCTTGTAGTATCAGTTTTAAAGCAGAATAAATTTATTTGAAGTCCTTAAAGTATTTTAAAGGATTGAGATGTGATGACAATATTTTAAAAATTTATATGAAACTTTTTCTTTCTTCACTTATCCTTTTAAGAAAAAATATTTCACATGAGTTTCTTCACAGTTTTTCTCAGAATTTGATTTTTCCATATCAATTATTTGAAAGAAAACTCTTCTGAAAAATTCTGTTGAAATTTTGGACCCTTGCATTTCTGAAAATTATTACTTTATATTAGATTTCTAAAACATTCGTGAAAGAATAAGCTACACACTAATCTCTTCACACTTGCTCAATTAACTGCAGACTTACATGTCTGTCTGACTGTATAGATCAGATCTCTCTTTTCAAGTCAACCATCTGAAAAATTTAATCCCACTGTGGCAGTGTCAAACTTGAATTTCATGCCTTGGGGTTTGAACTGAGAAAATCTCTTTAGTGGAAAAATTTATAAAGTGCTTCATTAATTTACACTCGCTGTTGATTTCACATTCCTTTTGAATCACTGCTCTTGCAATGGTTGTGTGTTAGTATATGATGTTAAAAGTTTTAGAGATAATGCTTATAAAGATCTGCTGAAGCACAGCAATTAAACAGGAAAGATCAGGTAAGTAAATGATGAAAAGGAAGAAGACGCTCACAATGAAGGTAGGAATAATTCTGATTTTCATTCTAGAGCAAACACGGAGGTTGTGTAGAAAACACTGATAGAAAGATCTTTCTCTTTTCCTCTCCCATCTGCTGATACGTTTATGAACACAACTGTGCTAAGAGTATGGTTTCTCTTAGTTTACTGAATTAATGGGTGGTTCACATTAAATACAGCATATCTCTCCACTTTGTACTTGAGGCATTTTCCTCAGGAAAGCATGTTACAGAATATTCTAGTCAAAATAATGAGGCAGCCAGCATCCTTGCCTTACATGCATCTTATCTGAGAAACATGTCAGCCTCAAGATTGTCTTGCATACATCAACAGGGAAAGTGTAAAGGTGATTGATGCCTCCCAAGCCAGTTATTCCCAGCAAAGTACACGTTTTTACCATGATATTCCATGTACGTTCAAAAAAAAAGTCCTTATTCTCTTTGTAAAACCAAAGATGATGTAAGTCACAGAGTCCCTAACCTGCATGTGTTAAGTTAAATGTGTGTATTACAATGACAAAAAAGTGACTAATAGCATAGGACTTGGCGATAACTTTGTTTTTTAAAGTTCCTTTAGGTCTGAGGATGTAATCACCTCTGGTCAATACTGAAGATAAAATGGAGACCATGAAAATATGCACAATAGCAAAGTACATTATTTTATTTTTATGTTTTAGGGTTTAAGGCTTTTCCCCTCCAGCATTCTGGAATTGACTGAATTTAATATTTAATTATGCCAGTTCTGTACATGACAGCATTATCAGATATAGCTCCCCTGAAATGGAGCACTGTTTCTAAACATATGCGCCCTTCCTGTAGTTTCAGAGAATGGTAGTTTACATTTCAGTTTACAGTTCAATGTAAATACCATCTTTCATCCTGAAATAGTCTTGCCTAGCCTTTTTCTCTAGGCTCGTTTCCTTGCTGTGTCAATTTCTTATCACTCATTTTATTCCACAGATGGAGCTCTATCCTCCTTTATATCCAAGCGTATTCCAATGTGCTTTCTCATGAGGATGCCCCCTTGTCTTTCTCAAATGCTAAAATGGTCTGGCCAATGGCTTAATTAGTTATTAATCACTTTTATAAAAAATAATATGAATTTACACTTCATGATATCTAATACATACATGTGTGTATGCATGTGTATCTTCTTGTAAATATGTACCATGTATGTGCTATATGGGGGAAAGAAGAAGCAAAGCTGCCATACATAAACTTCCCAAGCTGCTCAATTCATCTAGTTTTCTTGTGAAGCACAGCCATGCTACCTACGATGTGAGAAAGTGTGGGTGTGGTTCAGAAATCTGCTTGTGTCACCTCTGCCCATCAGAAATGAGGAGGACTGCTTTTGTTGAATGGGTGTAGTAGGCATAGGATCACAAAAAACTGTTGGAAGAGTGAAAGACAATCAAATTGAAGAACACAGGGAAAAGTGAGGACAGAATAAAAGTGCTAAGGGCAAGAACAGAGGAAGAGCAAAACTGAAACTCTGAGAACTGAGAGATTTATCCTGGTATGTAATTTATACATACTATATGTGCGTTTTTAAGTATGCATGCTGTTGTAGAGCATTTTTCTTCCCATCTTCCATGGCTCTGGCTTGCAGTAGGAGTTGGAGCCTAGTAGATGCTGTCACTAGACAAGCTTTTTGAACTCATTCTGCGGAAACATTTTCTATTAACAGTTGCCAACAAATCCTGAAGTCATGGATATGCCTGCTAAGGAGCAAAACATTTGGTCTTGCGGTGCTTGAATTCCAGGAACAAAATCTGAAAATGAATTTTATGCTTATTAGAGTAACAGTGGAATGGCCAAAGAGCTAGCATTGAACTGGAGTGCATAAAAATGGGGATTTTTCAAGGTGATGAAAATATTGGCAAGTTCCTATTACCATAAAAATATTGCAAGACAAAAAGCCTCTTATCAGTGACATTTTTATTTAATACTTGATTTTGACAAATTTTAATGCAGAAGCAGTAAGTACTGCGAGTTGACTGCTGAAGACACTAGCATAATTTAACACATCTCTTAAGATTTCACAGGTGATGTCTGTGGGGGTAAGTCATAACAGGAGAATATCTGAATCATTTTTAAGAACTGAAAAACAGTCAATTCAAGTAAATTTCATAGACTCCTTGTCAAAACCAGTATAAATTATAATTTGCAGCATCACCAGATTACACGTATGCATTGTGTACCAAACGTAATGTTGTAATTTGACTTTGCCAAGAGTTTTCCTGTAGACAAGAGTCATCTAAACCTAAGAACTGAAATAGAGGGAAAGTCATCAATATGAAGAATGTTTAATGAATTCAGTCTGAATTTTTTAACTATAGTTTTTAATCAAGACCTCATAATATTCTAAAGGACATCTTTAATGAATATATTGTTTCTGAAAGCAGACTCATTCTAACCAGCCATTTGTGATTATTAAAGGGTAATGGAGCTTGAATGATATTTCTGTATTCTATTTATTAGGAAAAAGGTATTAAAAGGGTTAAAGTAAGAATGATAGAAACAGCTAAATCTCACAGAAAAGTTGACACTAGTAGACGTATGCAAAAACCAGCTCAATGCTCAAGGTTGTAAGCCATGTGTTTCTAACTTGTGTCTGCAGAGCAATTTTGCCTCACCCCTAAGAATGCCCAGGATGAGCATTCACAATTTCCTTTTTGCTTGTTTTGGAGGGGGGGGGGGGTATTTATTTCCATCTTACAGCTAAAAGGAAATGCAAAATGAGTGGACACCTAGAGGAAAGTGGCAGAAGTAGGTGACAGGCAACAGTTCATAGTCTGAAGAACTGTGACTACTATGATGGTAGAGTAAGAGGGATAGAAATAATGACATTGAGGGAGATAGGGCAGGACATCTTGGGACTTAATTTAACCTTTGCCACAGCTGTCAAACCCAATGAACTTTTACTGAGACCACTACAGAACTAAAAGTGTCTATACTTTGGGAAATTTGAGAAGAATATTGATTTTTTTTCTTACATTATTTGGTGCTTGGATTAATATACTGATTTCTTTTAGCAAAGTAAATATCTTATTCATGATGAGTTCCATTTTCAAATGATTACACAGGCATTAATTCACTGCATAAATGTGATCTCTTCACATGAGACACATTTTATGCTTGCAGCATGTAGAGAGCTGTTCATCCTACTGTCACACTTCTTTTAGGTTCTCAGTATTGTCACTTATTACACTGTGACCTCATAAGCCTTTTAAATAAATTTATTTTCAATATGGTCTTTTTAATTGTTATATCATGCAGAATGGTCAAAACCACCAGGCTTTCATGCCTGACTTGTATTACAATGTAATTTACTGGACACAGCACTAGACCACGATTCAGAAGATAAATTCTTTCCTGGCATCGTCTCCAACCACTCACTTGTTCTCTTTCTCCCTGTCTCAAATTCTCTAATTGTAAAATGAGCTGAAGTTTTTGTAAAGTGGAAGTTCTGCTTGGGAAAAGTGCTATATAAGTACTAGGTAATATTATTACACAATATTGTAAAATAGTGTTGTTACAGTGATAAGATGGTGATTCTAATACCTCATTTTGAATTTGTTCCCAAAATTATGTTAGATTTGTATTTGACTTGATTTATTAATACTTCTTATTTTCCCTTCCAAGATCCTATTCTTTCCCAAAAAAGGGAAAATAACCCATATGTTAAACATTTCAAGGAGCTGCCATTCCAGCATGCTGAACAAAGCTCTTTAGACCACTGCCTCTTCTTCCTCATTGTCATCTTTTGTCTTCTGAAGGGTCATTTCTTCCCCTTTTTAAAAATCTACAAACTAATTGTGTAGTGTATAATAATCTGTTATAATATGTCCGTTACAGTTCTTCATTCATATGTGTAAAAACACTGTGAAAGGATGTGTCTTATGCTTGCCTTAGAGACATACCCTGTGCAAAATTTGAAGGCAGCTACATGAAATAATCTTACTTTACTTAAACATTATCACTTGGCCTGGCTGAGAGATAAGATGCTAGATTTGTTTTTTCATACTGGTGACAGCCAGGGCTCCTCACTCCCACTTTCCAGATGGGTAACCCTTTAGTAAGAACCCTAATGTGATGCACTCAAATAAGGTGATGTAACTAATCAATCGTTACGAAGGCAGCACTTTGAATACAGTCGTCCCGGTTAATCACAGGACCTGCCTTCCATCCCTGCTTTTCTGGAGCCCTGCTTATGTGGGCGTCATCATTAATTATGAAACTGAAAGACTCCTGTGCTGTCGAGCTCAGGCAAGGAGACACAAAGAGTTCATGGACTGACAATTACTCCTCTGAGGAAGTACAATTCATAATCCTGATTTAGCTATCGTACAAGAATCTATTCTTTTCAAGCCTTTCAAGCCTTGCCTTTCTTCAGAGAATAACCTTTTCTCCTTTGGCTGTAATAACTCTGAATAATGGAAAGCCTTTTGTAGTGACCTTCTCACTTTAGTGTAAGTAACAATCCTGTTATGGTGGAGTGAACAACTGCAGTAATGCTGATATCAGACTTATTGTTTTGCTTTATGATTAATCTTCTGCCATTCCAATGTGGAAACAGTGCCTTTCCACCTTCTCTCTTATTCTGTACCCATACTGGCCTGTAATCTTTGACCCAGTAAGTAAAGAGCACTGTTAGACTGGAATGGGCCAACCTAGAGAAAAATGCTGTCCTTAAAATGATGTTAACTTCTGCTCCTGGTCCTTTCCCTGTTTCTGGGAACAGTTCTTTTGCTAGCTTGGTTTTTTTAAAAAACGCTACTATTTTGCTATCTTAATAACTATTTTATGTTTGAAGCATATATTCTCTGTCCAAGAATGTTCTATCTACCAGCACAAAAGAACCGATCTTGATACACTGTTCGTCATCTTCCTGATCCCAGAATGATAAGACTAAGATTTCCAGATGGAATTTTGTAATCTGCAGCTCTGGGATGAATTAAGCACTCACAACGGAGGTGTAACTGGATTGTATCACTGTCTTCCTATTATTCTTACAGATCAAAGAAGAACACAAGTAGATACTTACATTCTAAAACATTCAAAACAGATGGCCGGTTTCTTTTTGTAGCGATTTGTGCTTTTCAGCAAAACAATTACAAAAAGGCCATCATTCATTTCTACCAAATGAGATTATTCCAGGTCTGTGTCTTATTTTCTTTTTTGATTTGCAGCTGAATATGATCTTCTACTAGTGGCTTGGTCTTTGTAGCAAGTAGGAATTCTGTACTCAAACATTTTTGTTTCTGGCCACTTCCAGGGGAGTTGTCACTTACAGCTTGTGTGATAGTCTGTACTATTTCCCAGTTACTCTGCCATTTAGATTTCTTAAAAGCACTCGTCCACACCCCAGAATGCAACAATGCAAGGCCAGCAGCTTCTGCAAACTATGCTCCTGCAAACTGTTGGTGACCTAAAGAAGAGTGGAGCTGAGCTCTGGCACTCACAGGCAGGATAGAGACAGAAGTAGAATAGCTGGAGCCAGGCTGGGGGTGTCACTGCCAGCACCTTTTAGTTGTAAGTGAGGAGGAAAGAAACTGGGGCAGGGGATGAATATTAGAGTAGAGAAAGAATCAAGCCCAAACCTGCTTTCCAACATATTAACTATGAAAATAAGCTTGAGAGAAATATGACTAAAATAAAAACTGACAAGGGCATGTAGCCAATCTAGACGCTATATTTTCCTGGCTGGTAAAGTTCATAATTACTGATGGAGATGTCAGGATTTATAGCTCCAACTCATAGTAGGCTCACCACAGGCAATCCAACTACATCTGTTTGTTTAATGCAACATATAGATAAGAATTACTATATGTATCTGTATAAATAGGTATATTTATTAATGGGATTTTGCATTTGAATGTAGAGCAAACAACTCTAAAAAGACTTCCTAAAGACAGATAAACCAGGCATTTGGTGGCTTCATGTGGCTTTGCTTTGAAAGTGTCATGTAGCAGGTAGAGAGCTAGAAGAGCAGAATGAAGACCCAGTGTTAGAGGGATGAGACAAAGATTCATATCACCTGCGGACAGGGAGGTTATAGTTCATCTGAACAGGAAAGGCACTGATTGTGTTCTCTGGTAGACTACTTAAGAAATACCTTCTGTTTTCCATTAGCAATGTAACAGACAGCAGGGAGGCAGAAGAATGCAGTCAGTGATACATAAGCATTCCCATGGACACACTCTCCCAGTGTATGTGCTGCAATGTTCTGCTTTCAAACAAAAGCATATTAGCCACTGTTTCCTTTTATCCCTTGTAATAGGAAGAAGCAATAGACACAGTACAGCAAGGAATGTGTGTGCATTCTTGTTCACTGTTACATAGATAACAAGGACTAGAAAGCTTGAAGGGATTAAAAATATAAGCAGGTTGTTCTTACTTATTCTCAAGCTGCTATGTTCTTGTAGAGAAGGAATCAGCATAAAATATAACGGATTCTGTGAAATCAAAACTTGCTTAATTACACCTACAAAAGTTTGATCAGGAGGATGCTATTTAAATCCATAGTGTCATGTACAAGCTGCAAACAGTTGTTAAACTATTTTCACTTGCTGTGGGAATACTTTTTTTTTTTTCCTTGGTGATATTCTAATTGTCAGTATCGTAAGTCTGACTACTCAGTTTCACAGCTTTCTATAATTCAATTTATTATTCAAAATTTTAACCTGATAACTAACACAACTTACAGGAGTGAAATTCTCGAATGAAGGAGATTTTAATATATTGAAGTGGGAGATTTTAGGTTCTCTGTAGATCTCACCCTACTTTGCCCATCCTGTTTTGCTCCAGAACTAAGCTGCTGCATTGCTGGACTCCCAGGAAATCTTGAAGACAAAAGAAAACTTAGACAGATAAAAACAGCATTTGAATTTGTATGTTCTGATCTCATCTTGCAATTAAGCCACAAATTTCTCTCCTCTGCCTCAGCTAGGAAAGAGGCATATGGGCTGTTACAGAAGAAAGAGATGCGATGTGTGCACAGTGCAATTAGTTACCTTTAGGGGTGAGTGTTTGGGCGAATGCTCTTGCTTTTGAAAGTAACGGATTGATGAAACAGGTAAAATTCAACCTGTATGTAGACACCCCCTTCAGCTGTGTCAAGGTACCTCATTCCTGAACATTCATATTCCCCAATGGTCGAGTTACAAGCTTCTCACAGTCCCACCAGTGTATTTCAGTTCTGATCTACAGTAGTCCCTGCTATTCCCACATGGTTCCCTGCAAGCTTTTGCTCCACAGCCCATGTAAGCAAAAGTCAGTGTCATGTACAGAAAAAGTACTTCTGGATTTGTTATGTAGAACAATATTTTTGAACTACTGGCTCATTTTCAGTGCTTTAGGAATCCTACCAACCCACTGCAATTCTTTGCTTCACCTACATTATGGGCAAAAGATTTTATTTAAACAGAGGGAACTAATGACAAAACTACTTTCCCTGGTTTGTGTTTTCTCTGCTCTTTTCTTCTGGTCTGGATTTTTCCCAAGGTGAAGAGGGTGAACTCTGGAAATCATTAATCCATGGGATTTGTTCATGGTGTATAAAAATTTCAAAAAGAATTTGCTATATAAAAATTATTTCCTAATTGATTCTGTCAGAAATGAACTGAGTAAGACAGCTCTGTCAAAATAGCCAGAATCTCTTTCAGCTCCTCACGCATGTTGTTTTGTTTTGGTTTATGAGGAGAAAATGATGAAGGCTAGATTTAAATCCATTTTTTTTGTCTTTAAAACAAATTTAAAGAAAACTGAGCCTGTCCCTGAGCTTTTGTGTTGTGGTCTTCTGAAGAAACCAAGTATCTCTGTGCAGCAGTGAACTGAGCTGAACTGAACTGAGGTCAGGCTGTGTCTTTTTGAGAACTTTCTTCTGTTTCCATTTAAAATAATGAAGGGAAGACATCAGTGATAAATTGTTCTGAATTTGGGAAAGCTTTGCACTTTCTGAGCCAAATTCATGCCTCATAAAACTCCATTGCATTCAATAGTTACAAGATGATTGTAGTTGAACCCTTGCGTTTGTTGCCAAACAAACACAAATGGTCTGAGCAAGAAGGCGTAATTCAATTTGCCATGCAAATACTTCCAGACTATATCATTCGGTACCTTAGTTTATTTCCATATCTCCCAATACAAGATATTTTGCTATATAGGAAAAATTTTCTTGTCTGGTAATATCTGTAATAAAACCCAGATGCAGGGAGGCATCTGAGGACCCACTATGATCCACTCCATCTTTTGTTAGATTTCTCGGGTCCTCCTTGGAATAATTTCTTTTTAACAAACATATGTATTTACCCAGACTTTGAGCCCATCTTCTCCTGTGTAATGGTAGTTTGGGAAGTAGGTTTTGTTGGGTAGCATACTTGCATCTGTATGTAACAAAGTATGAAAATAATTTCCCATGCTCACATGAAAAATGTGGTTGATAGGAGATAAAGGGCTACCTCCATTTAACTTGTTTTCCAAGCATATTTGTTATGTCCAGTCTGAAGTTTTGAGGGCGTCTTTGGTGGTGTTTTGGGTTTTTGGTTGTTTTTTTTTTCAGAATTCCTTATTTTTTTGTGCCTTTGCAGAATCTACAAAGAACACTCAAGGTCCATAGACCAGGCTAGCAAGCYAGAGCATTTCTCAAATTAGTTAATTCCTTGGAAACTTTCAGATTCATTCTGTCTACACTTCTTTGTAACACTTTTGATACAAAAACAGTGAAATTTTGACCTCGTGTTGTTTACTTTGACCCCAAATTTACTTGTCAATTCTATTTTATTTTCTTCTTGATATAGCTGTTCTTCCAGGGATTTTTCTCAAATATTTAAAGATTTATGGGTAAGTTAAGAAAAATCTACTGAATTATTTGATTGCAAAATGAAGATCACTTGTCTGCATTACTCTGCCTTTTAGCATTCTGTAGTGAATATATACACGCAGCATATGTGCAAGCAGGGTAGTCAAGCTAATAGGGGAGTATGACAGCAGTCATGCCAGTGCCAAGTGTACGTATGGCACTTTGTATTGGCATTGCTGTGTCAAGAAGATACTATTTTCTCCCTTTTTTTTTTTTGCTTGCTCAGAGAAATCATAGGCATGTATCTGTAAGAAAAAGATTACTGCTGTAGATCGACGATCAACATGCATGTTGATGCATGATTCTGATGAGTAAGGCAAGTTGTGTAAGGAGATAACTTTTATGAGATCAACTGATGTAGCGGGAAAAACAGCCAAGCTTTTAGGGGTGCATATAAGACTTTCTTCAAAATGGGAGCTGCGGATTTATTGCTAAGTAGAAATTTAGAAGGTATTCTCTGAAATTAATTAAGTAAAGTTAATTACTTGGTTCTGCAAAAGAAAAGTGGTTGCTTCCTTCAGAGAAGAAGGGAGTGTTAGCAGGGAGAAAGGTGACCAGGTCATTAGCCCTTCTTCCTGGAGAACCCATAATTTAAAGCTGGTGGTTGTGGTGAATGAGTCCTATTCCACATTGATTAAAACCGTATTTTATTCCGCAGACGTCTATGGATAGTCAATATCACATTTGTCTCGGATCGACACTGCTGCACTTATACCACCCATTCACTGGTTTTCTTTTTCATATAACCACCTATGTGTTTTTGCGTATTTACATTAGACACTGCTCAGACAAACTTTTAGACACCTCAGTCTCTGTATGGGAGGTGTATTCATCTTTCACAGTAAAATTGACCAAACATTTAGATAGGTCTCTCCAACCACATTCAGTTACAAGTACCTTTTCTTATCTATGCAGTGTATATATATATGTATTTAAATGCAGACTCTTATCATAAAAAACTTTTAAATACAGTTACTCATATTTCAGCTGACCATTGTACAGCAACAGCAGGACTACCACTGAAGAAGCAGTATTAATTTCATTCTAAAGCATTTTTTTGACCCAATGACTTGCAAAACTACAATTAGATTCACATTTGTCATGCTCAAAGATAAAAAAAAATCTGCAAAATCTCAAAAAACCTGAACATGTTGTTTCCGAGTTGAATTTGTTCTGGAATATGTTCCCAAATGTCTTTATCAGTTGGTAGAGATGGTTTGGGTTTGTATCAGAGATTTGTCAGGCATTTCATGTTTCTACTTCAGCATTGTAGTGATTGCCTTTTTCAGTGAAACACGTTGTCAAACATAGCTGGCCGTTAACAATATTCTGAACTTGAGGGTACATTAAGCAGACTTCATTCCATGCATTGATGAGGATGACCTAAACCTATCAGGGCAATTAATGAAGACTGGCTGCTTTAGAAGATATTCCAGGGTTTGGGCTGTTTACCCGTTGTTTTCCTAGAAAGCTCTACAGCTCTGGGCTGATCATGAGAACACGATGTGGTTTATGAATCCAGCACTGCCCTGCCTTTCCACTTAGCAAATGCTCTTACACCCTCTTGAGATAAGGCAGTGGGAGCTTTGCTGTGTGGGAAGCACAGTGCCTCTTGCTAAGTGGCTAGTTCAAATTAGATATGGCAGGAACGCAGATATAAGGGCATTTCCGAGTTGAGTGGCAGGGTTTAATGGATCCCAAGTGAGAGGAATGATTGCTCTGCGAACAGCTTTGGGAGGGCTGCTAGTTAAGAACTTTCACACGCCTCATTTGGCCTGTTTCCAGCTCAAGGTAAGGGGGGAAGGGTACTGGAGGAATGTGCTTGGGGACTTGTCCCTGAGCAATCAAATTCGACTGTTGTATGAAAATCTTCCATCGTTACTTGCTAGATAGCTCTGCTTTCTCTTTATCGGGGAGGGTTTCTGTTCACAAAGAACAGCTGGGGAGGTTGGCAAGTCAGATTCTCTTCAGACTGAAATCTGCACATCTGATGGTTATTCAATACACTGCGGTATCTGAAAAAGAATACAAGGCAGCTACTACATTGATTGGACAGCTAGTTATTAGACATTGACTACTTAATTTTCATATTTTTATAAAACAGTATTTTTTTAAGATGTGATATTCCATCATTCCACCCTCTGTGGGCAAACGGAATAGTAAGAAAGATAGGAGAGACATCAGTTAAATTAGAAGCATCACTTTTTTTCACCTGCACAGGCAGTACACTTTCAGATCATAATCTAGGTAACCCAAATTATAAGAAATTGTGGTAATTAGTGCAAATTCAGCAAACAACCAAAGCTGATGGATATAATTGGCTAAATACAGTTGTGCTTGGTGATGGAAGTGAAATGTAACTGTGTTGATGCTGCTAAGATATCCCTTCCTATTGCCCTGTATGCAAGAGAGCAGAGTATTCTGCCCTGCTGCAGTTTGCAGTCTTGATACATCAAACCATATTTTTATACGTGCACATATCTGTAAACAGATGTTGCCCCGAGGCCGCACATAGCAGTAGGGTTTTTAATAAAGCATGTGCGCTCACTCTCTCTGCAGGTTTCTTGTCTGTCTCCTCTACCACGGCTGCCGTGTCACTGTGGCTTTTCGTAGCTGCTGCCACCGTGATGTTCTGGTGTAGGCTGCTGAGTGCAGCTATGCTCTGCAGGACAAGGAGCCTGACATTAGTTAGCTGCTTAGCCATGGCTCTCAGATGCTCTCACTCTACAGAAATTAATCCATGTAGAACAGTGTTAGAAGCAAAATAAGTGAGCCTCGGCAGCCTTGTTAAAAGGGGTCGAAGCCAGAGTCTTCGTTGCAAGTAGTGCCAGCACCCTGTTCCTGTTGACTCAGAGATTATCTCACTCCTTATTCATTAGCAGGGTCAGAGGTGTCCTGTTGAAAAGATATCCCCGGCCTGCTAACAAACAGCAGGTGCAGCCCCTGCGTGGGAACACGAAGACAAGTTGCCAGTATCGTGGCAAGGCTTTCCAGCTCTCCTAGCTGGTGCACATCAGTGCCTGTAGCTTCAACACCTCATTGTATGGTGTGGAGGTACAGAGGCCAATTCTTCCTTGATTTTTCATCAGCTGTAAACCTTAGAGTTTTGTATTACTGCAGTTTTGAATACATGCCCATGAACACCTAAACCAATATGAAACAGTATTCTTGTGGGAGGGCATAGTGAGGGATTCCCGGTATGTATTTACGCACTTGAGCTCTATATTTTTGTAAAACAAATGAAAAATGGCTCTTCAAATACTTTTTATGGGAACTGGATGACTCCAGTTTGGATTGCAATGAGGAACAAGGATTAGATTCAGATTGGGTAAAGTATAGTGAAATAAAATAGTACTTATTGAAGTCCTTTGATTTTAGTTTTTTAGTCTATTGTATAGAATCTGGCTTGCATAATAAATGAAAATCATTGCTATTTCAAAACTATAGAAAACTGTATCTTAACTTTCTGGTTAAGATATGTCTCTATCCAGTTTCTACAGTAGAGAGACGTTCATCTTAGAAACAAACATCTTGGCATCATTTGAAACTATTCTCTTTAGAACATGTTTATTGCATGTAACTTAAGTTACAACGAAATGTTTGTTGGCAAAATGAGTTAAAATCTACATTGCTATTGCCTTAGTTGTGGACAGACACCTTTTATCAGAAAAATTAATTTTCCTTAAAGCAGGGAGTTGAAGTAGTTGACTGAAGCACTGCTGGATAATCAGTACAGTTAATGCATTCAATTTAATACTGTTTAATTTTTCACCTATATCACCATTATTTCCTATATTAATCAAACAGTTATCATCACCACATCCCCTTCCCCTAGTGTACTTGGTTTCTTTCTGCCTCAGCTGGATGGTTGCTGGGTTATGGGATAGGAGTACTGGGGGGGAGGGAGGGTGTTAAGGTTTCTTCAGTATGAAGCTAAACAAGATTGTAACTTAGAGGTTGATCTTTGCCTTCCCCACTGCTTGGATCTCAGGCTGTTCCTCACTGTCTCTGTTCTCTTATTTCAGATAATTCAGCCCCTCTTAGAACTTGATCAGAATCGCAGCAAGTTGAAGTTGTACATTGGACATCTGACAGCCCTCTGCCATGACCGTGACCCCCTGATTCTGCGTGGACTCACCCCACCTGCTTCCTACCACCTGGATGATGACCGGGCAGCTTGGGAGAAAGACCTGCAGAAGATGACCCAGGAGCAGGTGAGTTTGTGGTCTGAAGCTCTGAACAAGGGCCTGAACTGTTGATGTAGGTCTTACTGATGTGCCACACCAAAATGTTGGGAAACCATTCTGTAAGTGGTGAAAACAGGTAGCAAAGGTCCACTCTTCAGCTGACAGGAGTCGTCAATAATTTTTTGAATCATTGCCATTTAATACTTATTATGGAATTTCATCTGTTCTTTTATCTGTACTTGAGGCCATGCATCTACACACTCAGGGAAATCAAACTGCAAGATACCACTTTTGCCCTGTTTTACCCGTTAACAAATTTTAGCTGCTCTTTATAACTTAATGTAGTCATAGGGATCTTAAATCTTTTTTTAATGACATTAACCATTTATATTTTAATTGGCAGATTTTTATGAGTCACTTTATGTAAATTAATACAATGTCCTTACCTTCTGTTACAGTATGTTCTGCCAGTAATTTTTTCTGCTTACCACCTTACCTGGATACCTAAATCAAGATTTTCACCCAGTGTGCTAGATGCAATACACCCATGCTTATGCACACACAAACACAGTGATTTCAGAAGTCCAACAGTGTATTTCCAGGAGTTTTGGAATACAGAACTGAAAGGGTTTAATAACAGCTTGCCTGACAAAGTCTCTACAGAGACTGTCAATCTAGCTATAATTCAGCTACTGAAATAATCTTCCTTTCTCCCAGCTCTGGTGATGTCTTGTGTTCCTTAATCCCTTTACTGGCAGTTTGTATTTCTTGTTTTCATACTATAATTCATCATTCCCCACAACCCTTTTTTCTCGTTCCTTCCTATTTCTCTTTTCAACTTTTTAATTTTACTCCTATATTACAGAATGCTTTTTTTTTTTTCCTCTCCAGTTAAACTAATATAATGAACTTGTACCAGAAATAAATGTGACTGATTTTGTCTTTTTGACCCTGACTTTGGATAATAAGGCCAATTCTTTCACTAAATTATTCACTTTCATATGTCTATACCAAACTCTATCCAGTATGCACACAAACTAGTGTAAGGCCTATATAGTTAAAAGTAGATTTGCGGGTCAGTGAACACTATCTTGAGCCTACCCTGAACCCTTCAGCTCTGTTTTTCTTCTTTTGTGATGTTTAAGCTCATTTCCTTGCACTTTCAACTCAAAGCTGAATTTTGATCCAAAAATTGGAGAGAGCAGCTCAGCAGCCAAATTACAGGAAGCCAACAGAAGCATGTCTAACAATTCAGAAAGAAGAGCAGATCTCTGGAGATAAATATGCCTGTAACAGGGCCTAGATGGCACAGGACAGTTGATCTCTGTCTTTGTACCTGTCTTCATACATTTATTTGATTCAGCGTGTGCTGTGTGCCTCACTCGGTATCTACGTTTGCCTCTATAGGCCTGACGCATTCCTTTTCCCTGCAGAGCCTGCTAGCTCTTACGCACCCAGAGTCAGCATTTTATTTACCTCTTGGGTTCTGTAATCGCTGATACAGGATTAAAAGTATTTCTGTATAATGCATGCCATCCTCATATATTAAAGAGGTATGTCTCCTACGTTATAGATCAAAACACAAGGCATACCATTTTGAACCGCCTTGCCTGTCAGATTGGGATGAAGCATTGGATGACAAAACCTGTAGCATGTATGGGAGGCATCTCTGAAAACAAAAGTAAAGGCTGGATGTGGGCAAAGTTTGGATATCCCTGAAATAAATTGACTAGTCTGTTATAGCTGTGACGGACTTTGAATATAATCAGGATCTGTGGGGATAGGTGATATCTTCTATTTGATCAAGAGAATGCAGGTAAAGAAAATAGAAAAGGCTTTCTTTGGCAAGTTCTTCTGAATAGACAGTCAGCCCAAAACAGCATCTGCTTTTTCAAGTTCTCTGTACTGGTCTAATAAAAGGTAATATTTCTCATTCAAACTTTGCTAGTCCATTAGCAACATTTATGGGATACACAGTAAAGAAAGCATTTAAGTATAAATTGTGAGAAAAATAATTATCTAAGTTGTCCTGGAGATGAGAAAAAATGTGTTTTTCTATCCTCTCCCATTATGGTCTTAATTCTGCATTGCTATCGCTGAACGGTTGTTTAAAGTTACTACTCCATTTGTGATTCCCATGAGTAACTAACATCTGCTAAAATAAAATGTAGCAGTCTTCTGCTTTCCCATACTCACTTAGATTGTATTTAACAAGCTTCAGTTGAAAAATACAAACTAATGATATATTTCAATTTACAAAGCACATTTTTCATTTAAGTCGTGGAGCTTTTCTGTTTCTAACTGCAGAATTTCCTTTGTGTTTAAAGTATTCCCATGGGAGGTGGGAATCAGTTCTCCAGATTCACAGAAGCCCATCACAGAATACCCATTTTGCATCTTTGGAATTTTAATGAGTTTTGTAAATTACTTCAAATCCAGTGCATTAAATTCACTCCTGTCCCTTCTAATATGATCTTCTGTAGATAATGCTTCACAAGCCTCAGTGGGAAAAAATTAATCCTCTTGAATGTTAAGAAGTGCTAACATGATTAGGGAGGATACATTTAACTGAACACCAGTAATATTTAAGAATGATGCCAATGTATCCACTTCTCACCAATGAGATTATTTAGTTTGTTTTGGGGTTTTTTTTAAATAAATAATTGAGAATTCATTTTCATACTGCTGCTTTTGGAGCTGTGATTTCCCACTGCAGCAACTATTTTTCACGAAGGTTGGTCCTGCTGTGTTTCATCATAGCCAATATACCCTGTAGGTCTCTCATACCTGCTGAGGAGGCTCAGGTGCAAATAGTAGGAGTTTTCTGTGGCTTTTTCTGGTAGGTAAAACTAGTATATGAAGTAGCTGTAAGCTTTTCACTCTTCCAGCCCATCCACAGTGACTCACAGAAACTAATGTACAAGTCATTGTCGGAAAAGCATCTGCCAGCATCAACACCATGGTTCTAAGGGGAATTTGTTGCCACATAAATAATTTTGTGGACTCTCAAAGTTTGATTGATAATTGGTACCTCTGATGTATAATAGTTTCTTTATGCTACCATTAAGTTCAGCTATATTTCTTAGTGACTTCAATTGATTTTAATCAAAATATGGGGCCAAGATGCTATATCGTTCTTTGTTGGCATTTTATCAAAGACATTTTGTAAAGCTGACTTACTGTAGTAAAATTTTGGTCCATTTGTAATGAAGGCCTGAAGCCAGTACTTTATGAGTATATGGTATCTCAAAACCTAATCTAAACTAGTATACTAGACTAAGTTGTGGACAATAAAGAATCTACGGTGCTTGGAACCATGTCATTAAGTTATTCATGTGGTGGAAAATATTCCTTTGAGTTAGTTCTGACCCAATGTCCCCAAAGCAGTTAACCAGCACTGTTCTGGAACTGTCCTCCTTCGACCCGTTCATGTCCTGTTCAACTTTTCTTATTAAAAAATTGAAGTTAGCAGAAGGAAGGATGTTCCGAGTCTTGACACTGAGAAATAAAAATTCCATTCATTCATTATAAATAATTGCATTATCCTAGCAATTTCTATTAAATACAATATTTTCTTTCACTTTGTCCTAAACATATCATTATGTTAATATTCTTGGGCTCTGTAGAACTACTGCTACGTTTCACGTTTCAGAAGGTTGCCTTTAAGTGAGGGATTTTATTCCTACATGAAAGGAAATTACATTAAGAACATAATTATATGGTCCACATTTTTATTTATAGTTAGGTTTTTGTTTTTCTCTTATCTTTACAAAAGGAAAGAATGGAGTAGAAAAAGGAACTTGCTGAAAATCATAATTTAAATATGTTGCTAGCGGCATGCTGCGCTGTGGTTGGAAGGCAGCAGTGCGAAAAAGCAAAAAGAGACAACCAAAGAGAGCAACCAGATATTAGTAGTAGGCAACAGTGTTTGTTCCGTTAATAGCTTAAGCAGTATTATAACTGTTTTTTATCGCTTCAAATCCAGCTCTAAAATGTGCGGAACCTCATATTATGGAGAGCTGCTTATTTTCAATAGGTCCTACAGTCGTTCTGAAAAAATATTTCTTCCAACAGAAGAGGACCTATCCGATTAAAATAATTTTCTTAACCCTAGGAGTAGGAGGAGGCGGCATTTTACTCCCTGCCATCGGTGACTTTTTCCAGCCATGTCCGACACGTCCTGGTTTCATCCAGGCTGCTGGGGGTCCTGCCTATTTCTGCTGGCCCCCAGGCACCATTTTTTTCCCGTACAATCAATCTGTTCCTCTTTCCCCAGAGGTATTTCTAGCAGCATTTGCGTTGTGACCTGGGCATCAATAGCAGCCTGTAGCACCTGGGCAGATATATTTCCATGAGAGACTCTCTCAGAGCACACCTGCTATGGGAGCTTGTCTCACCCCACTACTAACGTGGTGTTGCACCTATGACTGCTTCAGCTGTGCGTTACAGAGAGAGGCGCTTTTGAAAAATCTTTATGGTTGTAAAAGAGCCTTTGTAGTGAAGAAGGTTGTCTTCCCTCTCCCTGTGTACCAGCTTCAGCCAAAGCACAGACCATCTAGGGATTCCTATTTACTAATCCTCTCCCAAGAAATCAGAAATGTCTTTTCTGCTCAGCTGCTCAAAGCAGAGGAAGGAAAAAGGTGATAATGTCGCTTCACTGTATCACTGACAACCTGCTGTATCAGCTAAATAGTCATGGCTTGGTTCCAAGGAGCATAATTTACATTGCACATAATTCACGTTTCACTCTCAGAGAAGTTAGTTAAGCTTTTTGTACGAAAGGACACCAGACGGCATGTATGTAGCTTTCAAATCCCATTTTAAAATTGCATATATGCTTGCTGAATTTTGAAAGTATTAAACACACATTTTGATTTGTTATACAAACAATATTGTAAGTGGGATAAACTTTACTCTAAATTACAAATAGCTATTTTATAAACATCCTGCGTACTTCTTTGTTCAGATTCCACTTGTGTTCTTACTTCTGTACCATCTATGAGAAATTACTCCACTTACTTAGTTTCTGTAAAGAAATTACTCTGCCATGTTTTGCATTTAGTCATTCTAAATTACTCTATTACTTCAGAGTTTACCCTGTCTTTCTTCTCTGACTGCTCTTCCATTAGCTTGTTATCTTCCCCACCTGATTTATGTCATTTATTTTTAATTTGTAATCTTATGGGAATGCATAATGTATTTTAACGTTAAACAGCCCACTTCTGGTCTCTGTTAGAAATTAGAAGTAATAATTGCAACAATTTATATCCTTCTTCATGTGCAAATGTATTTCCTGAGTTTAGCTGAGAAAGTAATGGATATAGGAACTCTCTAAAATTATTACATTTTGTAGCATTTTAAACTTTTACATTAAATTAATGTTTTGGGTGAGGATGAGAACTTGGGATCAGTGTCATAGTTCTTAAATACTGGTTGAAGTCACAAACGTTATCCTTAAGTTGACCATATCCACAATGCCATAACATTATCCATTTTTATTTGTGCATGGAATTGTTAATTTTAATTAAAATACATACTATCAATCAGTATCATTAAATATTCCTAACTTGAAAAGAGATATAAAGGGAAAAACATTGCTTTCAGGACATGGTCAAGTGTTTCGTGTGTGTGTGTGGTGTGTCTAAAACTTACCGTGGTCTCATTTCAAGCAGTTCCTACAAGCAGATGGTGTACCAACCTGAGCTATTACCTTATTTTTTCAAGGGCAACTCACCTCTCCATATGTTTTGCTATTAGTAACAAGTTCTGTTACTCTGTGCCTTGCTCGGACACTGTGGTCTTTGTGGAAGCTTTTTGCAGCATCTCCTGGTATGAGCTACTGCTATGGATTCTGCTTGGCTGTGCAGGGGTCGCTGGGGCAGCCTCTGTGGGCCTCCTTCCTGGATAAAAGGAACCACATGCAGGAGCAGCCGGCTCCTCTGTTGGCTTGTTGGGCTCACTGGATTGTATGGACCAAAATATTCCATGGAAATTTCTGTCTTGGAATATCTGTCAGAAATTTCAGAGCTAACAGGATTCTCCATGACTTTGTAATAAACGGAATGAACTTCCTCTTTAAGAGAAATAAGTAACGTGGAAAGAGTAGAAAGGGCTCCAGCTCTGATCCTGAAATAACGGGATGCATATAACTTCACCATTTCATTCAAGTACTTCCTGCTTTGTCCTTTCTCCTCTGTTTTGCACTGTGCAGGTACAAAACCATAACTGCGCACCAACCCTCTGTCCTAACCGTCAGGATGGGACAAAAAGTCCCATGACCAAAAGTCATCAGGTAGGACATATAAGAGAGGTATTTAAGATTTGCCTGGTAGACAGGTGAATTTTCCCTATTTGCCTTGTAGACAGGTGAATTTATGACTATCAGGTACTGCCTTGACTAAACAGGCAGAGACCCTGTGGGGACGCGGAGGCCTAATTCATCAGCAGAGAAAGAAAGGGGCAAGGCACAAGCCTAGCACGAAGGGTGCATCACTGAGTAATTCTGGCAGTGTCTAGCAGTCCAGCTTCAAGAGAGTAAACTGACACCTCAGGTGATGCATTGCAACTGAAACTAGGAGAAGTAGCCGCCTAACTCTTTTTCACAGTCCCTTTAACGGGCAGAATTGTGAGCTGTTAGGGATTAGGGTTGTGGGGTTTGCCTGCATTATGCATGCTTAGGTCAGCGGGGCCTGGCCCTAGCAGGTAGCCCTATGGTACAGGCAATAATTATTATTTGTTCTGCTTAGCCACAGAATAACAACTTTCTGTACACTATAGCAGCATTAATTTTCAGTGTATAACATACACCAGAATTTATATGAACAGAAAATTCTCCTCTGATTGCTGCTGTTGCTGGAGGATGGACATATTACCTGCAAGTGCAGAATTTGCAGGAAAACTTCTCCAGTCAAATGCAAAATATAACTTACAGGCATTTATTTTATTCCTTCTTCCCATTTATATAATTCTGAAATTCATTCATTACCAAGGAAATAATATTTCTCCTATTCACAAAGCTTAGAGATGCTCAGGAATGCAGGATAATTCCCATGTGCAAAGTTATTTCAAATATATGGTGCAAGAGCCCTCAACAAATTTTTTCAGGGTTTTTTGTCAAAATTGATTGTAAAATCTATTCAAATGTATTTAAATATATTTAAAACATATTTTTAAAGTTTACATTCTTTTAAAAGACAAGACAGAATGTTTAATTTGAAATCTTACTTTAATTTTTAAATGCATGTGTTTTAAATATTTTGAAAAAGCTAACATAAAAACAAAATTTCCAGATAGAGCAAAAATATTTAAGGGTCTACATAAAAAATTTCTTCTTTTTTTTTTTTTTTTTTAAAGTTTGGCAGACTGGGATTTCCATATTCCTAACCCTTTCTTTTGGCCCTTTTATAGGTCTATAGTTGAGAAATAAAGGTTTGTACGTAATTGGCTCTCACTACTTCAAACATACATATTTTCACTGGTTGGTCTGGGAAGATGCAAAAGCTCAGGACCATTTGCCTGAGATACAGTGTAGTTTAAGTTATTTTGAGACAAAACAAATGTTAAGATTAAATCACTTGAATTTCTTTTTGATGCTTATTTCTGTTACTTCAAGCTCTAAACGTATTTTTCAGACTAACCATAGCCTGATCTTGAAACACCTGAACTTTGGAGAAACATAATTCCAGATCCCAGTATTGTAGCCTTATAGAAGTCCTGCAGTTAACTTTCTTTTTGTGCTGCTCTACAAGCACCTCATGTTCTGTATTCAGTTTTACTGTCCATAGCCTGAGATGARATACTACTTTATTTTTGTTTGCCTTTTTTCATCAGTGTTTTTGTGCAATTGTTAACAAGAGGAAAATAACACTTTGAGGAGTAAGCCTCCTCTGTATAAATAAATTTTAAAGGATCTTAGCTTAATGTTGCCTTGTTTACGTTATGGGATAAGCAAAGGCCACAAAGGTTCTGTGGAGTAGCACCACAATTCACCTAGTGTGCATATAAAACTATAGCACCCTATTTCTTAACTATGAAGTTATCCTCCCTCTGAATGTCAATTAATCTTTAAATGAGTTCTAGGATATCTTGGACCAGAGAAGCACAATGCAAGCTAAATTCATGGTGAATTGTTTGGGATTTTTTTCACTGATGGATTTTAACTATAAATGGAAAAGTATTCCTATCRTGACTTGCTCTAAACCCAGGAAGGAAGGCAGCAGTGGTGAAAAGTGTCTGAATCTGTTGCAGATTATCTGCAAGCTTCCATTCCGCTGAGATGCTGAAGGTCCTTTCTGTTCTTCTATCCAAAGATAAATACTGTGAAGCACTTCTGGGGTCCTTGCTATCCTTTTCTTTCTGAGCTGTCTATTTTTACTTGTCATCAACTAGGCAAACATATCTGGCCTTGCCTTCTCTTTTTCAGTCGTTTCTATGAGGCAAGTGTATGAATCTCCTCATATCCTCAGCTGAAAATGCCAACAAAAAAGGACTGTTAACACTCTTTTATTTTCATAGAAAAATGGCATGGGGGAGATAACACCATTTCCATTGGCATTCACAAGAAGAAAAGCTAGGAAACCAGGAGCAGAATTGATAGTAATACTTTTAGAGAAACTTCCCTAAAATTTGGACTGCCAAACATCTAGGTGAATCAAGTTATACCATGGAGAACTGGATGTTCCCCATTAAGGAGCTTGTCTGAATGAAGAGTGACGTATGCTGCTCACAGCTGTTTCTGAAAGGAATGACATAAACGGAGATGACATACATGATATAGAAATGCTGCAACCAGCCACATAGTCAATTAAGATGTCTTTGTTTAAGTAGAAATCACATTATTAAACCTAGATGTTCTGAAGCTAGCAAACTCAACGCAAGGCTATCATTGCTACTTTTTTCAAAGACGTTTCATCACAGACATCTGCCAGCCAGCTGTGTAGACTTTCTGTCTGCGCTAATTTGCAAAGTATTATTGCTGGCCTTCAGCATTCAGAGCTGTCTCCTTTTGGGCTCTTGATGGTCAAAAACTTATTTCTTGGAAATATTTTCTTCATCTGGTTAAGTTGGTTACTTTTGTTTGATTGCATTTGATTTTTTTAGCTTTGGCATGGGCTTATTTTGTTGGGCTTACCTTGATTTTTTAAGGAATCTTATAAATCCATAAATGCTGACTAGTACAGTGAGAAACTGAAACATCACTGACTTTGCAGTACTGCCCCGCTGAAGACAACATCCTGCAACTCCCCTGTCCACCAACTTCCGTTCAGTTTGAAGGTTAATCTCTTTGAGGTGCTTTTATATTTGATTATTTAATTGCTTTGTCCTTTCCTGGGGTTTCACCTGGAGGATTTGGCTGAAACGCCCGGAGGAGGGATGCTGGCTGGGCAGGTGGTGGTGCAGGACCCGCAGGGAGCCGGCCCCTGCTTTCCCTGCTAACACTGCCCTCTCCTGGCCCTCCTCCTGCGGACCGAGAGCCGAGGTCCCTTGCAGGAGCCGGATGAGGAAAAGAATTACATTGTTGGCTTCTTCTCCCGTTGCTTGCTGTCTCTCCCGACCTCCACAACCTCCCACCCTTCTGATGAATGGCACCATGAAATCTTTGCACTGGCCCGAGAAGCCAAGGCAGCCCTGTCTCAGAGTTCAACGTTCAAACCAGTCCCGTGAATTTATCAGTGGTTAGGTGGTTTGCAGGCTGCTGTAACTGGGGCCGCCTGAATCGCTGGGGTTTCACTAGACTGAGCAACCTGAGGCTCAGAGGTAGTCCCTGAAACCCAGTCTCCTGGCTTTTAATATCCAGCACTGCTCCTAGCTGGCTGTGCCGTCTCTTTCTATCCTGCTTGCTGACTGGACCTCTCCTAGGCTTATCCATCCATTGCAAGTTTACGACTAATAACTCTGCCAGGCTCTTGGAACCAGGCTAATCGCCTATCCACAGCGTGCTGTTTCTGAGCCATTATGGGTTACTGCTGAATTCCCCCCCTCCTCCCCTTCTCCCCCGAGAGCCCTTACAGAGCCCGGAGTGCTCCCCTCCCTCTCATTTTCCCCACTTCCCCAGCTCATGTCACTCGGCGGAGCAGGATCAGGTTGCTTTTGCATTGTGATTCTTGGCATGAGCCCCTCTCGGATTCGTATAGCTGTTCTGTGAGTACGGCAGCCAGTAGGAACAAAGCACATAAGAACACATTAAACTAACATTCAGCACGCAAAGCCCAAATAATTTACTATATGCTACCCTGCCTAGTAAAGGGAATAGTGTAGCAGGCTTACCCTTTTAATTTCCTTTCTCTCACTTTTGTCTATAGAAGTCTATACTATAACTTCCTTAAAAAGCGTTTGTATTTATTCTATAGTCGTTCTTAGGCTGTTTGTTTTTATGCAGTATTTCTTGCAGTAACAATCTCCTGTGCTTTGCTTGATAACATCAATAAACAGAGATGCACTGTTGTATCTGATTAGAATTTTAATTGTAGAAATATAACCTTTCCCACTGCATTGTGCTTTTACAGTGGTAAAATGATCCCTGTTGTCCTGCTGCCTGACACCTCTCTCTCTTTAAAACCTACAATGAGCAGTGTTACAGCAGTGCAAAATATAGATCAAGAAATGTGCATACTGATGACCAGTTATCCCTTCGTGGATGAAAAATTCCAGTTTGACATCCTTTCCATGTCACATATGAACACAGTAGAGTTCCAATGAAAATATTAATAACCTAGGAATAAGAAATGTTACGGGACTGCCAGATAATATTAGAAAAAAACAAATTTAAAAGAAGGTTCAAAAATAGATAAGCTAGTTGCTACAGCTGCTCAAAATGACAAAGACATTCGGATGCAGAAGCTTGCAATAAACTTAAGAATCCATCTAAGTGTATGTACCTGCTACAAATATGCTTGTCTTGTGTTAATAGGGAATAAACGTTATTAGAAGAAATCATATCACTGAAAAAACAGAAGAGGTTTTTGGATATATAGTATGTGAAAGAGCTATATGCTTGAAAGCTTATCCAATCTATCTATATCATCTGGTCTAGAAAGAGATGCTGCTTCTCCTCGCTCTGTTAGATCCTTAGACCATCGTGAGTACAGTAATCCCTAAAATGCTTGCACAAATTACAGCCTTACTTGGGATTCTGCACAGTTCACAGGCTAGCATGGACTTTATCAATTGCTGGTCAGATAAACAGATTACTGAAGGCAGATGTTTTCTGCTCTTCATTAAGACTCTGTGGGCCCCTAATTCTGGCAACGGCATTAGACTCGGAGCTAAAAATTGTGTTCACGTATACTCCAAGATGTTGTGTGGCATGGTTTGTAACACCGCTTGTTGGAAAAACAGGTTATAGATTGTAGACAGAGTGAATAAGATAAAGTTTTGAAGTTCCATGTCATTCTGAGCCAATTTCAATCTGAACAAAGAATGATCCAACAGGAAATGCAACGTTAGTAAGCAAAAACTCGTGTATGCTCCACCACAATTGTGTATAGTCATCTTATGACTGAGTTAGGAAGCACAGTCTCTGAAAATGATTAATTCCACAGAAAAATTAGAATTCTGGTTAACTCAGAGTGTATTATGTATAATTATGTAACATTTCTATTGATTTCTTATAGGAAGTAATTCTGAAGTAATGTCCTATGAAACATCCTGTTATTCGTGAATAAAAGTCAAACTATTTAAAATAATGTACTAGCAAAATGCTGTATTGGTTCTGGAACACAGCTGCTTTCAGAAAAACATCCTACAGAGGAAGCTTTTCTAATATTTATTGTAAAACAATTTATTCAGGAATAGTTAAGCCAGTTAGTTTTCCCATGTTGACATGGCCTTAACTGGGAAGGTCACAAGCCTGGTCCTGTAGTGAAAAAGTGAAATAAAGGCGGGGGAGAGCATCCAGTTTCTGGCGAGGGAGTCATCAAGGGAAGATGCCAATCCTGGAAGTGCCCGGCATGTTACGCCTCTGCTAGCTCCCTTTCTAAAAGTGGTGTTTTAGCTTAGAGCTGAGCCTGCTGGACGAGTCTCGTTATACAGTGAACACGTTCAATAACAGAGAATGACCATGCCTCTGTGTGTTTCTTGCAGCTTCATGACGAGTTAGAAAAGGGCGAGAAGGAAAGCGCAGAGCTGCAGGAGTTTGCCAATGCCATCTTACAGCAGATAGCAGATCACTGCCCTGACATCCTGGAGCAAGTCGTCAATGCACTTGAGGAGTCGTCATGACCTCGGCCACTAGCCCCACCGGAGCAGCACACCTGTGGCCCAGCCCAGTCAGTCCAAGGAGCCATGAGAGTGGATAGGAATGTGAAAGACAGAAAATGGAATAGAAACTTCTGGTGCACCTTTTACAAAGAAAACAAAAGCAAAAAAACCCTCTAAAAACTACATGCTCTCTGGGTTCTTCCAGTCTATGATTAATCAGTGGTGTTTGCATTCATCTTCTCACTGCCTTTCTACTTTAGAATCTGACTTTGTCAATGGTGACTTTTGGATACAGCTAACCAGAGCTCTTCCAAGTCTACTGAGCAAAGAAGAGGGGATCCACTGAATACAAGCAGCTCTAGTTCTCCGTGAGGTTGCAGAAGGGTAGCCCTTGCCTTTCATTCATTTATTGCTTCTTTTTTCTTTCCTTTTTTTTTTTTTTTTTTTTTTCCTCCCTTCCATAAAAGCTGAAAGCCTGAATTTCATAGTGCTAAAGCCAAACCCGAGTGTGCTCTGATTATGGCTCATGACTGGCCAGCATCAGCTAGCTAGCTCAGGTCTCGCTGCCTGTCTCAATGTCTCTTATGTTCTTAAATAACAGAGAGAGGAAAGGAAAGTTTCCCATTTTGTTCTGTTAGTCACTTCATCTGTCAGCTGGGAAACAAGGTAGGCATACTGGTACTTTTTGTTTACTTAACTTTGATTTTTATTGTTCACTGACCTGACTCTGAAGTGCTGAGTAGGGCATTTTTTCAGGTAACTGTTTTCATCTGTTGATTTCTTGGGTTTTTTAGCTGAGGTTTCTCATCATAGGTCTGTGTGTCCTAAGTTCTTATTTTACAGAGAGCTCTCTCCCTTCAAGCAGGTGTGGTCAACAGGTCAGCTCCCAGCTTTAACTTGTATAGTTTGTCTGTTGCCATTTTTTCAGGCCATAGCTTTGTGAACACTAGCTGCCATCAGAATAGTCTTAGGCGTTTTGTAAATGAGAAAATTGCATAATTTAGCTTAAAAGTATAATTTTAAAGCTAAGTTAGGTAAATCGGTAACATAGTTCTTACTCTAATTATAATTTAATTTATTTTGGTTTAGCTTAGGTTGACAAGGAATGAGTTTGAGTTCAGAGTAATAACCCAGTCTTATAAAGAGGAGCATCTCTGCTGGAGTTGGCACCCAGCTGAGTAGATAGGTATGAAATCACAGCTTTAGTTAAACCAGTGCAATTCTTATATGTATATGAGAGGCCTTAGTCTTGTTCCCACCCATCTTTGACACTTGTTAAAGCCCCTGCTGATAGGTAATATGACCTGAAGTAGCAGGTCAGTTTGTCATTGTAGCAAGTCAGAATCCTATTTTATGAGTAGGACTTGGGTGTTCATTCTTGGACTATGCATTAATGGGGAGACATGTTTTTTCCTGGCTGCCAGTGGTTATGTGTGTCTGGGGGCATCTGCAGGACAGAACCCTTTAACACGTCCCCATGTGCTCCTTAAAGGAGTTGTTCCCCTTTAGCTTTCTCATATTACTTAAGAGAACGAGGGGAGGGGGAAAGGAGACCAAATATCAACACAGCAGTGGAAGAAATCTTGTTTTTCTAGTCACTAGCTAATTATGAATCTTCTCAGTAAACTTCCCATTCAGAGCTTGCAGTTTAATTCTATATGACTTACTATGTTTTGAGCTTAATCATTAAACTGTTATGCTAAGGAAAAGGTTCCATTTCAGGAAAACTGCATTTCTTATGCCTTTCAAATCCACAGCACAGCTCCCCTGTAGGTCTTTCACACCTTATTTTTATCTTTAGAAGTGACTGATTGCTTCCAATAGAAAGGAGATCAGCAAAAGTTTGAGTAAGGGAAAATGTACCGTCTTCTTTTCAAACAAGCACTGAAAATTGGGCAAACCTGAAACCTTATGTACCTGTAGACTCTATTGAAAACTAACTGATTTAAAATAAATCATATCCCAATTCATTCTACTGTAATGATTCAGCAGAAGGAACTGGATCCATAACTATGGTGTCCACTAGGAAGAAATATGTAAGTCTCCAAAGAAGAGGTGATTCACACCTTTTCCATGTTTTGAACGGCCAGTGCTTTGCAAATCAGGAAATGTAGCTTTAGTTCTCACTGTAGTAGCAGCCTGTGTCTGAAGCTTTTTTTGTCATGGATGAGGACAGTAATGGGAACCTGAATGCGTGCAAGGGGGGAACACCGGAAGGCATGTAGACAGTGACTGTACATACCACTGAGCCGTGCCTCATCCCAGAACCACCCCTTTGGTCCCATTATTTGAGTCAGCACGTTTCGATAGGAGCTGTTGTTTTGAAATCTTTCCTCTTGCTTTTTCTTCATCACCCCTAATTACTCACTCAAGGAATTTAATGCCGCCTGTAAAAGCATCAGAGCCATCAGCCTAACATCATCGCACCGCCACCGCCACTCCTGACTATCTCATTAACTTATATGGTCAAATCTCCAGCTGCCCTGGTTCCCTGCTGTAAAACAATCCCTCCTCTGTGAGAAGCTGTGGAATTTCCCTTATCGATGGTTCAAATGACTCCTGCTTGTAAACCTCTTACTGAGATGTTCCTTGATAGCGTTTCTGCTGCAGGCAGGGGGAGGGGATGGGAACGAGGGGTGGTCACTTCGGGCTGTTATTTCAATTCCCTTGCTTCACTGCGTTGCCCCGTCAGTGCAGGAAAGCTGCGAGTTTCAGTGCTGGTTCTTCTGCATCTTTAACTCAGCTGCCAGCCTGTGGCTGCATTTCTAGAGCTGAAAGTGCCCTGGCCAAAGGCACGGCGCTGTCATGACAGCGTGTGCAGGATCCATGCATTGGCAGCCAGGTGAATCTCACTGTTTACACATCTCCCGGCCTCTTCCCTGAGAGGATTTGTCAAGCCTGGCTAGTTTTCACACTGGCCATTTGGCCTTTTATCTCCCAGCCACACACCTGCTGTTCCTCCCATCTGGATTGTTGGGCCTTTGCAATTTTTCTCGTTAACCGCTGTTATCTTCTAGGTCTTCTAGGCTTCCCATCTTAAACATTGATCTTAGACCTCAGTAAAGTGCTTTCAGGGAGAGAGCAGATCTCATTTAGGAACAGACTTGGTCCAACTTGATCTCCATTGAACTATTTCAGGTAATCTCTCAGATCCTGTGTCGACAGAGATCTTGTCATGGTGAATAGCTTGAGGAACTATGTGATTTGGGAGGTGCTGCTGGCCATGATTTAATGCTGAACGTGACCAGTGAAAGCTTTTTCTTTTCGCTCATATGGAGTGCCGCACCATTGGCCTTAGGGCAACGAAGGGATTTTGTTATCGTAATCCATCACTAAATTGCATATCAGGCACATGGCAGATGGGCCGTATGTGTGCACATACTGTGATGCTCATCCAGTTGCCTAACCCACCACTGCTCTTTTAAAATCTTACACCCAGGTGTCAGCAGCCAGGCAGATGCAGACAGTTTCCTAGCACAGCAGTCCTGCAACACAGCAGCTCTGGGAAATTCAGGGGCCCTTCCCAGGGAGCCTGGGGAAACTTGCTTTTTCTTCTCCTGTTGAATGAAGTTCCGTTTGCTATGGGAGCTGTGAAAGTTTTAATTGCTBTAGTATTTTTTTTTTTCTTTCAAGCTGTCATTTGTAGAGAAACTGAGAGATGTAAGGACTTGAGGAGCTGTCTGTAGAAAATTAAGTAGGTCATTTTAGCTGGGTTTGGGCTAAAAAACAATGCAAACTTGAAGCCCACATACAGCGTAAAAGCTGACACCCCAACCACGCTTGTTCATGATATCCACAAGTCCAAGTACATATTTTCCTCTGAATCCAGCCTCATGTAAAACACTAAAAGGACATTACAACACTAGAATTACAGGGTGAGGACATGAGCACTGTTTGCGATTGGAAGAAGAATTGCCTGGCGTGCTCCCAAACGAAGCTCTAAGCTTCTAGTATTCTCTCTCATTTTGACTGCCTTTAACCAGTTTTCCCTCTGGAAAATGCCAAACCCTCTTTGAAGTATCCGATTTTTGCCAAGTCTGGGGGACGGAAGGTGAAGGTCTGACGTGATGCACAAAGCTGTGTGTGTCATTTCTGGTTGCACGGCTGGAATATCCGTTCTCTAGCAAATTTTCTGGTACTTTGGGGCTCTTGGTATTTTGCACAAGGGAGCGTTAATGTCATAAATCTCGTAGACATAACCCTGTTTTTTGAACCAAAGAGGCACCTCTTTTCATTTGCCCTGTAATTCCCACCCATTCTGCTGGTAATGCTCAATTTGTTGGGAAATTTCTACAACTGGTAGAAGGTTGGCAGGGTTGAGTCCCCACTCCTGTACTAATTGCCAACCATTGCCACTGAAGGGGTCCTTACAAAGGACATAGAGAGTCACGCGCTGATACCGTTTTAAAGCAAAAATTTCACTACGTAAGTAATGCATATATTCCTCAAATGACTCCAATGAAATGCAAAAGGGAAATAGTACAATCAAGGCATCTGATATTAGAGGAAGCCTCTACTCAGCTCAACGCCCGCACTGAAAGAGGGAACGGGAGAGGATGCAGAAGGCTGTGGATAACTAACACTGCCCCAGCGAAGACGGTGGGGTGGGAAGGTCAGGCACGGGGCATGGCGGGGCATCGCGCCTGGCAAGGCCAATTCTGCCAACCCATCTTGTCAGCGTGGTGAGGAAAAGGAGTGTTGGGGGGGGGGGATTTAAACAAAATAATGTTTTTAATTGTTTTTTCCACGTAAATGGAAGGAACCTTACGCAACAGCAAATTCTTCTGAACAAAATGGCTGTGTCCGCTGACTATTTTTAAAAAAAAAAAAGAAAAACTGTTTCAAAACTTTTTAGTGTCAAAAGCATAAACACAGAAATCCTGACTTTTTCCAGTGTGTGTGGTGAGTGCTGTAATCCTTTCATCAGTATCTCTCCTGACTTTTTCAGGGGTGTTTTTTCCTGTTTTGTTTTCTGCTTGTCGATATTGTCCGTGTGGTCCTAAGGCTGGGGCAGTTACCAACAATGTGTGTCTGTTGTCGGATTAAAAAAAGATAGTAGTAGAACTGAAAAAGATGTGTTTTAAAAAATATATAAAAATAAATTTCATCAAAAGGAATTCAAGTAAAGAAGCAACAAAGCCGTGACTCCTCCTCTCGTGATTGTATGGAAAAGGATTTGTGGGCCTATAATTATAACCAGTTGCCTCTCACAGGCTTTTGAGGTCCAAGGCAGCTTGGCCTCTTAGAAAATGTTACAAACCCTGTATAAATTCCTGCTTTCCCAGGTTTATACTGTACACGTGTAATACAGAAATGGGCAGAATGAAACAGTATTTTGGAAATCAATCTTTTCTGGTAACGGTTATCAACACCAGCTGTCCCTTAAGATAGGAACTGGTGATGTAAAGGGGCCAAATGCTTTGGCCAAATTTTCTCAATCGCACCCACCGATACCAGGGACATCTGCAAGCGCAGATCGGCTGGTGCAGGTAGTCCTGTGTAGGTCCATTATCAAAGTTGTAATTCTTTGTGTCCGGTATTGGTCACGTAGCCGCAGCGGGTTATGGTACAGGGAAGGACTAGCAGCCGCCTTCTGCTGCGGTTGCATCCAAGACTTGCACTGCTTAAAAGGAACAATGTGAGGCTAAACCGGCACATAACGTAGACAAAAAAACCCGCGCAAATTGCTTTACCTATGAGACTAGGTAAAGAATTTCATTAATTTTTTTATATCAAACTTACCGTATGCTGTTTGTCCCCATTTTGCGCTTCTAGTTTGGATCTTGAAAATCAAGTCAATCAGTTTTGGTTTTAAATAGATGTTTCCACTTCAGGTTCTCAGTGCTTTGGTGGGGCTTTTTGTTCAAAACATTGTTTTTCCATTTGGAGACTGGCAAAAAATGGATCTATCAGTCACGTGTACTCTTATTTGTCACAAAATGTAGTTATCTAAAAGCCAAATTTGAAGCCAAATTTTATAAGTAGACATTGTTCCTTTAATCTTCCCCATCTTCCGAGCTCTCCGTGGACATGACCAAGTCTCTGTCCTCCCTGCCTGCCTAGGGGTGGCTGCGTTTGGCCCTTACTGACTTGCTCGTTACAGTATATATGGGGAGGCTTTAGTGGCAAATGCCTTTATCTGTTCAGATGCTGAAAGAGGATGAATCAAACGGGACCATGAACAGGGGAATAATTTCTGTGCTAGCCTAACATGCTGCTCCAAGCCCACTAAAACAGTATATTGCCGTTTCCCTCCAAGTCAGTAAATGAGGAGAGCTGCATGCCAGGTTCACAAATTGTTTGTGGGGTTAAAAAAAAATCTGTGGGATGCTCCATCCACTCCACAGACACGGATCCCTCATTTGCTTTGGAAGAGACGTGTTGCACTTTAGCAGAGGGGGAGACGGGCTTTGGGGATGGGATCTAGTGTACTTGAATTCCTTTTGGAAATAACAGCAGCGGGAGACATTGATGTCTGTGATGCAAGTGCGCACGCTGCCTTCAACTTGTATGTGTTTTATTGCTGGAGTCATGTTACTGACAGGATAATGAAATTGCAAAGAAAATGTGTTATATTCAACTTTGCCTTGATAATATAAACACTTTGTTCATTTTTTTTCTTCTTTTTTTATTCACAGACTAAGTTCATCAGGAAATTATAAAATTATTTAAAAATTCTGTGCCGTGTCTTCATTTCGGTGAATTTCGGTGTGCCTTGCTCGGTGTCGTCTCCCGCGTGCCCAGGATCGGAGGGCAGGTAGGAGGCCGAGCGGCTGTGTGGCTGTTCCCTGAGACCAGGCTTGAGGTCCCATTTGTTGCCCACCCACACCACTGGAACAACCCTACTGGGGGCCTTGGCTGCACCATGTGCCTGGCAATGCTCGTGGGCATAGCTGGGGCTGCCTGCAAGGTGAAAGTGAGGGGCTGTCAATCACAGGAGTGTCCCGGTTACCTCAGGACCTCACAGGTCAGGTAAGTGGAGATATAACAACTGCGTTTACAGTCAGCTGTTTCCTTTGTCTCTCTCGTGCCTGTTTTCCAAGTAAATATGACTTAAACGTTGCTAACGAGTGACTGAATCCCAGATGTGCATCCAGCATCGAGTCAATGTCGGGATCACGTCTTATGGAGTAATGCGCCTGGAAAGCCTTGCTGTGCAAAGGCCAGCGAGACTGTCCCACAGAGCGTGTTCCTGGTGAGACCCGGACATGGGTCCTGTCCCCACGGGAGCAGAGGAGAGTCACCGCTTCGTGGCATAAGACGAGCCGTGCCCCCTGCAACGCTGGAGGAAACGGGCTCTACCCAGCGTCCAGTCTCCAGCCGCATTTTGAGGACGTGGGAAATTGCCTGAGTAATGTCACTATAAAATCTCATTTTTTCTGGCGTTTTTAACTGTTCTAAAAAGAATAGCATTGCAACACTGGGTCCCACTGGTAGAACAATGTCCATGTTAAACACACTCCACCAGATTCTCCGCAGCTATCCTGAAGCCCTGGCAGAGCAGACCTCCCCAAGTCGGGACACTTTCTAACCAATTTCTCTCCCAAAGCCTCTCTGTTTCTTTCTCCTTTTGCCTATCTGTGCAGCCGATTTTTTTGTGCTGGCCCTGTCCTTTCTGCTTCCCATAGATTTATCATTTCAAGGGGCTCTTAAGATCCCCACTCGCTGTTTCTGTACAAGTGACTTTGTGTATGACAGGAACAGGCGTCCTGATCTCAGTGCCTGGACATTCCCCTCCCTCTGCTAATTGGGTTTCAATCACTTGGGCTTCAATCAGGCATGTAAAGCAGCGTGTGGAAAAAGGGTACGTGGGGATTAAGGGTCTCGGGAGCTTTGAAAGGAAGAGTCCATCGGCCTTTTGGTTCCCAGTCTGTTTTATGTTCGCTTGAGCGTCTTTGGCTGAGAAGGGGATTCGTGATTCCCATCAGGCCAGGGTGTGCCTGGCTTTTGCAGCGCAGTCCAGATCAGCTGAATGAAACCACATGCCACATAAATTTAACCAATTACTGTACAACACAATATCCGTCGGTCTGAAAGCGATACAAATGCCATTTCTGAATGGCTTGTCCTTTCAAAAGAGGAGGACAAGTGAAAGGCAAGAGTTGCAGCCACCGCCAGCGGGAGAGCACATCTGCAGGGAGAGCAGCACATCTGCAGGCAGAGCCGAGCCGCCGCATCCCACGCCGGCTCTGGCTGCTTGGTGTGTTGCACCGCCGTATCCCCGCAGGCTGACTCATATTTTGGATGGCCCATAACAATAACGCTGTTTGCGCTACAAAGCGAAGATGCCAAATCCCTCTTGTGCATGATCAGGTTACATTTTATGCATTGTGCAGTAAAACACAACAAGGCATCTGAATAAAATTGTCCGTGTTGACTGCTGTTACTGTGACACAGAACAGGCAAGGCAGCAGTGGAAATGGCAAATGGTCAGCCCTGGGATCAAACACACGCAAACTTAAAACGTTTTCCTTTGCACATATTGCAAAGATAGGTTCATAGGGGTGTGTGGAGCCCCTGTGTTACCCAGGCTCCTGATTAAACATGGGCCTTCTGCAGTCTTCTAGCCAGGATGAGTTTGTAAAACCTGCTTTTCTAAATTACACCGGTCAGGGAAACTCTGCTGAAACCACATCAGCGATCCACTGGGAAGAGCAACATATTAGGATCTCCTATTTCCAACAGGATCTGCTGCACTTGTGCTGCACAGATGCCTTCTGCTTATGTGGATTGATGCTATAGGGATACATCAGCTGTACCACATAGGATTACCCAAAACAGTAATTACAAACTATTTGCCTGCACTAATGAAGTGATCTGCATATGACTAGTGACCTTTAGGCTGGGACTTTGAGATATCAAGTAGCCACTCCTCTCACTGGGCTTCAGCATATTTAGAAATGTTGGGCAAATGGCCCAAATCTTTTTTTACTGTCTTTAAAAACCCTCAAACTCAAGGAAGGGCATATGCCCTGGAAAACTAAATGTATTGTAGCTGTATATAATAAAATTAATTGCAAACAATTTTTTTGCTTATCAAGCAGAGCCATACGCTTTGTGTTGGTAGACTTTATTTCTGAATATGCTGATGATGTATTATAGAACATAAGTGGAACGGCTGGGACCAGCTTGGGTGTGGCCATGGGGTTACAGCAAGTGATTCTCTGGGTGTGGGCTTTAAATCCGCCTGGTTTTAAGTACATGATCAGTAGCTTTTCCCAATGGTTACAATTGCAAACATTAAAATTATTCTAGATGAGTGACTAAGAAGTTAAATATTTAGGCCCAGGTTCTGCAGCCCATTTGTGTGAACATGTCACTTACTTCAGCGGGAATTCAGCTCCAGGAACGTCTATGGACGCAAACCTTCTGACAAGGCAAGTTAAAAAACATTTGGTTTCTTTATGTATTGGGAAAAAGGATGGGTTGCTGCTGTAGCTCAAAACCCTTCCTAGAAGGATTTTTATTCAGCTTAAGTAAACCCTTCATTTTCTGTAAGGGCGCACTTTTGGGGAACCACAGGTCTTGGAATGTATATGAGYGCTCTTAAACTCTCTTATATAATGCATAGAAACTGTTTTTAGCTTTAAACAGTGTATCATCTTGTAGCCCAATGTATTGAAGTGCACATGTGCATATATCTCTATGTCTCTGTGCCCATCTGTGTGATAATATATAAATATATACAGCTGCACACTGAAAACCATGTTTCAAGAATACTAACCTTGCAATGCCAAAGGTCTGGAAATTAGAAAATCTGCATGACTTCGTGCCTAATAGGTCCATGATGCAATTTTCAGTGATGTATTTATGTAACTATTTTTTTGCCGGACCTTTCCTTCATTAAGTGTGCAGGATGAATTGATTTCTTCAAATCAGTAATTGCATAAGCCCTAGCATTGCTGCCATCCATGCTTCTTCCAAGACCACCAGTTCTCTGTTGCAAGCCTCTCGTTACTTTGATTCTGTAAATTGTCCCTCACATAAGCGATGTCTTGCTTAGACATCAAGAGGGCTGCTCCTATAAAGAAGGAATTGCCTCAAAGTCCTTCCATATTTTTCAAGAGAAAAGCTCTAACGTGACTCTAAAATTAACCAAATCCTGATATTTGGGAAGATCCAGACTTCAGATTCCACAGCCCACGAGTGCCTGGAGCAGGGCATTTGGTCTAGCACAGCAAACATATACATCATCCACATCTGGAGCTAAGTTTGGGTTCATCTCTTCTATCTGTACATGTGTTCCTATGTTTAGGTCGACGAGAAAAATAGTTATTCCAGGGATATGTGCATCAAGCACCTATTTGGGTACTTCGCTGAGTTCAGTTTTGCAAGTGTAAAAATGCAGTCTAGTTCCCTTTAACCATACACCGGCATTTGCCCAAACTTTTAGTTTGTTTCTGTGCTCGTCCCCCTCTCTCGACAGAGGTATCTGACCCTTCTCTACAAAACATCTGCCAAGGGTGCTTAAGGCCGCAAAGCACCTGCGACTCAACGCTGCTTGTCAGCAGACCTCGGCTTCTATCTTCATGCCTACACCTAACACAGACCGGCACCACAGTGACAGCAGCTTGTGCTGTTGCTCCCTGGGCATGCCGGCACTTCCCCATGCGACGCATCTTTGAACTTTAATTGCCTCCACTTATTTCTAATGGGTTTGATAATTGAAATCTTCATCTAGCAAAGACGACTCCTGTTTCTTCAGACGCACAGCTGGACATTAACTATGATCAGACACGATACGCAGCAAAGACTGCCTGAGGCTTGTTAGGGAGTCAAAGACTTAGAGGGCGATCTGGTTCGACATTAAAATGGAGGTAGCGATGTGCTTCCTCTATTCTGCCTTTTTGTCCACAAAATGCATTGCCTTTCTCAGCCCGGTCATTCCTGGCAGCAGCACACGTCTCATACAAAGTCCTATATAAAATAYTTGAGACTCTACCTGACAGCTAGAGTGACTGACATATCACAGAAGGGGCACGTGTTTGCAGACGCTTGTAGACTGCAGTTGCTAAGAACCACAAGATGCTATGTCAGATGACTTGGAGGACATGTGAAATACATGCACGTGGGATTTAAAGACTGACTGCAAAGTGCAGAAGGAGGTAAGTTTGATTTCAGCATCTTGTTTTTTGGTCCCCATGTGACTTCAATCAGCAGTTCATGCCATTCTTCTATGAATTAATTAATTTAGCATTAATAGTTACTGTGAGTATTTTGGTGGTGGTAGTCGTTAAAGTTTGAGAAAGCAAAGGGTGCGACTATTAAGGATATGTTGAACTATTGCCACTTTTGCTGATATCCTTCATTGCTGTAAAGTAGCATATTTTGGCTTCAGGTATGTTTTCCCAATCCAAGTGGTAACTGTAAGGTTGTTTTCAGAGGGAGCCAGGGCTCAGCAGCAGCCAGGGCTGGAGCAGCTGGGGAGCTCCGTAGGCCTGTGGCATCCACCAAAGCCAAGGAAGCTCAGCTGTTTGTAGGGAAGGTGCTTTATGCATCGCTTACCGCGGAGAAGATCAAACATGCAAGTACAATAAAACTGCCACTTTACCTGGCCCAGGCAGCTTACAACCTGAGTGTTATCAGCTGTTGCTTGATATTAAATGTTAAACCCTCTCGGAGACACTTTCAGCTGAAGCAGAAAACGCCATGATTTTTGCCAGAGACTGTAAAGACTGCCCTTATTTCTCCTCCTAGGAAACGTGGCTTTGCATCAGGTTACTGTGGGTGGGGATCAACGTAAAGTTCTGGCCGAAGAGAGCAGGTGGTGGCTGCCTTTGCCTGTGCTGTGCAGAGCATACCCAGCGCAGGCTGGGCTTGTTAAAGGACGATGTTCAACAGAAGACGGGAGTTAGATCGCTTGGTTCTCCTTCTGCAGTACCAGAAATGGATGTCTTCATTGCTGCTTTCTCACCTGATCTGATGCAGAGGGAAGAAACCAGCAGTACTGAGTGGCTTTTTCTGTATAATTTTGACTCTACTGAGGAGTTTATTTGGGGGACTAATCTCTTACGCATAAATCCAGCAGAATGATGCTTGTACAGGATATCCTCTTTTCTCTCTTTTTTTTTTTTTTTTAACACTTTTTAGCAGAATGCAGCTGAAGTGGTAACAAAGATATTAACGGGGTCGTGCAGAGCTTGGCTCTGTTCCCAAGATGACCTCTTTACTGCGCCTGGCATGACTGGTGAATACTCATGTTTTTACAGGCTCTCGGGGCTCCAAAGATGTAAAAGGAACCAGGAGAAGTGGGAATTCATGCTGTTATCTTGATTCTCTGCATAAGAAGAGGCCCTACAACAGGGGATTGTATGGAAAACCAAGAATCTCCACTGAGGATGATATATGACCGTGGCAAAGTCTTTCTGCTACTCAGCAAGGAAGGAGAGGACAATGGTAGCTGGCAGCTACTGTTTCAGCTGACATACTTGACTTAGATTTGTGCTGGGCGAAGAGCGTGCATACTGCCAACTGCTAAAGCTCAGCTAACTTGCAGCAATTTGTTAAGCGGTAGTAACTCGATGGCTTGCATTGTCTCTTCAGATGACAAACTAGCAAAACGCTTTAAGGCAGTAGCGCCCAATTTTTCAGTACTGTCAGCTTTCTGTGTGTCTCAGAAAGCGGCACCCATTTTTGTTATCTTTATTTCTTTAACTCAAAACTGTTAAACACGAGGGGTTTGCTGGTTACTTTGAATGGCCTGCAAAGTTATCCGATGGGCGCGACAAATGCAGGAACCGCTGCCCCAGAGCACATGGTGCTGCTGGTCCTTCAAGTGGAGACGGTAGGAACGAAGTTGCTCAATCCACCCTGGCTTCTGCAAACTCCTTTGGGACCATTTCAAATCACACAATACTGTAAGGTCTCTATTCTTCCTGCCCCAATGACATGAGAAATGCAAAACACTGTTTTGAGCACAGATAACAGAAACTCTTTTCCCTTAGTACGTTAGGCCAGGGTTCAAAATCCTCCATCCCTGCGATGACATTGCGCACCACAAATTGTGCTTCCCACCAGTGCCCTCTGAAGGGTCCTGTCGTGGCTGCAACACAACACCTTGAATCCAGAACAGATCCTTTGCTAGACCCAGGGCAGGAGAGGTACAACAGCCTGGAGGAACCCCGAGGGGATGACAGGACCAGGATTTGTCAGCAAAATGTAACGCAAGTTCACAGCTTCCATTCCCGGGGTGGCAGGGAGGGATTAATGTCTTCAAACACCCACTCTTTGTTTGTAACCCATGGTTCTTCATGGACCCGAGGAGGGGTTTGGCCGCTCACCCAGCCCGTGAGTCCGGTGTGCCAGGGAGAGGCAGCGGCTGCTGGCTCCGCACTGAGCTGCAGGAGCAAGCACTTTGCCAAACGGTAGATGTCAGAGATGTAGTGCACCTAACGCAACATCAGTCCTCACAATCTCCCCCCAGTAGCCCAGGTTAGGCACAATGACTTCAAGGTGACAGTGAAAGGCTTCTCCTCGCCCTTACGGTTGGAGGCTTTAATTTGATCCCTTTGTTAATGAAGCGATGACTCTTGAAAACAAGAGCGGTAACACAATTATTTATGCTCATCTGTCAGAAGAGTAGATCAAAGCTGTCTATAGAGCTGCAGACAAATATCACCACCACCAGAGGCTTCCTTTGTGTGAAGTGACAGACCCGAGCATGACTTCATTGGGAAACCAGTCTTAGATCCATACAGCAAAGTCACCCAGCCTAACGCTGACCCAGAGCTTTTCTCTGTGTTTGCTTACAGCTGAGTAGCRACAGGGGTTAGAGACGATGACGCCAACTTTCCCTGTTTTTGTTTTTCTGGTAAGAGACCTTATTCAGCACAACAGTATCACTTATGCTCATCGTTACATGTGCAATCTTAAGATGATATCTCGGCAAGTTCAGACGCGACGGAGGCCTTTGGGTTGTGTCGCTGCGGGGTGTGTTGCAGCCTGGCGCTGTGCAGCGAGGGTGTCGTGGATCGTTTGGGAACCTCTGTGGACGTGAGAGGAGTCAGTGGCGTAGCAATCACTTCGTGCCCAACGTGGAGCCAGGCCTGACTGGATCCCTGCCATCCTGGTGTCTCGAAGCACATCCTCACCATAGCGCTGACACCATTAACTACTAATACCTTCTCAACAAGGAAGAGCCAAGGAAGGTTCCCGTAACTCACTGACAATGACTGATGTGGTCACCCCTAAAGCCCAATTTTATATACTCATTAAGCATCAAGAGAGGCAGATCTGGGCCCCCTGCACCACACACAAGCTCATTCGCTCTCCATAGATCTCTATGCACAACGTTATTCATGCTACTATAAAAGGGATTATATACAAGCCATATCTTGAAGGGTGTTGAACACAACGTTACAATCTTCCATGATGTTTGGTTCTTCCAAACACAGCCCCTGAAGCCCTGCAATAGAAAGAGGGTCCCCATCTGCATTTACAAAAAAAATAATTCCAGCTCCCATTGCTGGAGGGAAATGAAGACAAATGTAACTTCAGTGAACACTAAAGGCTCAGAAACAAGAAACAAATCCTCCAAAAAAAACCCTCCCTGAGTAAAAAGCAAGATGTTACGCGTGTGAGCAAATGTTTTGGGGCATGAATCATGGTGTCTTCAGTTTTTGTGGGTTTTTTATTTTGATTTGGGTTTTGGGGGGTTTGGGAGGTTTTTTTTTGCAGGTGTGTATAATTACAGTCCCAGGATGAGTTGAAGCATTTAGTGATTTGGCTTAACTTCAGATGCCACGAGTGGTGTTAGCAGGTAGGTGCTCTGCACATCCTGGAAAATCAGCATCTTGAGCTGAAAATTCAGAGTCATGACTTAAGGTTGTCAACCACAGAAAACACAGAACACGTACACAATTACACTTAAATTATATATGGGGAATGCTATGTCTTAAATTTTACCTTTGCAAGAGTACATGACAGCAATCTGAACTAGAACTCACTGGTTTATACATCTTTAGTTTCTTGCATGTGTAAATACATACACACACACACTTTCGTCGTGAACAAGCCCTTGAAATGTGCCACGGGCTGCTTGTGCCACGGGAGCATCAGTACTGTTGTGCATCCCTTTGTCTGGTGGCCGAGCACTGAGACCATATTCAACACAACATCCGAGTGCCTTAGAAGAAAACCATCTACTGCCACGTGGTTTCTTCCCTCTTCATATCTTGTGGCTGCACTGGTGCTTCAGTTATTATAGTTTCCTTCCCTGCCTACTTTGTGTGCTTTAATGCTGATGTTTGTGTAAGCCTGTATATTACCCATGCTATATATATTTGTTTAGAAGCCACAGTGTCTAAGAATTGTATTTATGTTCCCTTCAGCTTGCACTGTGAAGGTGAGACTATTAAGCAAAGGCATTTGTCATCAAAGGACACTTCGGAGCCTACGAAACGCAGTGGTTTTCATACAAAGGCTTTGTTGTCATCGGGTTAGTTTGCAGAATGATTTGTGAGCGGCAAAGCCAGGAGCTACAGAGCCCATCCTAAGCCTCGCTTGTGCTCTTCAGTTCATCCCTGGGCTTTGTGGGACCCAGAAATAAAAGTAGGAAACGTGCTGTGGTTTCACTAGCTGTAAATAGCGACCGTCTCCAGACCGTGTGAGATCCATCCCAGGTCGGCATCTGCCTTCGGGCAGCAGCACTAGCAATCCCACGCCTGGCAGACGTACATTATATCCCTCCCTGCGCGCTGCCCTAAGCCTCTCTCTGCAGCCCTGCAGTCCCGGCAGCTCTGTCCCACCCTCCCGTTCTGCACAGTGACGTTCCCGACCCCATCTAGACTCTGCCCACTGTCCCAACTGTCTGGTGGCATGGTGGCAGGGTGGCACTGGTCGCACCCTCCTGGCTTGGCATCTCAGCACATTTCAGTCCTTTCCCTTGCCGCCTGCCAGGCCGCGGAGCGTGTGCCACCCGCCCCAGAAGCCAGCTTGCGTCACCTGCGTGGCCCTGGGGCCGCCCGAGCAGGGCGTCGGGCTTGGCCTCACAGCCGGGAGTGCCCAAGCCAGCGGTGACACAGAGAGGCACCGAGCAAGCCCAGGGAGCGGCTCTCACGTCAGGTTTGGGGGATTCTGTCCCCCATGCCCACCTGCAGCGGTGCCTGTGGGGCCGGGCAGAGGAGAGGGGGCTTGACCCCGTTAGCCCATCCTCTGCCTCTCCCCATCAGCGTGAGCCCACCTGTCTGCACGGTCCATGGGAGAGCTGGATGTAACGTGTGAATTGTGTTTGTTTCCTCCTTTAGCTGAAGTTGCTCTGTGGTATTAATCCCAGTGATTATCAGGAGAATAATCCCCTTTCACCTTGTCAGTGCCAGATCCAGCCAGAGGCCTGTCTTGCTTTCAAAGAAAGAAATTACAAAAGAACATTTAAGCAAGTGAAGAAATAAATTACAAAGGGAGAAGATCAGAAAGAAGGGGAGAGAGGAGAAAAAAAAGAGAAGAAAAGAGAAGAAAAAAGAAGAGAAGAAAAGAGAAGAAAAGAGAAGAAAAGAAAAAAAGAAATGAGAAGAAAAGAAAAAGAAAAGAAAAAGAAAAGAAAAAGAAAAGAGAAAGAAAAGAGAAAGAAAAGAGAAAAAGGAAAAAGAAAGAAAGAAAGAAAGAGATTAAATGGAGAAATTAGGGAGCATGTAGTGGAGTGAGGTAAACCCTTAGCGTTGGCCGGGATTCCCCTGGTGCCATCCTGGGGAAGGGGCTCTGCTGCTGCAGTAAGAAGCAGCGCAGCGCGGAGGGGCACACATCCCCTCCCACCCCAGCTGCACCCCCTGAGCAGCGGCGGGCCGCGGGAGAGGGGGATGCCGGGGCTTGTCTGTCTCTGACAGATCCCAGCCAGAGCTTTGCATGCACTTTCCCCAACAAGACCCGCAGATGCTCAGCTGTTCGGGGACATCTTCTTGCCAGATTTGCGGGACTTCAGCATCACTCTGCTAATCTGGAGGGAGGGGGCTGGCGGGGCGACCTCTCCCTTCTGACTGTGCGGGGCAGGAATTCGGGTTTTGTCGTTCCCTGACAGTCAGGCTTTGGGGGGAGCCCTCTGTCACAGCACCTGGGGTGAACAGCCCTGGCACCGTGGCCTCAGTGCCACCGTGCCCCAGCCTGTCTGTACCCTGGGGTTGCTCCTGTCCTCGCAGGGCGATGCTTGCCCTGCCTGCAAGTGGGCAGGGGTGCGCCGCCACCTCCCGTGCACCCCAGCCTGCACACACGCATGCACACAGAGACACACGCACGCACACCCATGCACCGCTGCCGCCGGTGAAGCCCATCGCGTGGTTGCTATCACAGACCGTGTTTAATTACGCTGTGGAGCTCGTTACCACAGGAAGCAGCCGAAGCCAAGAATTAAGTAAGACTTTAGAACGGGATCGGCCATTCGAACAGACAATAAGAATATCCAGAGTTGTCATAATTCATGCCGATAAAAATTTTGGAAAGGATGTACAACTCTTCGCCTTGGGATTTAAGCCAAGTAGAAGAGACCAAGAGATTTGGTCTGAGAGGAGGGGAGTCGGGGGGCAGATTACCTCACTGTCTGGCTATGGCCACGGCCCTGCACCTCCCCGAACCACATAGCCCCGGTCCTTATCAGTGGCAGGACACAGGGCTCGGTGTCCTGGGCTGGCCCCAGGGGCATCTCCTGTCCCCCTCGCCCGGCAGTGCCATGGGGCCAGGCAATGCCTATCCGCCCATGGGAGGCAGCACTGGGGAAGCTCTCCCAGCTCCGTGGGACAAAACTTAACAGGGTCCTGGTCCATCCCCATGGCCACCATGGGGACCTGGTGCAGCTTCCCCCACGCCAGCCCGCAGCCGGGGCCAACCCCACATCCCCGCCCGAGCCGGCAGTGAGAGCTGGTAGGACTTGGGTCGGAGGCTGCTCCTGCCCTGGTCACACAAGCCRGGGCTCCTCGCTGGGGACCGCTGAGGAGGGCAGTTACAGTTTAACTCACTCAGCCCACAGAGCCCGCTGTTGGGAGTGCCTGTCTAATGATTAAAGTGCTAAATGAGGAGGCATGAACTCTGCATGCTCTCCCCAGCCTTGCTACCAAGTTACGTGGAGCCAGGCAAGTCAGGACTTCACCCCACTGCAGCCGCCAGGTCCGTCTGGTTACTGCCGCGTCCTTTAAATCCTTGTGTCTTCACAAGGATTTCTCATTATTTGATTTCTTGGGATTCAAAACCTAGTAAATGGCTCGGTTCACCCCTTTGTTCAAGGACCAGGGAGGAAGAGAAAGGAGCTGCAAGGAGGAGGGCTGCAGCCGTAGGAGATCCGCTGTAGGAGAGCAGTGCCCTGACCCGCCCTCCACCCTGCAGAGCTCGATGTTCAGAAATGCAGCTCCAGACACTGAATCCCTTGTGGACACCTGACAGGCTTCCCAGACCTGCACTTCGGAGGACCAGAAGGGCAGGGGCAAACTGGACAGAGGATAACATTTGTAGCCACTGAACGTGAAGAGGTAGCCTGCCATCTTGCAGGACGGCACACATCTGACCTCTGGAGCAGCCCCCCAGCCAGCAGCACCGTCCAGACGCGGGGGATCACTCCCAGGGACCCTACTAGTGCGTCACCAAGGTGAGGAAAGGCAAACACACATCATACAGTTGCTGCATTGCCCTTTGCGCCCTGTGCCAGCGGAGGGGAAGAACATGCTTGGAGATGTCTACCTCCAAAGGCAGCAGCTTCTGCCCATCCCATGGAGCCCCTGTCTGGCTCCTGTCTCTTCTCAGCGGGGTGTCCCTGAGTCCAGGATGGATTTTACTTGGTGATGTCAGGCCAGATGAATCCTGGTTTAATTGACCGTGGGTGAAATCGTGCTTCGATGGTTAATGTTATACTTGGGGCTGGGAAAACTACTGCAAGATCATAGCAATTAGAGCTGGAAACGATTCAAGTCATCTAATTTATTTCCTCTCTCCCCCCTCATTGTCTCTCCCGGGGACGGGGGCAGTAAGGTTCCCAACAATACGACTCCCTGTGCGTTGTCTGGTCCTGTCTCCCTGACTCAAGGAGCAGAGCATCCACGTGTCCCTGGGGAGACAATTCCACTGCTTGAAAGACGTCAACATTAGGAAATGTTTCAGAAGTTTAGCTTATATTTCCTTTTGTGGAGTGCCACAAATTCTCAGGTCATGAGCTTTACGCCTCAAGGAAACTGGCTGCTTCCCACGAGGGCAGTGGCTGCGAATAAGGTGGTGGTTTTCTTCGGTGTTTGCAGGGGCAGGTAGAGAACATAGGGGTGGGTCAATGAAGGTTTTCACACCTGCGAGGCAGGTCAGATCAGGTAACTCATCTGGAACAAGCCCTCCTTTGGCAGGAGSTCAAGATTATTTTTTTTTCCATTTCCAGATTTCTATTCCATAAATTCCACCTTGACTCATAAAAATCTCACTGCTGGAAACTTGTCCAGTTCTTCACAACAAATTCACTCCCTTTGGCTTGCTCCTACTACTGCTACTAATCCCACCACAGGAATGTGGGTCGAGTGGTAATGAAAGGACAAAAAAAGGTCCATCGCGATGAAAGAAGCGTAGTGAGGAGTAGCAGGTACTCCTTGAAAGCTGTCGCAGAATAGGCATCATCTTGGCCTCAGCTCTGCACTGCATGCAGGGAGGACACAGGACCATCTGACTGGGGGGAGCTTATTCTGCAGATGCAACAGGGATGGAAGAAACTTCCCAAGAGATCAGAGCTTATGAGCACCACTGAAATGCTACACTGGGCCTACATCTACGTTAAGAAAAGTTGGAGCCGCATGGCTCACTTTCTAGTGATAAGGTCTCCTATTGCTGAATATATTCTGCAGGGTCATGCCATTAAGTGAGAGGGACTTATGTTCCTTATACATTTTAAATCTCTCTTCTTCTCTGCCAAGTGAGCTGAGTATTTCCACATCTCAAAGAGTTTGAGCACTTCCCCACCCTCTTCCTGCTCACCAGCAGCAGAGGCCGGCCAGGTGAGACACACAACATCCATTACTGTAGCAGATGAGAAAGAGGAGCGTGAGGGCGACTGGACCCATAGGAATGTTTCAGCGAGATAAAGAGAAGTAAAACAGCTTGTGGCGTCCAGAGGGCTGCATGGGTCAAGCTACTTTTTGCAACTGATCGGATGTAACATCTTCCCTGGGTGTGCTGTGACAGCGTCTCCCACCAATATTAGTCACATCTTAGACTTTGGTCGTGGAGTAAAGTCCAGTTCCAGTTGTGCACACTGCTCATTACTAAATCAGTGAGGCTTAATCATATTGGGACATCTTCTAAAGAACATCTGGATGACATCTTCAGCAGCTGAGACTAGACAGGAGCCCCTCCTACTGGCAGCTGGTGCCCCCGGTACCTAGTGAGGCTCACCCCTGGCCAGGTACAAGTACCCTTTCCTCGTCCGTCCTCCTCTGTAGATGGAGGAATAGCTTCAGTGGACAAAAACTATGGTATGATATTCATGGGTCACTGTTTTGGTGGAGGATAAAGCAAACTTGTGGGGGAAACTAGAAGAAAAGAAGGCAACCAACTTTTCTCCTTCCAGGAGAAAAACATCACAGACATTTCAGCAGAGAGGACCAAGTGAGATAAAGCAATAGGTGCTCTCCTGTCCTCACCCACCCACACAAGCACCATGACCAACTCATTCTGGTTTTTGTCCTCAGCGCTGGCAGGGGTGCCAAGTCTTCCCCCTTGTGAGACACACACACCCCCAGATGGGCCACGCACCCCATTACTGCTGGCTGAGGACCTCTTGCCTCTTCTCCAGCCCTTCAGTGGCTAGCCAGGTGCCCATTCCCACCCAACTTTCGAGGTGCACACCCCCAGCTGTCCCTCCTGCCCTTCCTGGCACCCAGCACCACCACAGGACTGACACATGCCTACGTGCCTCCCAAAGGCTCTTCTTGTCCCACCAAAGCAGGAGTGGAGACAGCGAGGAAGGATTAAAGGTGGAGGAAGTCTCATCTTCCTCATGGACTACACTGAAGCCAGTGTGGTCTTTCAAATAAGCTGGGATCTTTTTTGAATAATCCACACAGCTCATAGCTGGAGGTTTTAAGGAGCACGTGTATCCAGTCCTGCCCGTCTGCCTCTGCTCTTGGTCCTACAGTAGCTCTGCCTTCCCCTTCTGCCACCTCTAACCCTGATGTAAGACACCATCCCGGGGTGTGAAGCAGTGCCAGCCCCAGGAGGATTCCTGTGAGGACCGATGAGGATCTCACCCGTTGTGGCCAGCTGTCCCTTGTAACGCCAAAAGTGGAAAAGTGTGTTACTCGACAGGCCAAGCAACTTGTTACCAAGCCCCAGGTCTGTGATGCTGCCCTTCACACCTCCAGGTCCCGGGAGGGGACCCTGGCATTTGCTAGGTCCCCAAAGGAGCACCCTGCCCCTGCCCTCCACAGCCTGAACATGCAAGTTAGAAGTTTGACAGACAAGCAGGGAACAACAGCCCATATGGTAAACCAGCTTTACCTCAGAGCAAAAAAGCTGGCACCTAAAATTTCCTGCAGCCAGCTGCAATTTCAAGACTGCCTTTGCCCTCTAATTAGTTGGTATTCGCTGTACCAACTACTATCTTTCTGGTTACATAGTGCTGAGGACAATGGCTCCTTATTTCCTACCACAAACACTGGGTTACTATTTACCTCCAGCTGTACCTCCTCTATCTGCTATTCCCATTAAAAGAAAGCATCATTGATGGCTACAGTGATGGGAAACACTGGAATAGTGGGTCATAAATTAAGACACTCGGAGCCTTCAATTATTTGTACCATGTATCCTGTATTCAAACATTTACCTGCTCCTCTAAAAATGCTCCTGTGAGTATTTCCACTCTGAACCTGAACGGACACTCAGAGCTGTTTGAACCCAGGCACTCATGTAGGGGTGCATGCCTCAAGCCCCTAAGTCCCAGCTTGGTACAAATTTGAGTCATTCCAGGGGGCCAAATGCCTCCCTGATGTAACTCACTTTGAATCCTCATCTGCATGCAGCTGTGCACGTGCAGGAGCAGCAAGGCGCTCCTTGCACTACGCGTGGGGCTCTGCAGCTCCTGCCACGCAGAGACTTTGGATGCCTGACGCTGCGGGGCCCGGAGATGGGGATCCTGACTCAACAAGTGTAAATCCTGGCTTCCTTGGCTGCTGCAGAGCTGCCACCAAGCTCGGAGGCCAGGCATGTAAATCCTGCCTCCAAGCACCCAGATGCCCAACAATCCTGAGGGCTAGGCACCGCTCTCAGTTACACCAACATACATTTGCGGTGATCCTGCTAATGCCTGTGCAGCTACTCTCTACTTCTGCCAGGAAAAGTGAGAACAGGATCTGGCCGTGAATCTGTGAAGTTTTATGGGAAGAGAGGTGGGGGAGAGCCCCTGGTGTGATTCCTGGTGTTGCAGGCAAGGGATGGATGTGCCTGTTGAGAGCCATCCCCATCAAGAGCTCCAAGCAAGCTGTGCGCTGCCTTCTCTGCCAAACTTTGCCAGCCTTTTTTAACAGCGTCCCCGAACCAGGCTTTGCCTCGTTCACACCTTCCCAGCCCGCACTGGGAGAGAGATGCCAAAAATCCCCACTTGGATGAAGCAGCGGGTCACCAGGTCAAAACCCCTCCTCTGGCCAGAGCCAGAAACCCCACTGCCCACACCGGAGGGGCTTTGGCTTCCAGCACATTGGTCCCCGGACCAGGGGCCACAAGGGCAGGGTGCCCGTGAGCACCCACAGCGAGAAATGTACGGCACGGTGTGTCTGCTGCACAGGGCGGTGGCGGGCTGGGCACTTACAGACGGTGGGGCCTGGCAGCCAGGGAGGGAGCGACCACTGCAGGGGTGCGCTGGGAGCGACCCACGAGTGACTGCGAGCCCCTGCGGGGGCTGCGCTGCCGAGCACGGGGGGCCGGCAGGGCCCGGAGGGCTGCAGGCCCGGAAGGAAGGAGCCCGCCCGGTCCCCGCGGCCACCCCGCAGCGGCACGGGGCTGCCCGCCGGCCTCCTCCGCCCCCTCTGCCGCACAGGGCCGCGGCGTTTCCCGCCCGTCGCCCTCCCCACCCGCCGCCACGGGC
>JAYKAV010001099.1:120594-147539 GCA_035582835.1 Phoebastria nigripes
GAGGCGTTTCGCCGTGCCGGGCGGCGCGGCTCTCCGGGCCCGTCCCGTCCCGGGGCCGGACGCCTCCCCGGGCGGCCCCCGAAGGGGCGGGAGGCGGCGCGGACAGCGCCGGGGGGTCGCTGCTTTCTCCCAGCCCGGGAGACACGGCCGCCTTGCGCCGCCGACCCCCGGCAGCGCGGCCCGGGGGCGCCCCCGGCCCGTTAACGGCCGCCGGTCGGGGCAGGGCAGGGGCTGCGGGGGGCCGCGGGGATGGGGCGGTCCGGGCTGCGCGGAGTCCCGGCGGCGGGCGGCCCCGGCCGGGGGAAGGAGCCGTCGGGGGCCGCGGCCGTCGGGGGGCCGAGCCGCGGCCGCTGCAGGGCAGCAGCCCCAGGGAGCATCCCCGTGACACGGGGCAGTGGAGGGGCGACCGGGGCACGGTGCTAGGGCTGGTTGCGGGGTGGCCCCGGGGTGGCCTTGGCGGTGTGACTGCGGTGGGAGAGACCTGCTCTGGCAGGACAGATGCTGCCCAGTCGTGAGGGGCCGTACTCTGGCACGAGGGACGTTGCTGGGGTGCGAGGGATGCTCCTCTGGGGTGGTGGATGTTGAGCCGCTAAAACAGATTTTCCTCAGACATGACAGACGTGAGTTTAGCAAAACAGATGTTACTCCGGTAAGATGGATGTTACTCTGAGTGGAGAGATGTTACTCTGGGATGAGGGCCCTTTCCCTGAGCGTGAGCACAGCGGCTTTCCTGAGAGCACCCGAGCCCCCTGCCCACGCTGTCCTTCTCGCCCACGTGCCCGCGGTGTGGCAGCATGCRCCATCACAGGCCGTGGCACATGGCACAGTAGAAGGTGCTTGTGCACGTGGAAACACAGGCGAGTAGCAACAGTGTGCCCRGTCTCACAGTACCAGGGCATGAGCATCCCAGTTATGTCTGTAACAAACATGCTGTTTTATGAAATTTGKTTTTTTTTTCTGGGAATTATGGTGCAATACTTCCCTTAGCGGTATGAGTAAAATTACTTCCCCAAACATATTTTTGTGTGCTGTGACGCACTTTGTTGCCCCATGCTTTTCGTACTTTTCCTCTGCCACCAGATGAACATCCTGTCAGACTCTCTATCCAACTTTTACCTGCCTCTTAATGCTTTCCTGCCTGCACTCTCCAGTGTGTGTTCATCGTCACCCTTGCTCTGCTGCCTGCACCCACGTACTCTCCTGTTCATCTTTGGGGTTGGTTTTTTTTGTGACAGAGCAGTGCCGTTTCTCACACATGTACCAGCATTTATGTTGTCGCTTCGTTTTCTTCATAGGCAAAAACTCGGGTGCATGCGCATCACGTTCCTCGTGTGCACCTCCACATTTCGGATATAATCTGCTCTACCACACTTCACCCGCACACGCGGACTGTCTTTTCCACTGATGCCTCCTTGTCTGCCTACACATCGAGGGCTCTTTCCTGTTGTCCTTTATTTGGGCTTTTGTGTCTGCACAGCCTCGGGCACACATGTATTAATGGGCACACAAGGCATCTCCTTCCTTTACGCTCATCTTCGTCCGCCTGTCCCTTCAGAGCCCTTTACCCTGCCTGGTACATGCGTATCTCTAAGGTCTTCCCCACGCTCCCCTGCAGGTGGGAGGTCTGCAGGGGGGCACCAACACGTTGCCCTTCTTCCCACATGCACCGCTGGGTATCGACACACGAGCTGAAGCGACCGCTTTTTCTGGTGGTGGCAGGTTTAACCTGCGGGTGCCTGTCTTCTGCCGCATGCACAGATGCTGTTTTAAAAGCAGAACCAAGTTTGGTACATGCTCTTTTTCCCAAAAGAGAAAGAAGTGGGCTTTCTCAAAGTTGGCAGGAGAGACAGACTCCTCTTAAACCAGTCTCCTATGCATGGACACCTGGGTTTATCCAAGGTGAAGGTTGGGCACTGCAGGAATTCAGATGGCATTTTTTTACCCTAAGCATCCAACCTATGGGATGTTACCACATGTGGCAGCGAGGCTAGCCCAAGCACTCTTTTTTTTTTTTTTTTTCCTTCTTCTTTAAAGAAATTAGCCAAGGGAAAAGCATGAGGTTGAACTGCCGGTGCGGGGTAGGACGCAGAGCGGGAGAGKTGAGACCAGTGGGTCTCCTCTGCTCCCAGGCTCCGTTGCTCTCTCGTGTTTCTGTGCCCAGGAGTGTCTGCGAGAGGTTCCTCCCTTTTGGAAAGRAGTCCCTCCCTAGCTCCTTCTGTGCCTTCAGTATTAGCACACCTCTCCTCTCGGTAGCTGTAAGCAGCCCCTGTGTCCTTTCCCCTGTCTCTGGTGCACGTACAACGCAAATGTCCTTCCATGTGTGACTAACCTCTGTTTAGGGAAAGCTGAAGCTGAAATCATGGCTGTAGGCTCCCAGCCCTGAGAAGTCTTCTCTCTCGGCCCCTTCCCTCCCAGTCTGCCRGAAGTCATGACATCAGTTGAAAAAAATGGAAGTTTTGAAAGAGCTGGGTCTAAAAAGTTAGGGGTTCCTATGTTTTTTCAGGTAGTAAGGTATGTCCCAATTGTATTCTCCAGACTTCCAGTCTGTGAAGACCAGAAACACACCTTTTTAAAGAAAAATTCACATTCTCATATAATGAAGTCTCCAGGAGCTTGGACTTTTAGGAAGACATCAAATATTGTGAAATTAAAAAAAATGAATAAATCAGTGCAGTCACCTTTAATGCTATTTGTTCCGTTCTCTAGCCCAGTAGGCCTCTCTGTTTCTGGACTGCTTCAGATCTTGAGTCTTTTGTCCTGAAGTTGTTGGGTTTGGCTTTCAAGGCGCGCAGGAAAACCAGTTCTTTTCTGAAAACTGCATGATTGCTCATTTAAATGAATATAAATTGTTTCTATTCATAAGATCTTTTTTCTAATGGCTGATCAAAGTTCGAGTGAAAGCCATTTCATCATTTCCAAATTAATTGGACACACACACAATGAGCGTTTCAGAGAGACTTTTAAACACAGTACTTTTAAAATCAGGATGCGGATAGCCAAGGCATGTTGTCATGTAAGACAGGGCAGTCCGTGATTTGCTTCTATTTTTTGCAGAGAAAGGGACCTTCACTTGCTGGAAAAAGGCATACAGACTTCATTAAAACTGAAGGCAGTGCAGAGAAGAGCCATGGGAATTTTTCCTGGACTGGAAAAAATCCTTTTCTAATGGGAGATTTAAGGAATGTGGACCTAGGTAGCGTTTCAGAAAGAAAATCAAGGTGTGATACCTGAGCGCTTTCAGCAGCACTGGGAGTAGCTGGTACTTGGAGAGCTTTCTAATTCAAGAGGAGAACTCAAAGCGTGTGGCTGGGCGTTTAAGCTCTATGCGTTCACGTTAGAAACAGGCAACGTTTTTAACAGCAGGGTGATTAACCGTCGGAACAAACGACCAAAGGCAACGTTAGCTTCTCCAGCTCTTAAAATCTTCAAATAAAGACCGACTGTCTTTTTGGAAAAGACGCTGTACTGGAGCGCGAGTTCTTGGGCTCACTGCAGAGATAACTGGCTGAGGCCGTATGGACAGAATTACAGACGAGCCCAGACCCTGTGATCCGCCGCCCCCTTCCATGCTTTGGCTTAGGCCTTGGTAAAGCTTACGCAAGCCTTCCCCCGCTCTGCGTGAGGTAGAGCAACGGGGTCACTGAAAGCAGATTGTCGCTTTTCAGCACAGCTGTTTCCACAAAGTAGGGATGCTCTCCGGTACCTTGTAATTGCACGGCTGCTCTCCACGGAAGTGCTTTGCAAGGGGAGCCCGTTGTAGGCGGCAGGCTGTCCGTAGGTGGGGATCCTTCACTTGTCCTCGGGAGCTGCGAAACGGGCAGTGAGGTTTGAAGGCTCGCAGCAGGGCTGCCCGCAGCGCGGGGAAAGGAGTGCTGTGTGTCCCCTCCAGTCCTCGGGGCCTGGATGACTCAAGCTAGAGTTTGGCTGAGTTTGCGAAACTTTAACTCCTTGTTCTTTCATTAAGTGTCATGAGCAATTGCCAAGCCTCTTCTTTTACCCCTTTTTCCCTCAGAAAGGGAGCTCCACAGGGCTCTGGCACCCGAATGGCTATGCCGACACTGTGGTCCCCGTGTTTCTGGTTGGGTTTTCCCTGGTACCTTTCCTCTGCATGGTCCCTGTGCACCGTACGTACCCGGCTCGTGGGACTGCGGCTCTCCTCAGGCTGCAGTGCCCTGCATGCTTCTCCCAACAGCTTTCCCGCTTCCCAGGGACGCTGCCTGGCGGGGAGGTGCTTGGAGCAAACGATGGGGAAAAAATGTCCACACAGTCGGGCGCTCCCCCACCTGCTCGCCCCCGATGGCCCTATTCTGGGGTGCACCAGCCCATGGCTACAGCCCCCCAGCAGTTTTTTTGGGGGGTCCTCCCCAGGGCCTGGCAGCGGTGGAAGGTGAGGGCTGTGTGAACCCCGTCTCTTCCCCTCGGTATGTTTACCTGTCTAAATTTAACTCCCCAGCTGGCTTCATCCATCCTAAGCCGACCTGTTCTCTTGTGGCTGAGCTGTGGGTCTGGCTCCTGCTGCAGCGTTTCCTGGCTGCCTCGGGCTGGTGGTTTGCTGCTCGCTCCCTCTCTCCGGCAGACGCTGGCTCTTTCGAGGTCCTGGGCAAGCCAGTTCTCCCCGCTTGTAGGTTTTATTTTTAAATCTGGTTGCACAGAAGGAGACCGGACAGCCCTCAGGACTGGAGGGTCCCTTGTTCTCTCATCCCTGGTTGCTCTGAGTATTTACTCTGCAGTGGGCTTCAGGAGATCTCCCCTTGTCCCGCTACAGCCCACAGCCATTTTCCTTCTGGCTGTGGTTGCTCCCAAACGGAGACCAGGCATGCAGAGGAGCTCCTCTAAAGGGATGGTGCCTCTTTCAGCCCCCGTCGGGACCCCAGCAGTGGGGTCGGTAGGTGCTTCCCCATGGAGGCATCTTCCTCGTTCTGCTTTGTTCAGAGCTGGGCTTCCCCAAGCTGGCTTTCGTCCCAGTTTGTTTGGGAACCGAGCGATGTGCCCCTCAGCTTCAGAGGAGCTGGAGGGAGGGAGAAGCAGGGGAGAGGGAGTGCTCCTGTTTCTGTCGGGCTGGACAGAATTCGCTTTCTTTAGAGTTTCAGAGCTTGGGACAGTAAATATGGCCCAACTTGGCAGCCTTCTTCGTCTAAATAAAACCATTGGGATCAAACCATTCGTGTCCTGCATAACCTTGCAAGAGACCCCTAATTGATCTCTGCTTTTCCGGGCATGCCTGCTTGTCGTGTAGCTAATGCTGTGGTCTACCACATGAGAGAGATGGTTTGAATCCTGGCCTCCTCTGTCACTCTTTGAGCTAAGCCGGTGGCCTTGTGTTTAGAATACTCTTATGTTCAGAGGAAAGGTAACGAAGGCCAAGGTTTTCACCAATGACTAGTGATTTGGGGTATCCGACTTGAAACGTTGTCAAAGGTCCCAATTTTTTTCCAAGGTTCAGCTATTTCTGATGCTTGGGCAGGCTTAAGTAGCCTGGACTTGATTACTCAAAATGACTAGCCCGTTTTGCAAATCTTCATCTCGGGATCTGGAGCAGAATTAGGCAAAACAAAATGAGATCAAATAATGCACTGTGTAGGTCTCTAGCAGGGATACTCAAATGGAGTGAGTCTTCCTAGAGTGGGAATCGGTTCGTGGCCAGAGAGCTCATGGCACTGTGGCATGCAGGGGTTTGAAAAAGAGTTCGAGGTTTACTTTAATTTGTGGTTTTCGATAGCTCATGAGAAAGGCTTGAAGGGTTTGATAGTTTTATCTTAGGGAAAGAAACGGAGAGCAAGCTTGTATCTTTATATATAACTCTCTGTGTGTGTGTGTGTGTTTGTGTGTGTGTGTGTATCTATATACACATGTAGTTTAAGTCTTATTTTATTTGAAGGATGTGGGGGAAATATAAGATATTTTCTGTAAACTCTCCCATCTCAGTTGGAGATGAAGGAGACTGAAGTGGTTGGGTGGAACACGTGTTTTGGGTTGGTTTTTTCATCATTAAGGGCAGAGGGTTAACAAAAGTCATACCAATACTAGTATTTCAGTGGTCTCCCGAAACTTACCTTCCTTTTCCAGTTGTTCTCTGCTCAGCTTCTTGGCTGGTTTGGTATCATTGTTTCACTGAGTCCTGAAGCATTGTAGCACCTCTATTATGGACAAGTTGGAGTTCTAAAGCAAATTAAATGAGAATCTCCGTTGCTTAGCTGTGAAAGCGTTTCTGAGCTTTGTTATGCATCAAAGAATGGCGAGAGAAACATATGAGCCCAAATATGTCTTCATTAATGGAACATTTTTCAGAAAAAATCATTTTGTGACTGYCGGGTTCATTACTCTCTGAGGTGTTCCTAAGTACTCCGAAGTCGTCTCTAATCATAAAAAATTGATACTGTACAAAAGAAAATGAAGTTCCTTTTTTTCCTCCTCTTTTTACAGATAGAGCAATTCTAGAAGTTTCCTTAGTATATTCCAGGGCCCGGAGTTGTTAATGATTACTGTAAATATTGGTCCTAGCAGAAYGTCAGGGTTTTGTTTAGCAAATATTTTGCCATTATCATTTCTGTGTCACAGCTGGGAAGGTTTGGAGTATCCTGTGGCATCACTGTCGATTCCACCCAGCTTTGCATCTTTGAAAACTAACTGGAGCTTTACAATCTTGTATCGAGATGCTGCAGATATTCATGGGGTAGCCCCACTACTCTTCCTGCTGGAGTGGAGGCTTTTGGGTTTGGACCAAAATGTCAGCTCTTGCTCCAGTCCGTGGTGCGTACAAACCAGATTTCTCACCGACGTCTGCAGCCTTGCGGGTGACTGCAGCTCTTATTCCACCTGTAGAGATTTCGCAGCCTGCCATACAGGTAGAGTGCTCCTGTGAATTATGACCAATTATCTCTCCCAATTTCTTTTCTGTTTTTATAACTATTCCCCATTTCCACCTATTCTTAACAAGCTATTCGGGAGTTTTGCCAAAGTACAAAATGAACTTCTATTAATTTTTTATTAATGGCAAGAAAGTTTTCAGCTGGGTAAGCTTGGTAAGTGCAGCACTGTTTATGTTCAGCTTTTACTGTTGCTGCACAGGCTCTTTCAGCATCTCTGCCGTTTTCCAAGGAGCCTGCGCAATCCTGAAAGGCTCGAGAGCTGGTTGTCTTCTCCATAGCATCCTGAGACGATCTAAGAGTGGGTCTGTGTTTCTGCACAACGACAGTTGCACTCCAGTGGCATAAAACCCCATTGCACATAACAACCAAACTTTTTGACCACAAGACATGTAAAACTTCTGTATCTTCTAAGAAAACAGTGCCATTTAGGTCAGACTCGCCCACCAGGAACAATCTACTCCGATCAGTCTCTGTCTGAATTTGGCTGCTTGCATTAGGTTGTGTCTATGCCAGAGCAGTGCCGGCATGGCTGGGCAGTGCCGAGCTTTTTGCCCGTGTAGCTGTGACACCTTTCCAAAGACCATGAATGAAGGCAACAACAGCTCCTTCTGCGGGCACAGCTGTGGCCACGCGGGCATCTTTGTCAGCACAACAGTGTTCACTGTGGTGTTGGGAGGCATGTGGTTTTGTTATGTTTTTTTTCACTCCATGAACTAACAAAGTTTTATGGGGTGAACTTGATAGTCTGGCCCAGGCCCTACTTATAGATGCCAGGTAACGCTTCTAAGTCAAGCATAAAACCAAGCTACAAGCAATAGGAGAAGTGGTTACGTTTAGACAGAGTTAGTTTGTGTTAGCTAAGCATAACTTTAGCTTATGGACAAGGCTGAACTAGGAAATGTATTTTAAATACATTAGAGATAAGGCTCTGTCAGTTCGTTGGTAAACCTGTGTGAGATCTGAGTTGGCGAACCTCGTGCTTCATGCAGTCGATCCTGAGCTGAGCAGATGGAAGGTGACCATCACAGCATGCCTCTGAGTCGGCAGGGACAGCTTTGCCTGTCACCTATACCAATTCCTGCACCTCCCTGAGGCAACAGGGAAGATTATCCTCTTATTTCCCAGCYGGTCCAGTAACTCATTCTTCCTCCTGGTAAAAGAGGTGGTGATCCTCAGAGAGCCCAAAACCTTTGTCCATAGCCAGGGAAGGATTGTCCAGCAGACCTGTGTGCAAGAGGACGTGTATATGCTAGGCTGTAGGGTATGATGGAGCTGGACCAGGGATGGGGAAGGATACGGCCCTGTGGAAATTGTGGGTCATTTGCATCTTGGGACAGGCATCAGAGGCTGCCGTGGGGTGGGCATAGCTTTCTAAACTCAGCCTGGGATTGAAAGAGCTCAAAAGCAATACCCGTTCCCAAGTTATGGATTGTCAATCCAGAAGGTCCATCAGTCTAGCAGGTGCTGGTCTGATGTTGAAAGCCAGGGCGTCGCTTGAACACGATCCGTTCCCCGTTTGGGTCTCAGGCAGATGTTGCTGCTCTGCTCAGTCACGGTTGTGACTCCACCTAAATACATTTTACTTTTCCCTTCAGCTCCTCTGCCCGAATGTGCAGGAGCCTTTGGCTTTTAATACCAACATCATCACATCAAATTCATCATTTGATCCTGTCACTCTTTCCTTGGTAGGGCTTTCTCTCAGTGTACCTCAGCGTTGTGCTGAGTGGATCTTCCAGATGGTCTTGATGACTTGTAATCTGAGGTCCTGCATCTGTGACTAGTCGCCGTAAATTGACTTGCTGTGCAGTTTTTGTGCTGCGCAGACTTGCATGTTCATAGCCATTGTCCCATGTGTCCGAAGCAGCAGACAGTAGTGGCGTAATTGCCTTTTCGGTCAAAGTTTACAACCCCGTGTTTGGGATATACTGCTTTCTCTCATTGTCCCTTCTTCCACAGAAAACTCTGGCTGCTTATTTCTGCACAGGGCAGAGGTTGCTGGTAGTCGTACATCTGCCTAAAGACGTCTTCAGAAATTTTGTGGATTCCTGGAGTTGGAGCTAGGCTTTTGTTTGTGTTTCTCTGCAAAGAATTAATATTAAATAAGTAACAAGTGATTAGAGGTAATTTTATGTTTCCAGAGGCCCATTTGCCTTTTTCTTTCTGAGGTTTTGCAAAGCAGACCTTTGGAAAGAGGTCTGTAATCTTGTATGCTGATGAAGAGATGCTGCTTTGGAGGGCATCTAGGAGTGTCCTCAGATGCCACTCCTCATCTGTGTGCAAAGTGGGTTTCTGTTTGTCCAGTACTCATCTGACACTGTGGACCCTTCCCCCTACATTAAAATCTCTAATTGCTCTGTAACATTTCAGGTTCCTGAACAAGCCTGGGTGCAGGTATGCCAAATTCCTGGACTTCTATAAGGAATCTCCGGTGTGTCCCCAATGTGGATATGCCCATTGCAGACATCCATATGCTTGGAGCAAACACCCAATCCTCAAGCAGCAAAACAAACAAACATGGAGCTGGTAAAATAAAAAGGCTTTCATAAGAAAACATGGTTTGGTCTAAATTGAAATTTTCAGAAGAAAAACATACTTTTCTATAGTGTTGTTTCAAAACCTAATGATTTCTGTTTCCAATTGACATTCAGACTTAAGTGTCATTTTAAGTTGAAACCTGAAACAAGAATTTAAATTTCAGGTCAACATCCCAAAATCTTCTGTTTTGGATCAACATTTCATTTTGAATGTTTTGTTTCTATCAGTAATATCTTGGGGTTTTTTCCCCCGCATTTTCAAATCAAAAGCGTTTGGAATTGTTCATGGCATGAAATAGTATAATATTTTGACCTTTCATCCTTATTTGGGACGCAGGCACATGTTGAAACCCCAGCCCTTCTTGGGGAACAGAGATTCCATTCTCCAACCAGATCCACAAAAGTATATTTCCACTGGTTTTGCTGGCCAGCTACTTCAATACTTTGTGTGTGATGACTTGTAATTCACTGCAGATTGAATGTGTGGCGTGTCCACATGGCTGGTCTGGAGAGGCTGAGGGCAGTTAATCTTTCGTGCTCTGTGTTATGCTTTCAAATTAATATCCAGATTTCTTTCCCAAGATAAATTTTCCCTTCTTACCAGCGTTTGGTAGTGCACTGCGCAGGTCCCTGATACRTATTCCATGCACAGATGAGGACTCTGGTGCTCTCTCCGTCTAGCTACCAGCTCTTACATGAAATCAGGATGTTTTAAAAGTTGAGACAGCTTCTTGGTCATCTATTGTTTGCARTCTCGCAGACTGCCATATATCTTTCTGCTCAGAAGTTACTTCTTCCCCCTTCCCACCATTGTGGGGAACTTTTTCCTGCCGGGCTCTGTAAAGTGTGTCTCTGAAGCAGTTTTATGGTGTTCCCTAGAAGCGTGCTTTTGTATAGCTGTCTCAAAGCATAATCCAGAGAAAAGTCTCTGAAGCAAGAAATGTCTTTTTCTGTTTGGCTTTGAGGTGTTATCTCCCCTCTTCCAAAATGCAGTTGGCTCCATCTACATCCCTAAGCTGTTTTGTTTGGAGCGAAGAGAGCTCAGAAAATCAAGGGAGGCCACACACATAAACAACTGTGTGTGAAATCAATTAATCTAAATGAGCAGGAGACATATTCTTGAAGGAGAAAAGACTGGTTCTCACGGAAACCTCCCTTGTGTACGGCATTGGCGAGACTGTTACAAACATTATGTCACGGGAACAGTGGTGAGCTAGGTGAATATTTTAAACTTTTCGGCTAGTATTGGCCAATATTTAGAGGAAGAGTGGTGTTTGATTGTGTTTGAAGAGCCTTCCACGCTCTTTGTGAGTATTTTAACAAATGATTTTCATAATGGAAATGCTCACAGATACAGTGTTAGCATGCTAAAGCAAACGCTATTGAAGGGACCTGAATTTTGACATCTTAACTTCCAATGTTTGCATCATAAATTTGATTCCAGGAATTGCACTCATCCAGTCAGGGATAAGAAGCCATTCTTGTGTGTTCAGCCAGCAGATATTGTCAGCAATACGTACACAAGCAATCTACAGGACAGGAATTATTTGCAGGAGTTTTTACAAACAATTTTTAATCTCAAATTAGAGAAAAATCTTACATTGCTTTTTTAAAATTCTGATAAGAAAAAGAGGTTTCCTGAAGCTGTATGTTATAAACCGTTATTCATCTCTGCGGTTGCAGGACTGTGAAACAGGACACCGATGCGCCGGGATTTCTAAACCTGGTTAGCTCTTGGATCGTGGTCACGCATAGCGGCAGTGCCCAACTTTCCCCGCAGGAGGGGGGTTATTCACGTCTCAGCACATCGTGGTCCTGTCCTTTAGGGTGCCCAAGGGTCAGTGATTACGATCGTATCCCTCTGCACTTCTTTAAATAATAGTCTCCTCTCTTAGCCGGCTGGCCTGGGGCAGCGATAACACGTGCTGGGAGCAAAACGCTGTGTTCAGCCTTTCTTGGCTGAGGGAAGGCCATGGAAGGGAGGCCTCGAGAGAGCACTATTTAGGGGAAAGGGGTGAAAGATTGGGAAATCTAGGAGACAGCTACTCCACTCAGCCTCCTAAATTGTCACAGGAGAGGATGCAGAGTGCAACTCTGAGAAATCAAAAGTCTTTGTGCTTGTAGTGTTACTCAGACATTACAGTACGGCCACGAACCTGCCCTGGCCTACCCTACCTCCCGTTTGGGGATGAGGAAAATAATAAGAGAAATTGCTTTGTGTTTTGCACTGAGGTCTCCCTAATGAATCGCACTCTGCTTAGCCCAGCCCTGAACTGAGAGTTCGTCCTGCGGAGTGAAAGGTTCCCAAAGGCTTGAACTAAAACCAGCCGTGTTAGGGAAAGCTGCAGGATAGGGGTCTTGATAGGATACTCCTGTTCATGCAACCTCGTCGTTAGGTTTTGCCCTGATTTCTTGTTTCAGTCTAGTATGTAATGGATTATTTTCCTGATTTGAGAAGAAAAGAAAGTCCTTTACAACTAAGACTTTGGTGTGTAATTTTTTTAGTTGAGGCCAGGAGATTGTCCAGCATGGAAGCCAAGGAGATGCCCTGTGTTCCCGCGCTGCAGCTGGGAGCCCTTCTGGAGAAGGCAGAGAGCCCTCCCTGTAGCTTTGTGGGTGGAAGGGAATCACCACATACAACCTGCTGGTGCCAAAACCCAACAGGTTGGCGGATGCTTCTGAGCAGCCACTGCCTTTTATCATTCTGATCACCAGCATTTGTTTTATTTGCTATCTGATTTGATGGAGGCTGAGAAGGAGATTGCTTCCCAGGGCCCTCAGGGCAAAACCTGGACTTCCTAGAGCTAAGCTCTCTTTCTGACCCTCCCATGGCCCTGGGGTGACCCCCATGGGCATCCCGCCGGGGAGGTGTCTGCTGAAATGCACCAAGTCATTTGCGAGTTAGCTGGCTATAAACCACTGAAATTCCTCCCCCTCAGGCACTTTTCTAGATTCCAGAAGCAAGCAGCGTGCTTCTTCGGGCACCTAAATATCACTGTTAAAGTGGCTTATTGTCCCCTAGTTTCACATCTATGAAAGAGGAGTCCCAGCGTGTTCATATTTCCGTGATGCTCGTGTGGCGCTTACACCATTTGCTCTTGCAACAAGCCTGAGGAGGAAGGGTAGATGCTGTTCTCGTCCCCTACATTCCCGTCTGGTGCTTGGATGGAAATACAAAGAACATTTGACAACACGAATAAATTAAACTGTTAATTTCCAGGACCTAATTACAGCTCTTGGGTTTGCTGCCTGACCTGAAAATAAAACTCCTCTTGCGAAGTTTCCTTGGTTGGTTTGTTTGTTTGTTTGTTTTGTTTTAAACAAAGCAAGTAAACAAGAGCCACGCTACTGAACAGGAGAGGATGGTTTGCCCGGTTCATTTTCCTGTATTCCTCCCTGGGTTCTGCTCGGCCAGTTGTGCCCCACGCTGCGCTTTGGGAGGGGCGTACCAGGCTAAATATATCTGCACTGCCTGTGAAATGCAGTATGGGGTGCTGCGTCATTTGGTGGAGTTCACTTGGAAACTAAGGTGGGAAGCCAGCTTTTATTTTCAGCCTTGGGTCAGATGCATTGGTCAGTTGTCTCACCCAGAATTTTAGTCTCGATCAGGAGCTTGTCCTTGAAAGACAGACATAAAACCTGCTCTCTAAATAAAAAGCCAAGCTAATTGCAGCAACAAAATAGCGTTGGGGCAACCATATTGTTCTTGTTCAGCAACCAGATTTACGATCCGAGAGCTTCTTCAGATAGGTCACCTTAAAAAAAGCAAAAAAAACCCCATAGCTCAAATATCATGGCTTAATGAGTAGAGGAGTTGGTGTGATGCTGCGTGCTCTAAATATATCAGAAAGAACTCCAGCGCTGGCAGCACTCTGACAACTGGAGTCCTCGGGCTTTCGCTTATGTTGGGACAGAAATGTATACCTCCAAGAAATGTGTGAGGAACAGATGCAACTTGGTGACTAAAGAGGATTTAGATTTGCAATTTCTAGTCCTCCTTTTTGGCTTGTCTTCCTCTGCTGTTTCTGCTAGTGCAGTGGGAGTGATTTCACGGGAAGGGAAGGTATTCCCACAGCATGGAAATGCCGAGGGGTGGATGCAGCGCAAGGAGGCACACCGGGACTTGCTTTAGTCTCTGCCGCACGCAAGTGACAGCAGCAGGGCAGATATAGCGGCATAGGCGACACAAATCTGGTGGGGACTCTTGGGGACTTACCCAGGCAAACGGGTGGGTGGAAACCCTTGCTCTTTCTTCATGAGCTCGCCAGGATCGCCTGCCTGCACATCGAACACACTGCAGTCACATCTCTGGCTGCTGAATACATTTTTCTCTCTTCTTCCTTATGCCATTATAAGTGAGAGGAATGCCAGTGTCGCTATATGGCTGTCTTACTAAAAAAGGAGATGAGTAAACTCTTCAGTATAAGGTTTTATATTTATCTATTATATCATCTATTACTGATCGTCACTATCTAGGGCGATAATGATGATGCAAAGTAACTTCTGCCTTGTGCTTTTTAGTGCCTAGCACATTGGGGCCTCTGAATATTACTGCAGCGCAAGCCACACGTTGCAGACCAAAGCCGTACAGCTTTGCTGGCATAGAGCTCCTGGCACACTGCGGTCCTGGTCTGCACCTAGGGATCCTAGAGCTCCAGGATGTGCACTTCATGCTAATGACAATAAAATCTTCCAGGTTTCTTCTCAGAGGGTTCAGTTGTGAGGATGAGGGCTGGGCACTGGGATTTCTGGGGTTAACCCAAGCTCTGTGACTTCTGGTAAGCCTGAGTGCCTCCTTTCCTTCATGGACTTCACCTGGGCACTGATGGCTGTGAGCGGCAGAGAGTGCAGAGGATTACCATTGCCATTTGAACCTGCTCAGGTGTAGTTTATCCTCTCTGTAACACAGGAGCGTTGAGAGAGCAGATGGGTATTACTTTTCTTTAGCTTCTGTCATGGGCTCTGTGTCTGGTCCTGCTTTTTTGACTGTCCAGCGGTTCCTAGGAAGGCAGTAGGTAGGCAAACAGTCCTAGCAGATACTGTTGTAGAAGTTTGACAGCTTTGTATCTCCTTGGCTTTCCTGTACTTTGTTCCTTGGTGCTTTACATCTGCAAAGTGATCTCTTCCCTCCTTCTTCCAGTCCATCAGTACTCCTGCCTCAGCCCCGAGGAGTCGGTACAGCTTCTGTAGCTGGGATTACCTGGTTTCAGCAATGGGATGGCAGGGCTCGGGGAAGGGTTTTTTTCTGGTGGGGGTAGGCAGAATTCATAAATAGCTGTCCCACAGCCACATGCTCCAGCTGCTGTACCACATGCTGTGGCATAGACTTAATATTCATGGCTTTTATTCAACCATTACGTGGAAAGTAAAGGCTGTCTGCACAGTATGCCAGAAAGATACCTCTATTAGGTGAGGAGGCGCTGGATGGAAGTGTGTGTCTCTCTCTAGTCCACCTCAGATTATTAACTAAACCATAATAACATGTAATTAACCATTCAAAAATAAGCGTTGCGCATGTGTGAAGTTTGCTCCCTTCCTTCTTTCCCCCTTAAGCCCTTCTCCCTATGCCCGTTATCACTACGGATCGCCTCCCGGCCAGGCACTTCACCCATCTGGTATCAGAGGGCAGGTTGCAGCCTGAGTGTCTGCTTTTTGAAGAGCATCTGTGGCCTTGCCTTGAATCCAGCTGCAGAAGGTGAAATTGGCCGAATCGGTTGCTGTGCCTGCACAAGAGGGCAGGTTGTGTGAAACCACCGGGTGATAACGCTGTGCTCGTGAGGRCAGCACGTGGTTTTGCCCGACAGTAACACTGCTGATGCTCAAGCTGGAGTTGGCTTTGGGAGTGCTGAAGGGATTTGGTCTGTGTTTCAGTACGTTAATGTCCCCAGTCCTTGTATCCTGGGACTCCAGGGCAGGAAACAGCCTGCAAAGGGCAGCTGATCTTGAGATACTGAGTTCCCGAACTGCAGGTTCCCCGTCCCCTCCGCAGAGGGATGTGAGAGAGCGCCAGAGGATGTGGTGGGCAGGAAAAACGTGCACCTCTCCACCAGTTCTGCTCCCTGGTGCAAGTGTGAACGTAAAGCAGCGACTAGATCCTGGCAGCCCCCGCCTTCCCTTTGCCTTCTGCATGGGCCTCTCATTTCGGTGCCTTTGAGAGAACAGCTGATGAGTTCAGGGCTGCAGTTTTGGGGAGCAGCCCGGCCTCACAGCAGCAATTCATTCAGCCGTGCCAGCCGGAGTAACCGTGAGCTTCGCCACTGTTGGCGAGCATTGACTGCAGGGGGATGAGGAGGGTGGCCAAGAAGGGAAAAGCAGCCTCTGGACTGGAAAGAGCAGGGATGGAAAAGGAAATGAACAGGGAGAGGGCATGTGGTAAGCCAGCTGGGATATGGCACATGAGAATGAGGGTGCAGGTTTGATCATCCACCTCCCAGTATTGACACTGCACTGGTGTGCTACGCTGGTGACCCCAGCACAAAATCTCACATAACCGATGGGCAGTGGTGTGTGTGGAAGGAGATGGGGAAGGAGGGGATGTAGTAACACAGAAGATTAACCCCACTGCTGTGAGCTTTTCTCTGTTGGCACCTATCTCCTGTTCTGTATTTTCTCACCCTTGCTTACCTGAGGGCTGTCATCTCCCACATAAAACCTGCATGTTGCTCATATTCTGTGTAGGAAAGCTGCAAAGAAACCCCATAGCTGCAGAAAACAAAGGGGGAGATAACTTTTTTTTTTTTTATTCCTGTCATTACTGAGCCAATGTTCCAGGAAAAAAGAAAAAAATAGGGTGTTGTGTCATGGGAGAAATTATCTTTCTCGTGGGGTATAAAACTTTGTGTCTGACCAGTGAAGGTCGTCTGGCGCTGATCCTAATCCTGCCCAGGTTTTACTGTGCAGTATGTAATGTAAAACACATGATAATTCCTTCTGTAGTTTCAGTAGAAATTTTTCGTTTCCTAAACAAGTGTGCTGTGTTCCTACGTCCTGTTAAGCCGCTGCTGTGTGCCGCTCCAGCAGCCCTACCTTAACAGCTTGGCTGGTTTGCTGGGTGGTTTGGAGCCTTTTGATGGAAGGCGCTATTTAATTATCAGCGGTGTTATGTTCCCGGAGCTCGCTACATGAAAGCAAAATACCGGCAGTCTGTAATTAATCTAAGCTAATGTGCCACTGTTTACACTCCATCTCCCAAACCAGACAGATGTAAGAAGACACCCAGCCTTCATCTGGGATCCTCCCAGGTTATTTCTGAGCTATCTTTGGAAAACTGCAGTGAGTGTATCTACCCACCCCGCAAGTCCTTCAGAAATGAGTACCTTTAACTTTTCTAAGGAATGAGTGGGAGACTTTGTTTCCTACCAGGGAGCAGGGCTAATGCCTTTTCGTTTGCATTACCACAGCTGACACTGGCTGGCATGATACAGGAGCACATAACTCCTCCAGTAGTCATGAATTTTGCAGCGTGAAAGGGTCCGATGTAATAAGCCTTGCTTCCTCCGTTGCTCCCCTCGCTTCGGGTGAGGAGGAGGCTGCTGGCAGTGGGGATGTGCTGGATCTCTTTGGTGGAAAGACGAGTGATTCTCTGGGACTCCGGTCTTAAAAATAAAATATCATACATTCATTTCTGATCACTCTGCTACAAATACTTAGCAGAAAAAGGTGATGAAAATGCTTAGAGGTGTGGAGAGACTGAAAAGATTATGCATCCTTGGTTAGAGTGAAGAGTAATAAAAAGCAACATGACAGAAGTATATAAACTTAGAAGTACAGAGAAGTAAACCAGGCATTCCTGTGTATACTTTTACATAATATAGGGTTTTCAATGAAATTGAAATAAAACATCTGACATACGTGAAACTTATTTTTTCCTTACGGCACATAAATAATTGAGACCAAGAATGTAGTAGAATGCAGAAAGGATTAGACGTTTATATGGATAAAAATCTTACACACAGTTTATGAATTTTATCTAGCTGTTTTAGAAGGTATCAGGCCTCCTGCTCCTGGACAGTCTTCCAGCTGCAGCTGGTTAAATGCTCTTCCTGGCCCCATAAACCTGCAATACTTTACTTTGAAACATCTGTCAGTGGACACTAGCTTGGAGGAGTCATTGCCTGAGCCTTGCATTCCCCAACATCTCTGCGTTGAATGATTACTATAAACCTGACTGGGATCAGAGGTGACCACAACTTTCTAATCACCTGAAGGCTGAGACGTGGCATACGAGGAGGCTGTTGTTGCCCTCTCGGACTACAGATTCAAGATGATAATTACCCACCTTGTCAAACCACCAACTCAGGTGTCTCGGTTACCTCTTTGCTAGTCACCCACCCCAGTGTTGCAGTGGATAGGTGACCTCTGCAGGTCTGAGGCACRGTAGGAAATGTTACGACATCAGAGCCTATACGGCTCCCATCCTCTCGGGAAATGATGCGTTTTAAGTGTTACATCAGCGTCTTTTTTCAGCAATATGTTTTGTTCAGACTGAAGTGAGTTATAAGCAGCTTTGTCATGTGGCGAAGGCTTTTGCTGGTTTTAACTTTTTCTTGTTACAGCTATGTCTGTGGGCTCTGATTGTTTTCAGTGAACACTGATTTCTCCCGCTGCAGATATACCAGTGCAGAGTAGTCCCCCCAGTGCACTGGGCACGTTGTGCGCTGGGGCATCCCGGGGGTACCTGGGACAGTCTCCCTGCTTCCACACCCCAGCGTTTTGCTGGTTTAGCAGAGGTAGCCTGCTAGCATCGCTGGCCTGGAGGGAAGAAAAATTTGTAATATCCAGCAGAGGGTGCTCATAAACAGATATCCCAAGTAACCGGTAACCGCTGATACCTCTGTACTCCAGTTCTCTGGCAGCCAAGCCCCAGTTTTCGGTGGCTGTGGCCACATTAGCAGGCAGAGTGGGCCAGGAGGAGAGGGTCTGGAGGGTGAACCAGTTGGGGCTGAAGACCTGGTGTCCATGCAATAGCACTGTGGGGTGGGGGGGTGTTATTTTGGACTAGTTCTTGTCTGGTCCCACGGATGTGGAGGAGGCATGTGAGGTATCCTCCTCAAGCACGGTCTCCTGTGCAGTTTCATCTGGAGGGAATCCAGTTTGCAAGCTCTAAGGCTGCTCCAAGTTGCAAACCACAGCACGGGTAGTGGGATTGATGGGGGATTTGCTTCAGAAGTTAATCCCTATTTGAACTACAGAAGTAGCATGCTCATGGCTGTCTCGGTGTTAGCAGTGGTCAGGTCTGCTGTCGAGTCCCTGTCACCCGTGTCAACCTGATCCTTTTTGCAATGTAGGTCAGTGCAGATACTCCAGCTGCTCTCCATTCAAGGCAGTTTCCAGCTTCTGAGTTTTGAACCGAGTTTATGCCTGAACTGAACTCAAACTCTCCAAGCGCATCTTGATCAAAGCTTCCAAATTTGATCAGATTATTTTTTGTCCAAGCCACAAGGTACAACGCAAAACTGTAACTTGGTCCCAGCTGCGCTCAGAAGGGTCACAAACCTTTCAGTGAACCTGGGCTGAGTTTGTGCCAAATCCCAGAACCAGGTGTATTTTTCATGTGTTTTTAGGACTGTGTGTTGTAAATGTCACATGGCTCTGAAATGGAGTCCCCAGAGCAAATGTAGCATGTGATCAGAGCACTGGGATTAGGRAAGAAGAGGAGGAATTTTTCTTCAGATAATTATAGGCAGCTGAGTTGCCTGTGGAAAAAAAATCCTGCTAATGCTCAGCACCTTTAGAGTACTTACTGTAGAGTAGACATCACTGAACTCCTCTGCATCAAAGGGGGAAATACCTGTCTGGTCTGTAATCCAAGGCACTCTTAGGTTAAAGAAAGATTGTAGGGCACAATTATATCAAACGCAGAAGACTTCACTGCTGTCTTTACAAATCTCTCTTCTTTTCCTTAAAGCCTTTCTACTGAAAAAAAATCCCAGTATGTTTGATCAGCATACCTAATTAATAGCGCCGTCTTGCATAATTCATCTTTATAGTGCTCTCTTACATGGGGTTTTCCACTGGTAGCTCTCAACACGTTTTACAGAAGAGATTCTTCTCATGAGCCCCCTCTTGCACAGGGGGAAACCAAGGGAGAGGGGACGGTAGAAGAGACGTGCTTAGGTTATGCGGCCAACCAAAGGTGGGGTCAGCAATAAAATGCCAGGTTCTTAGTTTTGGGCTCTGCTGGAACTGCTCCTCCAACCACCGAAGTGCATTTAGGGCTGGATGAAACACAGCAGCTATTGAAACAATTCAGGACAGAAAGTGGAAGAAGGCAGAAATGTAATTACGCACATAGGGAGCGGTCACGTAGCCAAATGCCGATGTTTGTGTAAAGCGACATGTTGTCTTTAATAACCACAAGTGTGGTCAGGCACCCATTTATTTCCTCTGAAAGACAACACGCCGAGCAGGTCAGCGCCCTCCGGCATGATGCTGAAACACTGGGTCAGTGTTGACGCAGAGGAGGGAGCTCCGCTGCCTGAGTCACCCGCATCGCTTCCTGAGGGACCCTGGTTTCCCCGGGAGTATCGGCGAGACCCAGCGCTGCCATCCTGCTGAGATCAGATGAGATCATGACCTGAAGTGGTCTGGCTGCAGTTAAATATAAAGAGATACCGAAAAACCCCACATCTCACTCTAAGGGCTAGAAGGGTGGTTTGGGTTTTTTTTGTTTGGGTTTTTTTTTAATGATTTTGTCTTGAGTTACAGATCTCCCTCCTGCTGCCCCCCCCCCCAAAAAAAAAAAAAGGGAAGAAAAAAGCCTTCTTTAACTAACTTGGTAATAATAGTATGGTTTTAAAAGTACTTGTTTAGCCAATGCTGACTATATGCTTACACAGCTACCTCTGGCCTGGGAAAGATGGAAACCACAATGGCTAAGTATAGAGGCCTCTGAAATATCTTCATATATACAGTGCCTGAATACACAAACAGAACTGGTCTCTCTTCTGTCTACAGGAGCAATATTTTCCATAGGATTTGTATTGACAGAGGTTTTCCCCCTGGAGTTATGCATATTTATTAAAATAAAAATCCTCCAGAACTGCATCCATGTGCTGAACCCCATTCCATGACCACCTTTGACTTGATATAAGAAATACAATCTCTTCCTGAAGAAAAGTAAGCACTTTTTCATTCTGTGGTGTAGCAGGCTCCTGACTAGGGATTGTTTTTTTGGTTTTTCTTTGCTGTTTTGGTTTTTTTCCTTGTTTTTAAAGAGGGGGGGAAACTATTGCCAGGATTTCAGCCTTAGCTCTTGAGAACAGCTAGTCCGTGAAGAAAGATGTTCCCATCCTTGAAGTGTGGTGGGACCCATGGACTAAGCGACCAGAGCCGTGCTAGATGCGGGGCATACCGAGATGCATTTGCCTCTGTAAAGAAAGCACATCTGTACCCAGCGTGAAGCTTGCTGCTGGGATAAATTCCTCTTTGCGTTTAGTGCCTTGTAGCCTGTTTTCTGGAGTGCACGTCTCTGTGTCTTTCAGAGCCTGACCCCTGACTTCTCTGTGTGCCTCACTTTAAGTTTGTGACTGAAGCTGCCGCAGTTGCTTTTGGGCAGTTGTGGGCAAAGCAGATTTCTGTTCCTCCTCTGTGCGTGCGATACCTCAAATATGTTCCTGCTGATTGCCAGCTGTGGGCTAGTTTTGTACTGACACAACATATTCTTGGGTAAATGACAGATTTCTCTGAACTGGGGTTGGCGCTACTTGCTATGCACGTAGCTGTAGGCAGTGCGTGACATTGTTCTGGTGGGAGCCAGGAGGTGGTAGGAGTGGCACACTGAACGCGTGCCCAAATTATGTGCTCCAGGGAGCAACACCTGGTTTATGAGACATGTGCAGGTGTTGCGTAGGTGGTCCTCAGGCGCTTGTAGATTTTCCTATCGTTTCTACCGTGATTATCTATCCTGGCTCTGGATGGTTTGCTGGCACACCAGCAACCCTGGAAACCCCCCAGCTTTCATAATAGTAAGATCTTGTCCTTCCTTTTTGGGTAAAGCAGCTTCTTTAAATGTTTGTAACAATATGCAGCTGAATCTATAGACAGTTCTTTCAACACYGAGCCCCCGTCTGACACAATATGTCTGCAGGTACTGCACTCAAGCTGCGTTTTGAAACCCTTCTTTTTACAAGACCCATTCTTCAGGGAAATGGTATGGAAGGGGGCAGAAATGAACACRTACGAGGACCTCCTCTGGTGGTGTTGGGAGGCTCTGACAACTTTCCTGTACTGTGCCCTTGGCACAGGAATATCGATGATTATGTTCAAGACTTCTCTGATGACTTCCATGCTGAGGTCTCGAGTATTTTTTTGAACTTCCAAAAATAAGCTTTTCTRTTCTCATAGGTACGTACAACTCTCAGTTTAAGCACGAAGCAGCTGAGATGCAGAGGGGTGGCAGGACTTGCCTGGGCGGTGAGCCTGGAACAGAATCCACTCCGTTGTTTTTCCTGAGAGGTACAAGTCACCAGAAGCTCCTGTGGTGCTCTGGGATGTCTGAGTGCCTAGACTTTTAAAAATTCRAGCCGTAAGCCTCTTCACTTGCCTCACTCTGCTGCTGCTGATGCCCATTGCATTGCATAGCTACACACAAGGGCAATACACTGTGTAAGACACGGGGTTGTAATTTCCTGGATGAACAACGTTATTTCTGTACTGTATTGTAGCTTAGCACTTCTGTTCAGATGAGCTTGAAATTTCATCTCGAAAATAGTAGTGATAGTGCAGGCAGGAAACAAGTACCTACCTGTGCACCATACCTCCTCTGAGTACAGTGACAGTCAGCACGACTACTCTGCTGAGAGGTGGAAAGGGATTTTTTTCACTGTTTATGATTGTGGGACATCCTATACTGGTGACAGAATTGACAGGAGCCCATGAAGTTCAAAGGTCTGAAATACTCATGCTAGGACAGTTTTGGTGCAGTGCACATCTCCAACAGGAGTGGTTCCAGTTGACACGGCCCGTCAGTCCCCTCTTTTCACTTGCATCGTAAAGCTACGCTAGAAAAATAAGATCCTTCTACTTTGTGCAGCTGCATGTGAAACACTAGTTATCTTTAGTCTTGCTGAACTGAGCACATGCCTCGTGTCTCCATCAGCGACCCCTGGGTAGGGGACAGAAATACAGTCCCTGTTGACTCCTGTGGGGAACGCTGCTGTTAGATCAAGGGGCATGAGAGAATACCATGAGGAGGATAAAGGAGCGGGGCAGGCAGGTATCTGTAAAATAAAGTAGTTGGAGTGCTGGGACAGAGGGTGGATACTGAGTTATCTACATGTCTTAGGAAGCTTTAACAATTTTCAAGTGGCAAGTTGTATCTTTATAATATCTGTATGGTATATATTATAATAATATTATAAAATATAAAATCTTTATGACATCCTGGTGAGCAAATCACTTCACATTGGGATTCTGGATTCAAGTCTTGCAGGCCACAAACATTTGGGAGGATCATAATAGTTTCCAGACGTGTTTATCATACATCTAGAAATCCACCTGTGCAATGCAGCATGATAATGGGGCTCTTCACAAGGCAAACCCTGCACAGAGGTGGAGTTGAAGCATGTTGCATTTGAGGTGCATCTGCAGGGAGCTGAGTGCGAGGACTAAGGGAAAGGAGTTGTGGTCCAAGCCATAAGAGGTTGCCCTAAACAGAACAGTCATCAACTCTTTTCTGTTGCCAGTTGTGGAGAGCATTAAAAACACGGCTTAATCTGCAGGAAAAATAGAATATTTAAGGTGGATATGGAGAAAAATTATTAGAAGTAAACTGGAAGTGGTTGGGTAGGGGGGCTGCAGGCTATGCCTTTAGGGAGAGTTTTAGGAATGGGTAAGAGAAACCCTTGTCAGGAATGATCCAAGTATACTTGATCCTGCCTCCGTGCAGAATTTGGACAGTGATCTCTGGAAGTCCCCAGTGTTTCAGTGATACTGTAAGTAGGGCTTTTCAAGGTTATCCATGGACAGCAGGCTGTGTATAAATAGAAAGACTCGGGACTCCAAGACTGAGGCTCTCCTGTGGCGTTATGCCTCGCAGTCAATTTATTAGGGTGAGAAGATGGAGATGAAGCTGACTCTTCACCTGACCTTACATTTCTAGTGCCGCTAGTGAATCACACAGGTCACATCCTACGCTACTAGTTACTGGTGATTCTGGGTCCCTTATCTTTGGATAGTGAAGCTCTCAAGCTATCTTGGAGAGCAGACTAATCCGTCTTCCAGAAGTTAGACACGTACAGAGTATCTTAAAGCACATCAGCCCTAATGAGCAATTATGAGCAGGCTAGGCCATTTGTCTTTTTATCTTACTGTCTTAAAACTCTGCAAAAACAGTGTCTGTGTGGGTGGAGAGAATGAGGCAGAGACGGGCAAAAGACCTGATCCAAGAAAAAAAAAACCAAAACAAATGACATTTAGGCAGTATTCAAAATTGCAAAATCAAAATCCCCAGCTTAGGCACCGCCTAGCTCCTGGAGGCATCTGAATTCCACAAATGCCTCATTTGCCTTTTTCTCTGTGTTTGTTTCTCTGTTTTGTTTTTTTGTTTTTGTTTTTGTTTTTTTTTTAATTTTTATTTTAACACCCCTTGGGTGCTGAGCATTGTACTTACGTGCCTGCCCAAAACTGCTTGAGTCTGATCACAATCCAGAAAGAAAGCACCCTGGTCCCTCAGCCTCCTCGGGCGTTTTCGGAGTGCACCTAGCACACACGGACACAATAAGATCGAAAACCCAGTGGCAGCTGCCACTTTCTTTTGAAACATCTTATATAGCAGCTGAATGGTTGGAAGGCTCAGGGATCAAGACCTCCTTCTGCACTTTATCCAACAGCTGCTTTATGCAACACGCCAAGAGGTTTCGGAAGGAGACGGGCCCCCAGAGTAAACGCTTGTGGTCTATAGCCATTGCTTCCTTCATCTACTCTGTTTCTTGCACCGAATCTGGAATAATCATCCACACCGTGGCACGGCTTATATGGGGATAGTGAAGAATGGCCCTTTCTCCTGGCCCTTGCCCGAGGGCCRATGGTTAATGTCTTCTCTGGGAGGGATAAGTTTGAAGCGCCACGAAGGGAGGGAGGAATTAAAGCAGGTGTCCCGCTTCCTTAGGCTAGTGTTTAAAGCAGGGCATGCCGCTGCTTCCTCTGGGTATGGCTCGCTTGCACGCAAGCGGGAGCGTGGCAATTTGATGGTAGAGGAGAAGCACCTAATTTTGGGTCATGTGTGAGCGTAGGCAGTTTCCGGTAGCTCTGAGCAAGGTACGGAACTCCTCAGGCAGGAGAGCCAGTGGCGTTTCTTTTCTGGCCGGCCCGTGCTAAGCGTGCTGACAGTAAGTGGCTCCATGCCCAGCAAGAAGTTGTTTTGGAGCCTCAGAGGTGTCTGGCTCTTCTCGGAGGCCACGAAAGCACCAAGGACCCTAACCCCGGGATCCACCCTTGGAGCAAGGCCCTTAGAAGCTGGGTGTTGCAGTGCGTGCGTCTTTGGTGCCAAGTCTTTTTTGGAGCTTGCTGCATGTAACTTGTGCAAGACCTCCTGCATAATGGCTTTGCAGAGCCAAAGCCCAGCCCGTCCAGTGGACCACATCCCTGCCTGCTCCTTGGTTTTTCAGTTCGGTGAGGCTCACAGGACTGGAATGGCTGCTTTTTTTCAAGCTGTTATTAAAAAAAAAAAACTTCTAGTGTTGCTTCTGTGGAAGAGCATTTCTGTTTGTTGCACGGTGCTGGAGTGGGACTCATCTAACCTGGAGCCTGGGGTCTGTCCCGTAGGACAGAGAGGAGGCATGCCGCCCAGCTGAGCACTGGTTTCGCTGGATCCAGCTGCGGTGGTTTAGGTTTCTGGCTGAGTCTGTCTGAAAGCAGCACAGAGCAAAACACAAAGAGAGGGAGGGTCGTAAGTACCCCCATTCTCTCCTGATAATCCCTTAAAAAATAATTGCAGGCCTAAACCTCTGGCCTCCGGCAAATTTTCCACTCGATTAGAGGCTTTTGTGAAGCTGGGGAAAGGGACACGCAGACTTGCACGTTGTGCCGCTGCCCAAAACTTCCAGCTGGGATTTTTTCCATCAAAAGGGGATTTTAGTAAAACCATTATAAGGGGCTTAGTCACAGAAAAGCAGTTGAGCTGAGACAGGGGTAGATTAGCTTTAACATGCTTGTTTTTGGCACCAGGGACAGGGTGGAAGTTACACCCAGCCGCTCACATGCAGCCTCCCCCTGTCTGGCTGAGTCCCCGGCAGGTGTGTGTGGGAGATGTCCCCCCTCCGATGTCCCCAGGGCACGCTGTGTCTGAAACTGGCAGAGGTGAGGAGAAGGGAGCGGGCAGCCCAGGTGCAAGTCCTCGTGCCGTGTGGTCTGGGTCTGGCAACCAAAAGTCACTGCCACTGGATCGGTCTTTGGCGTGGTCTGGGTGAGTTTTTGCTAATGGACAGGTGGCTGTCGGGAAGGAAAACCATGAGGGGCGATAGCATTTGCAGCCTTAAGGACCGTGTCCTGCCCGCGCCTTTGATCTGCACGGGTGGTCCCCGAGCATCGCTGCAGGGACAGTCCTGGTGAAGATGTAGATAGAGCAGCTGGGAGAGCTGCAATCTGAGCCGTACCTGTTGTTGTGATGGGACATCGGCCTTCAGGGCTGTCAAGGCGGCGCTTTGTCAGCTCCGCATTTGTTTGGTGAGACTCGCCGTTGCCTCTGAAGACTCTGAACAGATAGGGATGGCTTGTTGGAGTGGTTCCTGCTGCTGGGAGCTCTTCCACAGCCCACACTCGTACATCAGTGCTTCTGGGGCTCTGGGTGGCAGAGCCTGGTGTGGGAAGAGTAGGAAGATGTCCTCTGCACTTAGTGTTTCTCTGTCCTGATCCTCCCTCTCCAGGGCTACCTTAGGCTGGAAAACTCATTTCAGGTTTTGCTGCTCCAAGTGGCAGAAGCCAGCAGGACTGGAGACGGGAGGGGTGGACACCAGATGCTGTTTGGCCACAAAATAATAATAAAACAAACAAGAAATAATTTTCTTAAGGTCAAGCTATAGATGTCAAGAGGTGCAGACTTCAGGCAGAAGTACTAAATCTGGGATCGGTGTTTTCTAGAAGGTAGCCAGTTCAGGCCAGGGCACGTGGGTCTCACGCAACGATGGGGTGCATCGTCCAGCTGCGCCAGCTGTGGCTTCCCCTTTTGGTTTATGGTGCAAACCCTCAGGACCCTTCACCACCACCACCACTGATGGTGACGATGATGATGAGTAGCATCGGAGTTCACCATCCCTTTGTAGCTTCGACCTCAGTCATCCCGCACTGGTTCGTGCCCGCGCAGATGTGGTCCAGGGTTGCCGAACGGACCCTCTCGCCCAATCGATTTCTCACCCCTCTCACCTGGTGACCCCCTGAGTGACAGACGTACCCCGCTGGGGACATCGCACGAGACAGCAACCCCGTGAGAATTAATTAATTTTAATTAATTAATGTGTGGAGTTTGAATTAATTAATGTGTGCGGTGGGGAGCTTTGGCCCGGGATGACTCAACCTACCGCCCCCCGCCCCGGGGAGCCGGGGC
>JAYKAV010001099.1:157149-177357 GCA_035582835.1 Phoebastria nigripes
GCCGGCGCTCCTCCGCCGGGTGTGCCACCGGGGGGGCCGGGGCCGCCTGGGGCGCGCAGGCCTCCGCCCCCTGCCCGTCGGGGGCACCCGAGGCACCCCCCGAGCGCCCCCGGCGGCCGTCGTCCCCCTTCCCGCCCTGTCAGTGAGGAGAAGTCGTGGCTGGGCGCTGCGTTGTCACCCTCGGGTGACTTGTCCCCGCCTGGGCGGGGGTGGCGGAGCCCCCCCGTGAGGAGGGTTGAACCGCGGTGGGCAGCCCCGCTTCAGCTCAGTCCCCGCAGGGCAGTCCAGCCAGCCCGCCCCCTCACTTCAGGCCTCCCTGCTCCCCCGTGAGTCCCTGGCGCCTGCCACCGGCCCACCTCAGCGTCAGGGTTTGCCCAGCGCCGCATTGGGCCGGCTGGTAAGCAAACACTTGAGCTCTCTGGGGAGCCCCGGGGCGCCGGACCCCATGAGGAGGGAGAGGGGCTCATGCTGCCGCACAGGGTGGCAAGGGGAAAGCGGGCCACCACCTCGCCTGTGCCTGTTGGAGCACAGGCTGCTGCAGCCTGTGGTTTGGCCTCGAGACTGCATGATGACCTTGGGGACCAAAATTTGGGAACCTCCTGTCTAGGCATCCCTGCAGGAGCGATAGGAGCATGGCTGTAAATAGCTCGGAGATCTGGGTAACTGTCAAGGTTGCTAGACCTCTGGGTGGACCGTTTTAGGGCCTCCGTGATAGGAAATGGAAAAACTTCTGAAAATGGCTTTCAGCTAACGATCTCCTTGAACTAGCTCTGAAAATAGTTGAAGTACTCACATAAACCGAGCAATTTCCAGTGATTTCCAGCGATTTCAAGAAAGAATGTTTGAAATCCATGTTTCCTACGTGTCTGTAGCCTTGTGTAATGTAACTGTGCATGTTTTAACACTGGGCACTATTGCGGCAGTGTTAAAAATGGGTTAAGTTCTACCAGAGATCAGGTAAGGCTTTTCAAAACAGTTTCAAAAGAGCAGGACTGCCCTTCTGTGCCAAAGGGCTGTAAAGAAAAAAATAAAGTTCACATTTGTTCAACACGACAGGGCTCATTTTTAATACTGTTTGGATTACTAAAATACTACTAAAATCAGCGTAGTTACTGACATGTTTGCTGTACCAAGACTTTCACTRACCTGAAGGAATAGGCTCTATTTTAATCATCATCTAAATTTATCTGCTACAGAAACCCCCGTGGCTCCATCTTCACCTACAGATTCCATATTAGTAGACTCTGTTGACTGCTTAGAGGTTAAACGTTTAGATTTCATTCTGCTTTTTTCTTTCCTTTTTGCTTTGAGTTGGAGGCAACGTGAGTTGAAGGACTCTTAGGCCCTGATCCTGCAATGAGATTCCCGTGCATATAAGCATCACTATCAACATTAGGCTGTGGTTTGGCAGCACAGGAAATCCAGCAGTACAACTCCTATTATTGGCTCAAAAATGGGGTGGCCGCATGATGTGAAGCGCTGACCTGGTATTCATTCACTCTGCCTGCTCAAGTTAATTCAAGAAGTTTTTGACAGGTTAACTTTTTACTAGCAGACTTTATGCTGGATCAGGTATCACTGTACACAACTCCAGCCAGATCAGGTATCGTCTGCACCCCTGCAGCTGGCATAYGGCCTGCGTAAAATTGGCGTTGGCTCCATATCGTGCGCTCTGGCTCATTCAGCAGAAGCATGATCACGTGCCTTGGCCCGATCCCGACCAAATTTGTACTCCTGGGTGATCCAGCAATGTGCAGACCTGGTTTTAATGATTGTGGAGCTGCAGTCCCACACAGACACTGTACCGGGGTGTCACCCAGTACGAATTATCTTTGTAGCATTATTATTTTGCCCTGTTGGGAGGGATGGTTAACCACCGGGTTAAATAAGAGAAAGGTTAGGGGCAATAGATTTTGCTGAGCAGCCTCACTGCAAATCTACTGTGCTCAGACCAGTCGTAGGGCATCGCAACCGAAAAGGAGCATTTCCGTAGAGYGAGGAGCAGGTGAAAGGTGCGGCGTCTCACGGGCTGTGTGGGCCTGCCTCGGCGAGGGTTGCTCGGCTGAAGACGGGGGATCACTTACGAGGAGGCTGAGTCCAGTAGACATCAGGCAACGTGCGAAAGAAATGTGGTACAAAGGTGGTGGTGGTGTATCTTAGTGATTGTTGCATTACTCATAACTGGCAAAGCTACAAGCAAGTTATACAAGTCATTCTGAAAGAGTGCTAATGAAGTCTTTTACCGTATTATCCTGAATTTGACTGCAGAATCTTGCCATGGAAATAATGTGGTATTTCCTCTCTCCAAGCCTTTCACCTTCAAACCACATTTGAGGGGGAGTGGGGAAAGGCGTGCTCTTTAAGGCATAAAAGCTTACCTGAAATACTTTTTTCTTTGTATCTTGGCACGCTGTGTCTTTAACGCCTGTTGTGTGTAATCAGCAAAGGTTAGAAATAGATGATGCATTTTCTGGAGACCCTGAAGTTCCCTTTCTCACATGTTACATACTTCGAGTATCACTTCCTTGTGAACAATTAAGATTTACATGTTAAATGGAACAGCCCTGGCATTTGGACTCATAATCCTAATCTACTATGGGGTTGGTTTTTTTGGGGGGAGCACAGAAAGTATTTTTCTAGTAGATTTTTATTGCTTGCTTTATCTAAGTGACAAATGTTTGGAAATAGAGGTTTAGAAAGACAAAGTAAAAGTGTGTGAAACGGGCCAATTTATCACATGGTTGTTCAGTTGATTTTGTGTTTCCAGGAGTAACGAAATGTGCGCCATGTTTTTCATGATCTCATACGGTATAAATAGGAGGTGGTAATCACTGTGCAATAAACTGCATTTTATTAAAAATCCCTGCCTGCCTCGTATGCACTTTGACGGCTGATCCGTCCCCCTGGAACCGTCTCCAGCATTCCAGCCCCTTGAGCAGCTCCCAACAGCCGCTTTCTCTTTTTGAAAGCACTTGCCAGATAAATGTTTCATTCTTTTTTTTCCCCAATTACACCGGTGTTCAGCGGAGGCCGGACAGTTTTGCTTGGCAGGGATTCAGGAGGATCCACATAACTCACTTGTGGCTTCTGTGATTGGAAGTAATTCGTGCTGATAAAGCTGCACCATCGTCTATCCTGTATCTTTTATTGCACGATTGGGCATAACATTCACCAGGTCTTTCTGCAGCTCCCATCTCAGTCTGTCCCTATTTGTTGTTTTTGCTTCTCAATTTGCAGGGTAACTTTTAGCTCAAATTAATCATTTAAGAGATAACAAATACAGAGTCCTTCCCTACCCTTCCTTTTCTTCTGCCACCCTACTCCATGTGCATTCTGCATTTTCACAGCTTCAGCTGTGCAATGGAAAACTTGTGAATTTACCCACAGGAATCTTCTTGGCCTTTGGCTTTTTCTTACCTATGGGCGGTGGCCACTGGGACTGCAGGAGAGAAATGACACAAACCCACTTGAACAATAAAGCCTGTGGTCCACTAACTCTTCTCCCTCTTTTGATCCATTTAACCTTAAATTAATTCCTAAAGTAATCTATTTCCCCGCCTTGCCTAGCTAACTGTACTCCTTTCCATGAACTGGCTGCTTGAGGGACCTCCTTGTGTTCCTCCTTGCCTTCTCTTGTGCCCTGCAGTTGCTAATCCCTCCCATTGCCCCGCTTGACCACGCTGTCCCACACCCAGCGCCTGAGAGACGAGAGGCAGCTTCGTCCGAGGGAGCAGGGAAGACTGCAGGGAAGGGGTATACAGGCAGCTCGGATTCATGTGCTCCACTCGGTACAGCTGTGATGATCAAAGGGATATTAGGCAGATAGGAGCCCGGTGGGGTCCTCCTTCACGCAGACAGCTCTGGAGATCTAGGCTTTCATTTAAAAGAGTGGTGCTTTACTTCCCACCCTTGAAAAAAACAAGGCACGGATGGCCTCAGCCTCCGTCGTCTGTTGCAGAGGCTGCAGGCTGGTGCCGTTTGGGGTGTAGCCTGATACAATCCGTCAGCTAATTTCCTGTGACTGGCTGATGTTGGGTTTTTGGTCCTTTTGTCCAGCCCACCCCTACATTATTTCTCAGTTTAAAGCATTTCGCCGCAGTCTAAGCAACAGTGGGGAAATTCCTCCTCTCCAAAAAATGCAACTGGCTTAATGAGTAGTTCAGCTAACGCTGGTTTGGGACTGGTTCAAGTTCTAATGTCAGCCATGCTCCAGGGGGTTACAGTTGTCCTTCACAAATTGGCTTCCAGACCTTCTTTATCAGATTTGAAGCATGTCCACAAAAATCAACGAAGCCTGATACAACCCATGGTCTTAAACTGGGTTTAGAGTTGGTTTAGTGGAACTTCTTAAAAGCCAATTTGGGGAATGGTTTTTGCRTATGGATGAGACCAAAACGGTCCTTTTACACTGCTGACACCTAAGCCACCATCTTCTGACATGGCTCGGCAAAACGAGGGTGCAAGCTTCTCTTGTGGAGAGGACGTGGTGCTCATCAGCGTTTCACGGCGAGTGGACCCCTGGCTACTACTGTAGAGCTTTTCTGCTCTTAGCAAGGTGTCAGAGAAGCGGCGGTGGGGTGTCCTAGAGATTCCTTTCCTTTCTTGAATGTAAACCAAAAATGATCCCTTAGAAGTCTTCTGTGAATGCAACCAGTAATTACATGACAAAGATCTCTGTTAAGACCTATGCATTTAAGTGTAGGCAGAACAGATGTGTAATGTGCATATTTTAGATACATAAGCATATATACATATCTATGTACACGCATACACACATATATAAATCAGGATAGGGCTGTTAAGTGAATGGATTCCCTTTGGAATTCATGCTGGTCATGATCTTTTTTTTGACAGAGATTATAAGGAAAATGTAACTAATCAGTGGGTTGTTTGGAAATGGTAACATTAGGATCCTCTTGCATGCAGAGCTTTCTTGTGAAGCTTAGGTCACTATGATGCTTTCCTTAAAAATAAAACACTGGTGTTTTTTCTGTACTTTGCAGGTACCATGTCGCTAATAGGTGCCACATGAGACTGTGTTTTAGGATTACATGGTTCCTCCTGCACAAAGTAATTCTGATCTGCTGTGTATTTCCTGGTGTCGGGGGTGGCTTATTCAAAATACAGCGTATTGTGAATATGTGGTTAGGTGGCGGGGCAAAATTCAGAGCTGATGCCTCAGTGCAGACTCCAGCTCTAAATTTGAGCCTTTGGGATTTGGGTATTTTCTTCAGGTTTTGATTTTACTTGTCAGTCAATAGCTGACAAAAATATAACTATGCTGATATGAGCAAATAAGCACAAATGAAAGGATCGCTTGAAGAACCAAAATAATATATTATGGTCCAGGCAACTGCACTTGAATGTCGTGTACCTATCATGTATGTCTCATCTGCTCTTGTGGGACAGGACTGTCTGGTGGTTAGAGCAAGCGACCTGGGCCCCTGGCCGCAGGCGATTCTCTGACTCCGCCATGCATGTCACACCCTTCGTGGCTTATACGAAGCTCAGTACTCAGTGGTTAAAATCATCAAAGGGAAAGTGCTCTGGCAGGGCAGGATGTAAAATCTCAAACCTCAGCGCTTGCAGGTCATTGCATTGGGTGCTATTTTAAGCGTTGGGCTTTGTCATTTCTTCATTAGCACTACCAAAGAAGATCGAGATGGCAGAAAATATCTGGTGTAATCATTATTATTAAAAGCAGTGGCACAAAAACAAGAGAGCTTTCAGGTAGTAATTGCTCTCATAAGCCATTCCTGGGGATTGAACTCTGAGACCTCTACAACTCGATCTAAAAGGGGCAGCCCCTGCAGTCACAGCAGAAACATGTGTGTCCGACATGCTGTGGTACCCGTTATAGCAGCAGGTTTGTGAAATCTTCCTCTGTAGCAGCTGTTTAGTCCAAAACCCAGCAGAGATGGCCAGACACTGTGTGTGTAACTGCACTGACAGCCAGCATGTTCAGCCTGGGATGGAGGAGATGTTCTGGCCTTTGGCTGGGGTTGGAGAAGAGTGGGCGCAGCCTCCCCGCTGCCAAAGGTTTCCATGCAGTCAGGGCAGATGTAGTCACTGGCCAGCTTGCGAGTAAGGGTTATTTGGCTATCAGGGAAGCTTCTTGCTGTCCTCTCTGTCAGAAGCTCCAAGGAAGAAAAAGCATCGGTACCTGGGCTTGTCCCTCTCCAGTCAAGCCTTGCGTGGGGCCCCAGGACCGAGGTCCAGGGACGGGTAATTCATATATTCTTGCAATAGCGAGAGTTAGAGATAACCTCGCAAGAAGTTAAGCTCAGCCCAGGGAGAGTACCGATGTAGCTGTGTGGTTCTTAAAACACAGGATTTTTGTACCCATGGATTACTGCAGCGTTACTTTTAACTCCTCCCTCTCTGGACCGTGGCCACCAGCACATTTTCAGGTAGTAAATAGCATTCTAAATTGGCAGTTCACTAGAATTGGACAAAGTTATGCCACCTGCCCTACAAGCATCAGCTCCGAAGTAAGTTCTCAGAGAAAAACTGAAAAATAGGGCAGTACTGTTTTGGAAACATGGTGTGAAAATCAGAGTCACAGTTAGAGCCCGGCACAAACTGCAGGTGAGAGTTAAAAAATACAGTTTTATACGGAAGGCAGGATAAAGATACAAAATAGAATTTTATACTTAATGGAGGATTCGCATTAGTTTTGGCCAAAGGAASGTTACTTTAACATCTTGTTCCTAAAAGTAACAGCGCAGAAACTGTTGGTGCTAAATTCTCCCGATTTTCTGAAAGTTTTCTGCTGCAACTCCAATGGATGCACAGAGAAGTGGTGGCAAATGGAGGTGCCTTTCAGAAACTGCTTTCATTCTTGCCTCTGTTCTTGGGTACGTGTGGACACTCTAAAACCCCATTCAAACTGCCAAATTCACCAACGCGTGTTATCTACCTGTGCACGACAAAAATCTTGAAAATCCTCTCTGAAAATGCGGGGGTAAAATTAAGGGCAGATGCAAACAGGGTGGGAAGAAAGTATAGAGTTCACCGTGTTGGAGGTGGAAATATAAGTGGGTAAAACAGGATCTGTGTTTTAAACTAGTTCTTTCAACTTGTTTCTACACCATTCAGAAAAAACACAATAATCCTTTCCCTACGGTATAATGTAAATTAATCTTCTATGTGACCAGACCTTGTCATGTACAATGAGAACACAACTTTCTTTAATCCAGATGGTTCCCAATTTAAAAAAAAAATGTGTGTGCACAGGAAAACGTAAGCTAGAAATACTGCTTTTACTCCTTTTTTTTCCCCAGCATACATGCTGACTAAATTATGTGGAAAAGCCGCTTTCTTTCCACTATTTCACCCCTGAGATCTACTATTTTCTTAGTCTTGTCGGTGTTGTTGTTCCACACTTTTTGCCAGCAATCCTGGTCTGTATTCTTTATGTTCCTTTTGGAACAGTGAATCCTTTTGTAAGAAGATTATTCCTTGATGCCCTGAAGCGGGAAACATAAACAAAAATCTTCAGATGTATTGAAACCTGTGAAAATATTTATAGAATGGCAATGGTTGCCAGGACGTGGGAAACAACAGGTAACTAAATAATACTCCTTTGCATATCTGTAGCACCTCTCCTTTGGCAAAATGAGAGGTTTATGTAATCACGTAACACCTGCAGCTTTGTAGCATTTCGGGTTGCTTTGCAGGTTTTTGCCATGTTGCATCCGTGATGAAACTGAGCCCCAAAACGTATCTTCTGCATGGATGGGAAGTTAGTACCTGCGGCTTAACTTTGTTTGACATCCTGGATGTCTGGGCTCACGCTGTCTCACGCTAGTGCCCAGAAGTATAGGCATGAAATCAGTTTTTGGAAATTTAGGGCTGAATGACTTTCCAGCATCACATGCTGGGTTTGTTGCAGGGCCAGGAATACAGCCCAGATCTCCTGGCTCCCTACCCACTGCCTGAATGGCAAGGCCAGTCCTCAGCTCCGTTTCAAGGGATCCTAGAGAGCACTGGCATTTTAGCAAGTCAGCTGGCAACTTCGCTATGTTTTGTTTAGAATGGTTCACATTCTTCCATCTAATTCCCACACTGAAAATTTCCAGCTTCCTATTTTCCCCAAGCTGTCCCAGCAAGACGTATTGAATATGCAGATGTGATGGCACACACTCACACACGTGCTTTTCCTGAAGCAACCCCTCAAAGTTTGTTCTGGATGTTTGTTTTACTCCAGTTCCTCTAATCCCCAAAGTGACATTAAACAGATTTTTTTGTTTAACCTTTGTATGAAACGCTCTCTCTCCCTCTATTTGTGAGGATATGCGGTTTTAGTTACATTTCATTATATTCCCTTGTGCGTGGAAGAGACACTGTGTAAATGAAAACATGTTATAATTATTACACACCACGCACAAATGTCTTCTCGAACGTCTCCCATACATGCCTTCTCTAGAACATATTTTTGGACATGCACGTCACTCTCTTTTCAAACCCATTCACGTAATAAAGAACTGCTTTCACTCTGTGAGTGTTTAGCAATATAAGGGCCGTCCACCTGAAATACATTGGAAATACATTTCAAAGGCAACTGAAATTGTGACCGACAGCAGGAATAGGAGCTAGGAGGCTTGGTACCCTGTTTCTTAGTGATGAATCTCTTGGTACAAAACCGGCACTGGGCTTGACCGAAGAACTGCACGCTGTCAGCATGAGTGAAGTAAAGACAATGAAAAAGCTGGCTTCTGCTTCAAGTGAGGAAGTTATTTTGCTGGAACAGCATAAATCCTTAATAGGATTTCTTGCTTTCCCTGCAATATAGAGACTCAGGCAATTCCTTCTCTCCTCCTACACCCTGCGCGCTGCAGGGATGGGTGCATATATCCTCATACACCAGCTTTCTGTGGTCCACACCTGCAAACACACATACAAGCATAACCCTTCTATGCAATGCTGCATGCTTCCCTCACCCGCAAGACAAGCAATCCTTACCTTCTCTACAAATACACTACTTTTTGCAGGACAAACACATTTTTCACTGCAAGAACTTTGTATTTGTCCAAAAAAGCCAAGACTGCATTCCAGATGTACAGCCGTTCCACCTACAGAAATTCCCTAGTCCTGTCTAGTCAACATATTCAATAACTTATTGCCCAGAGAGAATAAATATATTCAAGGTAATGGGAAAAAAAATCTCTGGTACTGTAAATGTCCTTTTGAATGATAGCATAAAACAGATCATTTTTATTTTCTCTATTTGAGTGGCAATTGGAAGAACTTAACCCACTGGATTTCTCCCACCGGGTACATGTTTTCCCTTTAGCTTCAAGGGAAGAATAAACACATTTCTTTCTTTGAAAAAAAGCTGTCTCCTATAGACTGTTCTCTTGTGTTTGGCAAGTTCTGCCTGAGGTATTACTATGAATATGGAGTTAATAATAACTGTATTTACATGGTTTCACTGAAGGATCTTTAAATGCATTAGAGCCTGTAACGTATCACAGCATCCACAGGCAAGATCACAATACTGGTCCTGAAATAAATTTCCCTCCCCTTGGCTGATGAAGAAACTGAATTTCAGAGTCACAGCTAGTTATAACCAAAACGAGATGGCTAAGCAAATCAGCAGCGGTGCTGGGAAGACAAGGTCCCAACCTTGCTGTAGTCACCAGACACAGGGTCAGATCCCCACCTTGCCTAGATCAGCAGAGCTCCAGACGAAGTCACCGCAGCGAGGACTGTTCGTGCCAAATCGTCGGCTTTGTACGTGCTCCTCGCTGGAAATGCCAGTGCAGTGCAATTTAAGTGCCACGCGTTATATGGCCAGAGAGTACCATTAGCATAAAGGTGTGATGCAGCCTCAGCGTGACCGGGGAGGGGAGGCAGGCTGTCCCTGCAGGGGACCTGACCTGATGTCCACCCTGCGCTCAGGGTAAAGTTTGGCCACAGGAGAGGATTTCAGCCTCCATCTTCCAAGCTCCGGTTGCTTCTGAGGACCCTTAATAAGGAAAATGCCCTTCCCCCTGATAAATTAGCGCATGATCATATACATACCTGAATTTTCACCAAGAGTGAGAATCACTCAGTAGTTACTTGTTTCCTTCTTGAAGTGTGATTCTGAGACCTGGTGACAATCTCAMGCCATCTGACGCTGTAGGTGTATGATCATTCAAAGGTGACATCGACCCACATTGCGTCAAAAGGAGCAGTCCTGCCCTCCCTCAGCTCTTGATAGAAAACTGGATTGAAGAACTGGTTGGCATTAGAAGTCAAAATATCCAGGTGCCTTTCTGAAGTTTGCAGGATCATAATGATCTGAATYGGGTACCCTTATCCAGCCCAGCTGCACCTGCTGCAGGAATGGTGACTTTTAAATCAGTATTTGAAGAGCTGCAAACTGTGAGTACTACTGATTGGACTCTCAGAACAGCTGGGGGCCAAATTCTTCAGTGTCCATCATCCACGAGCTTGAATAGCACTTTCTGAATAGATGAGGTGTTAGATAAGCACCTACATTTTCCAGATAATTTAACCCCTTGGAGTTTTGCTTCTGGTGGTTACATTATTTTTCATGTCAAAAGTAGGAAAGGGAAAGCTCAGTTTTCTACAGGCACCTCTGAAATCTGATTCCTTGTTTTGAAGCCTAGGTGTGGGCTGAGCTCTTTGGAGGATAAAGTCCCCATCGGTGAAGTGCAGGATGTGCTCAGAAACCCTCACGATGGGTGGAAAGCCGGTCTGGTGACAACTTGCCCTGGCTATGTTGATGTAAAGCAAGTTTTGGCTTTCACTAGTCCTGCTGGGCCAGCAGAGCTGTAGGAGGAGAAGACGGGTGCTATTCTAATGCCTGTACCACCAGCAAAAAAGTCAGTTCATGCTGAGGAGAGAAGCAGGAAAAAAGTGTAGCTTTTTTTGGAAAGCTTTTGGATAGCTTTGGCAGTAAAAATATCTATATAATATGCTTTGAAAACTGAGTCAAATTCAAAGTCATTGAAAAGGAATAAATTTGAGTAAAGTGCACTAGCAATTTTAGTTACTTTTCCAGTTCTTTTTTCTTTCTGCTCAGGGAAGGATTTACAAAGCAGCAAATACAAGTTGCTACACTGGAAACCTCATCTGTTCCAAAGCAGGTAATTTTACACGGAGGCATCTTTCAAATTAATGCTTTGTTACTAATTTTTTAAGACTTAGATTTAAATTAAATTTTTTTTACTACCATGTTCTTGCACTTCAGGCCTTGCCCTGGTAACACAGGGGCTTTGGCAGCAATATGGGTTTAAGTAGTTCCAGTCCAAGAAGCTGATGTTCACCCTCTGTGCAGTTGTGCCCTCAGCCTGTGGCAGTGAGCTGTGAAATTGGTCAGGGAACAGATCCACAATCAAAAAACCTCCCAGGAATATAACTTTTCTTGACATGCCGGTGCGGCTCCATGCGAATTTAACTCAGGCGAAGGTGGTACTGCCATGGCTCAGCCCCCTCCAGCCATGCGTTCCTGCCCCGCTCCCCTGTGCTTCTGATTCCCACATGCACCAGTCCAGGCTGTTAAATAAGTAAAACCCAGTCTTTTCTTTTTGTAAGTTTTAATTTTGAATTTTTCTAACTCCTTATATCRTCTTTTTAAGCGCTTGTATCGTCAAGGGGCTGCACCTTGAAAGAGCAGTGTCCTGCAGCACAGGGCTGGGATGAGCCCCCGGGGTGGGAGAGAGAGGTCTTTATTACCCTGGTAATGCTGCCAGCAGAACCATATTGTCAAGCTCCGGCCTCAGTTTTGGCATCCTGAGCTTTAAGGGGCAAGCTGGCACATGAACAAATGGGCGTGAGCTGTCCATGAAGAAACTTAGACTGGAAATTAGAGAAAGAGTCGCAGCTTTTTGCATGGTGAGATGCCAGTCAGAGTAGGGACCCCAAATAAACCACGGCTTTCAAGATGCTCACTGAGTTTATATGTGGGATCATATGATGTGTCACTGAAAAAAGGCACAACCCCTTGTTCCTAATATTAGACCTTATCTACTTAAAAAGAAAAAAAAATGCAGTGATTTAACTGAACAGTCTAGTTAAATCAGTACAGATCTTCATTTTGAAGGCTTTGCTTTTGGTTTAAAGGGTAACTAACTAACTAACTATCACAACACTGATATACTGATATAACTCTTCCAGATTAGGTTTGCATGAAAGCACATTTTCCTGAAAATTTGTATCTGGAAACTCTTTATTTAAGCAGTTAATAATGTTATAATAGCATTTCACAAACAAGGTCTTAAATAGGATACTTTATTTTCTGCAGTTAGAATTGCACATATGTGATTGGTGCTAGAATAAAGGTGAGATATAAAATGACCTTCTTTTTGGTACAAATGTATATGCAGTCTATTCCCAAGACGGTTTGAATGGTTTAGCTTAAATCTGTTGCATCCAGAATTAACGGGAAGTTCCTACACTGAAGTGTGACAGTATAGAAGGTAAGTTCTGAAATTGGTTAAATCAGTGTAATCTTCTGATATAGATAGGGCTTTATTTATAGTGTTTCAGCCTTTTCTGTGTATATTTTTTAATACTAAAACATAATAAGCATGCTTGGAAAATGTTTTTGGTTTGGAAACTGTTTGTGGTAACTATGTAGATGATACAGTTGATGCACTGGGGCATTATTCCCAAAATGTTTTGTTTATTACTTGCACTTTGAATGCACTGTATTTGAGCAGGAACAACATTKAATTGATGGCAGAAGTATTCGGTGGTCAAGAGAATGGAAAAAGCAAGCAGATTTTAATTTTGATCCTGATTCAGCAAAAATGAGTAGGCGTAGGCTTACTTTCAAGCACCTGGTTTAATGCTTTGCTGTATGGCGGTAAATCTGCACCACAAATTTACTGTTTTGAACCTGTTACTCAGCCCTTCCTGCACCTCTCTTTCCCTTTCTGTAAGGTGAGGGAAAAACAGTGGCTGTTAGAGTTGTGGGGTCTGATGTACGCTGTGTATGTGCTTGCTTTGCAATTCTAGAGTGGAGGAAGAGCTGATCATTAATATTATTTTCATTAGACTGGACTTTATAAGACCATCTTTGAAGACTCTAACAGGAAGGAGAGAAATTAAATTCAATTTGAATTTATTCCATGGCTTACTATTTCCTTTGGAAATGTCTATATCAAGCTTTGCTGGCAATGATTTAACTGACAGGAGGCTACTGATCCGAGTCAGTCTGACACCGGTCCCTGTGACCTACACCGAGGTGTTGAACGTCAAAGACAGAGCAGTAACCGTGCATCTCCATGTTTCCCCTGGTCATTCACTCCTGGAGAGCTAAGAACCACTGCAGCAGCAGCTTAACTGTATTTTAAATATTTCACTGTCTTTGCCAGTTAATGTAATTATTACAGAGTATGGAACAAACTAAAAGGAGTGTATACTCAGAGCAAAAATGAGGTCCAGGCCTGTGAGATGCAGAGACATAAATCTTCTCAGTTTGGGATGACTGAGAGTCCAGTGGGACTAGGGGAGCTAGACACCCCTTTCGGGAGGATGAAGGGTGCTCTGTGCTTTGCAAGATCAGAGTAAGGAAGACAACTTAAAATCATCCAGCTGTTTCCATCCCCTGGCCTATTCTGAAATCTCTGCAGAGAAGTTGCTTTGACTTGGATCGCCTTTCGCTGCCTCCTTGCTCACACTGTCAGAGAACTTTGTCCTGTTATCCTTCCTAATCTTCAAGGAGGGCTGACGTACGTGCTCGTAACCACCATAATCTGAGTCCAGAGTTCTCATGCAAATCCTCCAGCCAGCATCAGCTCCCTAGCAGGACGAGGGCTGCCCTCCTATCACTGCTTGAGGGGTCTGTGCCGCGGTCAGCTACGGCAGGTAACAAACCAGCTCTCAGGGTTGGCCCCTGGAAAACAAATAAAGGAGGGATGTGCTTTCTTCTTTTCACTTTCTTCATGTCTTATTCCCCTGTAGGATGGTTAATCCTCCATGTAAACTCAACTCTTGGGGAGGGAAGGTGTTGGCTAGATGGCCTTAAGGGTTGGAGTCTTTCATTCCTAGAAACCTGCAATGTTGGGGAGCAGCAGCTTGGGCTTCCTAACCCTGCCTGGGCTTGTTTTTCAACCTGACCTCCCGTGGCTCCTTTGAGGGGAGTCTGGGGAACAATTTCTGAACAAGAAATTGTTAGTGCAAATTAAGGAGATGGCGTGCCTGTTTGGCAAGTAAGCTGTGACACCGCGGGCATGTTAAATAAGCCACTGAAAGGTCATCAGAAGATAATGCTTGGTACTTTTTTCAAATATATGCATTTAGTGACCTGTTAGATTATGACTACACATAGTGGAGCTGGTCTAATTTCTTACAGGGCTTGCCCACGTAAATAAAGGATGCTAAGAAGGTTTCAGTTTGTGATTAAGGATGATTTGCTGCAGCCCCAGAAACCCTGGTATTCTAGTAGTCATGGGAACAAGAAGTGCAAAATTTGGGCCAGACATGTCCTGGTTCAGGTCTCTTGCTCTCGACTGAGGTCACCAACATGCAAATAGAGTTCCTGTGGAAAAGGGAACCGGATGGCCTGGATCTGTCCCTGGGGATATCAGAAATATGGAAGGTTTCCAGGCAGACATGTACCTGCAGGGATGGTTCTATGTTGCTTCCTCCTTGATTTCAAAAAATCAAAATAGATTTTGTTTCAGCACACACAGCTTCTGCAGGTGCTCCACAGGTTGCTGCTGAGTCTCTTGCACTTTTCTTTGGCACATCTGGTCTCAGTGGACCAGGTTGGCTCAACACTGGGATTTAATCTGCTGTAAGATTCAACTACCATTGAATCACCTTGAGAGGGAGGAGGGTCATGTCCAGGTTTAGCCTTGGAGTTCGCTCCTTTTTTTTGTAGCGGGTGAGATGGTCTTGCTCCAGGTGAGCTCATTGCCTGTCATGTGAAATATTGTGGCATAAATGACAATGTTCATAAGGATTTACATGTATTCTGTATCTTTCRCTAATGAGAAGCTGTTTTATTCATAGAATCACTATCCTTTTTACCTATTCTGGTTTTAAATGGTGAAAATATTTAGTATCTGGCCTCTTTTATTGTCTAATACTTCGGCTTTACTTGCAACCTTCCTCCATTCTTGCTCTCCTTGGTGAGGCACTTCAGGGACAGCTGTCACTGGGTCTGCTGAGACTGGCAGGTATATCTTGGCATTTGCCGCACTACATGCCCTGGTGACAGTGAGACTGGATGTCATTGGCCAGGGGACTCATGGAAAAATGAAAGAGCAAGGTAGTGATGAAAGGAAATCTGGATCTGTCAGCAGGGGTGACAGGCGATGAGATGCAGAAAAAGGTAGCGCATGAGCACATCAGAAGATAAAACTGAGTGTGTAAGTACCAAAAGAAACAAGCAGGACATAGGCAGGAATATTCTGCCCTTCCAGTAGAGACAGACAATTCAACGAGGCAAGGCAATGTCAAGACAAAAGAGGCAGACACAAAGGGCTGATGTGCTGGGATACTCTGAGAAGGTTTTATTACACCTTCTGTAACACCCCAGCTGGATCCAGACCCGTGGAGGTCACTCCAGTTGCTGTTTAAGTAATAATCACAATACAAATAAAATAACACATTTAGGTCTGAGAAGGTTGACACCAGTACAGCAACACGGTGGTATGGTGCTGAGAGAGGGACAGGTCAGTGGCCGGGGAGCAGCACAGCACCAAATGAGTGGGGGGTGGTGGGATAAAAGATGATTTAGGTTTCTGTGTGAGGGCTGCAATTTAGCTTCAAGGGACTTTTTTTTTTTTTTTTTTAATCTTCACTCCCTCTAAAACTGGTTCAGCTGAATGGGCAGGTGTGCGACTTTAGTGAGATTCCTAAAGTCTTAGTAAGAACTGCGGTTAAAACCAAACCTGGCTGCCAGAAGCAGATGTATAGCAGGACTTTACGGTGCATCTCTTGGTGCCGTCAACCAGCAGGTCCATGGCACAGAACCGGAGGGCAGGGATTCCCTTTCGAGCAGCACATGTAAACCCTCCTTCCTGGGTAATGCATCTCTACTGGCTCCTGAAGTAGAGGAGACTCTACTTCAGTGAATATTTTTCCCATCTTGAGTAAGTGTCTTATGTCAGAGAGAGCAATAAATGTTTCTGGATGCACTGGACATTGCGAGGCATTAAAAACAAGCATTGAACCACAGTCAAGTTGCAAGAATAAACAGGAACTTGAAAGAGGCTCTTGATCAAGAATGTTTTCCAGTTCTCCTCAGTCCGGGAGAAACTGGACAAGATGCAGAAAAGAGGATCATTGAAGTTACGTGGAAAGAGACTTTTATTTTCTTTCAGCACTCCTTATAGCACTTGATAAAGATCTGTGTCACACTTGGGGACATCCCAAATTTTTGGAGAACAATAAGGGTAGGACAAGGAGTTTGCATGAGTAACTCCTTTTCTAATTTATCAGGGCTGTCTTCCAGCCAGGGTTCAACTTTTTTCATGGTCTGCCAAATCTTTGCAAATGATCTCATGGACATGACCTCCCCTTCTTTCTTGGAGTCTTGCAGCTTCCCTCCAGCAAACACAGCAGGGACGGCATTGGGAAAGCGGTGATAGCTCTCCAGCTGCTCCGCTGTGACTTTGGAAACTCGATGTGTAAATTTGTGCTTCGTGCACAGTTGCCACCTCTGAAAATCAAACAAAGGCAAACACAGGTACTAATTTTAGGCAGCCAGGCAACGCAGTAGACAGTTGCCTAGGGCAGCAGACTGTTGAATGCAGCAGAATGCCAAGGCTTTATGAAGACGCAGGCTTGTTGCCGCTGCTTTCCCCTCTAAGAAGGGAGCAGCTAGACCTAAGAAGGGAGCATTAGACCTTTAATGTGAAGGTTACGATTCATGTCCTGTTTTCAGGCGACAGCTCCCTATTTGGCCCAGGTGATCCTCAGCCGTCTGGGTGAAAGCATCAGCAGTCGGGGCACAGCATGGGTTCACTGCTGCTGTTTGAGTGAGCCAGGCCCACTCGAAGGGGTGGGATGGGGCCTTTTCCAGCAGAACCAAGAGCAACCCTCAGTTTYGGAGGTCTTTCTACTGCCCCTTCCTGTAGCAGGAGCCGTGTGAGTTGGTGTGAGTGGGCTGCTGCAGGGGAGGGATGGTTTGGGATGAAAGTGGGAGTCACTTGGGTGGTGGGGAGTGGACAGGGGTGATGGCCAGGAGGGGTGGTCTGCCTGGGGTGAGGTTGGGCTCTCCTGGATTTGAGATGGGGGTTAGCCAGGGAACGGAAGAGTGGGTGAGACCGGCTTTCTCCAGGGCCTACCTTATACCCGTTAGTGTAGTGACCCCTTCATGTCACTCGTATGGAACCATCCCAAAGTCCTGCTCGCTCCTAACCTCCTTCCCCTGAGCTGCCCAAATCCTGATGACTCTCCCAGCACCCCAGTCAGTCATTTGGGATTACCTCCCGGCAGCTCCTTACCCCCTCTCTTACCTGACGCCTCGCTGGCTCCATTCATCCCAGCCCTCCAGCAGCCCTGCTTCACCCCACCTCCCGTCCTCACAAAATTTCACTGACTTCTCCCACCCAGCCCTGCTTTGGCAAACAACCTTGCCAAAGCTGTTTGGGCTTAAAAAAATAACCCCAGCTTTTTATTCACAAAATCGAAAGCTCGCTTTCAAGATTTTGCTGGCAAGTAGAGACAGGCGCAAGGAAGAGGGATAGATGGTATTCTTTGGACCGCTGGCCAAGTGCTTTGCAGCTTTCAGTCTGGAAGTTGCTGGCTGAGGCTAAATCCCTCCAACAATGCCTCACCTGCTATTACCACTTTATCTGAAGTCGTAAACACAGCCAGTGATGAAATTATTTCCAGCACATTAAAAAGGACTCACTTCCATAATTCACATCTTGACTCAATGGCAGTCGCTCTCGCCAGCAGCAGAATTTAGGTAGAATTCAGAGTTTCAGACATCTCCCGCTGAAGCATCTCCTTTAGTTGCTGCCTTTGACAGGATATTAGGTTGGCTGGATAAGCAATCTTATCCTGTATGGCAATTTTCGTGTCTTCGTGTTTCAAAATAAGATCATTGCCTTGCTGGTGCTTTTTGGAGGTCGAGTTGCTACTAGCAGTATTCACGACACTTTGCTGTTGTTAACCATCATCTGCCTTCGAATATTAGTACTTAAAATGAGGTATTTAATTAATGCCGTGTGTTTCTGGACCAAGTTTTGTGTGAGCATCTCCCAGACTTTACCAGCTGYAAAGGTTTTCATTTCCATGATGCCACAGTGCCAGAGGTGGACCACTGGTCCAGGGCCGTGTGCTGGTACATCCTTGTTGCTCCGTGGAGCGCTGCGGCTGCGCACATGCGCCCAGAGAAGCTCACACAAACACGGACATTGACATCACCCGTATTTGTGGAAGTGCCTCATCGGCTGGTGCCGTCTCACATTCCTGGCTGGGAGAGGCACCAGGGCGGCTCGCCACGATTTACTCCTTTCTCAGAATCCGTGAGGAGACTCCGTGCAGGAGAAGCTTGGAGATACACCTCTCCCATCGTGTCATCTATTTACATGGAGCATGCCTTGTGTGCGTGTGTGAGACAGCGAGGGCTTTTTTTTTTCTCCTGTCCTAGTTCTTCCTTCTGGCTGTGGTGAGATGGAAAGGTGGGACGCTCTCATCTCTGCCAGCGAGGTTTTCTGTATCTGTGGCTGGCTTGGAAATTCTTTAGGTGACATCACACCATGTCTGTGCAGACTCATTGTTTGTCATGGAAAAGCCATTCATCCATACACAACTTCCTTCCTCCCCAGACTCCGGGAGATAAACTTTCCATTCTGCCTATTCCCTATAGAAACAGACCCAAAACATGTATGCGTGGCTACACACACATACACCTCGCCATCCCTCCGTCACGCTCGGGGCTGTGGGAGGAGAAAAAAGGGAGGATATGGAAGATGTGAATAAAGTCACCCTGTTTTCTTCAGACATGGATCCTGCTGTGCCCAAGCAGTAAAACTCCCCTCCCGCCAAGGTTCTGGGTCACACAAGGCTTTTTTGTCCTGAGGCTAATTCTGGCACTCACAGCCCCACATCTGCCTGCCAGGTGAGATGGGCCACCAGCTGCAGGTACAGCACATCTGGATGGGGGAGGAAGCGAAGCGTGCTGCAAACAAACACAGCAAGTCCACCGTGGCGGGCGCGAGGAATTCGATAAAAAATATACTTCAGCGGTCTGAGCTGCTGAGTCTGGTGATTCATGTCTCGGGCACGGCTTGTGAGGCAAAGTGAAAGGCTRGGTACTTGCGGGTCTTGGACCACGTACGCTGCGGCCGCAACCTGGGAATTGCTGGAGGGGACCCGCACGTTCAGCCTGCGTTCGGGGAGCCACCGCTGCAGGGGCAGGGTTGGGGGGAACGCCAGGCCCGGCGAGGAGGCTTTGTGGGAGAGGAGGGGGGGCATTTGTCCGTGGCGGAGAGGTGGGGACCGTGTGGCGCAGGGCAGGACAGGACGGTGGGAGGCCGTGTAGAGATGGAGACAGCAACAGCGGTGTCGATGGTGTGATGAGGTGGAGGTGCAGCCTGAGGGAGGCAGGGTGCGAGGACCGTTTGTTACAAGTACTCGCGCGGGTCCGGGATGCCTGCGTTTGCTTTCTGCCAGTGTCTGGGGGGGAAAGGGCTGAGGAGCTGCCAGATTGCCCCCGCACCTTTGAGGTTCCCGGTGGGTCGAGCGGGGAAGGGAGAGGGGTGTTTGGACAAGAGGAGCCTTTGAAGCTTTTCTCCTGTCCGCCTCCCCTGCCCATAAAGCCATTAGGCTCTGGTGCCAGCCCTATCTGCGCTCGTCGCCGGCAGCCCAGCCGAGCCTCGCAGACCCCCCGCCCGGGGCGCGGGGCTGGGGCCATGGCGTGGGGCCCTTCTGGAGGCCGTTTTGGGGAGGGGGCAGCTCATTTCCGAGCCGGCCCTGCATTACAAAGGTAGCGGGGCCAGCGCGGCGCTTTGATGTGCCCCGCCAGCTCCCCGCCCACCTGCGGCCGCGGGGCTCCCCGCCACGGCACGGCACGGCACGGCCCGGCGCGGCCCGCGGGGGCACCGGCGGACCACGGGCCGGCGGAGGAGGGGGGGCGCATCAAAGGCGGCCAAGGCAGGGGCGGCCCGGAGGCTCCGGGGGCCCCTCCCGGCGCCCCTAAGGGCGAGGGCAGCCCCACACGTCTCCTCACTCCCCCCGGGCGGGACGGGGAGGCTCTGTCGGTGGTGGCGGAGCCCCGGCAGCGCGGCC
>JAYKAV010001099.1:177487-415547 GCA_035582835.1 Phoebastria nigripes
CAGCCGCAGCCGGGCTGTGCTCGCCGCGCCCCCGCCGCACGCAGGCCCCGCTCCAGGGCTTCTCCTCGGCGCTTCTCCGCAGGGCGCCCCGTCCCGGCGGCCGGCTCTGCGGGGGCTGCCCCAGCGCCGCCGCCGCCCGCAGCCCACCATGACCGGGCCGAGRCTGGCCCTCGCCGCCGCGCTCCTCTGCAGCTGCACCTCGCCGGTGGCCGACGCCAACTCCTGGTGGTGAGTGAGGGCGCGGGGGAAGCCCGCGGCGGCTTTGTCCGCCGCCGGGGAGCGGGGACCGTCCGGGGGCGGGCGGCGGAGCGGGAGCGGGGCGGCTGCCCTGCGCTCCCCGCGGGAACTTTTCCTGCCTCTCGGGCTTCTTTCGCAGCAGCTCGCTTCTTTCTAGGTTCCCCCCTCCTACTGTCCCTGCCCAATTTCGGGGGACGTGGGACGCAGCCCCAGCCCCTCTCCTCCAGGCGTTTCTGGGCTCCTTTTGTACGGGCTCGCTGAAATTCCGTCCGGCCTTTAGGATGTGGGGAAAGCGTAAGGAGAGGATGGGTAAGGTTTCCTACCCGCTGCCAAAAGCCCTGGGAGCAGCCGCGGAGCCCCCTTCCCCTAAAGAGCGGAAAATAGCCTGGCTGGAAGGCAGGCATCGCTCGCTGGCGGTCTGTAAAAAAAGCAGCTCACTCTCTTCTTTTGCAGAGAAAGTGCTGAGCTTTCTCTCTGCCCCCTCCTCTGCCCCCTCCCCATCCCGGGTGTCCTCTGTGTTTAAACTCGGGTTACAAACGAGCTGTGTTTCTCCCGCTAGAGCCCTGGAAAAGCCTCGCATCTGGCAGAGCCGTAGAGGGAGGCAGCTGACATGAGAAATGCGCCCGGGCTTTGGGAGCGGGGCTGGGCTGGGCTGGGCTGGGCTGGCGGGGAAAGGTGCCGGGCGTTTCGCGGAGGGGGCCTTTCCCTCCAGACTCCCTTGGATGTTTTTCTCATCGTAGGTCTTTGGCCATGAACCCTATCCAGAGACCTGAGATGTACATCATCGGCGCTCAGCCAGTGTGCAGCCAGCTGCCGGGGCTCTCCCCTGGGCAGCGCAAGCTCTGCCAGCTCTACCAGGAGCACATGGTGTTCATCGGGGAAGGGGCCCGCAGTGCCATCAAGGAGTGCCAGTACCAGTTTCGGCAGCGGCGGTGGAACTGCAGCACGGTGGACAACACCTCTGTCTTTGGGCGGGTCATGAAAATAGGTAGGAGCACCCAGTACAGGACAGGTGCTGGGCGCAGGCCGGCTGGCCCTGTGCAGCTTTCTCCCTTTCTTCAAATACACATGCAGGAGTGATGAGCCCCATTAGCACCGCTCCTAAAGCTGCCTTTAACGAGCTTTTCCATTCCCTGGTGCGCTGGTGCTGCCTGAGTGCTGCCCACGCCTGAGCGGGTGGCAGCAGTGCACCTGAGCCGCAGCAGGAGCTAGCTGGGGCAGCGGGGGGGACAGGGGGGACTTTCTTTGGGGGGGCATGGGAAGGTCAGGAAGAGGGGGGCTGCTTTTGTTCTGTGTGCTTGTTTAAAGGTAGGGAGGGAAGAAGCTGGAGCCAGGAACAATGGACCCGCATTATCGTTCCCAGCATCTGGAGTGCCCTCGGACAGGGAATGCAGCCCTGAGATGTGGGAAATATGGACTCCCGCGGCATGGGATCTCCCCCTGCTCCCTGTTCTGCCACTTTCTGTGTAAACCTAAGGGATTTTTATAATTCCTGCCCTGCTGGCCGTAAGAGGCACATTGACAGGCCATTGCTGCACTTGAATTGAGGTGTGACCGAGCTACATTGTCCCAGCTCCTTTTGAAATGCAGTCATCTGATGGCAAGAAACTGAGAAATCCGGGCCTAGTTTGATGTGTCCGGCAGCCAGGACAATAAAGAAAAGGTGTTAAAACAGCCGCTTACACACACACGCGCGCGTGCGTCCGCACACACACATACACGCTCTCTCTCACCAATCCCAGGTTTTGTTTCCCACCCACAAAGCTGATCATTTACACTGAAGAATCCAGAACCAGCACTATTTCTCGGTTGTAAGGTCAGGGAAAACACTTAGCAAGGGATGGAAAAAGACCTCCAGCTCCTGCACCCCCAGCTGCCCCCAGCATTGCTTGCACCTTTTTGGCTTCACTCTCAAAAAAACCGCACAGGCAGCAGGACACCAAGAGATGCATCTTTAATACCTCTGGGGCGTCAAGGCGATAGGGCACCAGGGTAGTCAAGTCCCGTGATCCCTTCCATTTGATCCTGAAATTCTTATGTGTCATCCTGGAGAATTTTAGGGACTTTTTTGCATGTGTTACTCAACCTTTCAGAATCCCTAATTCAGCCCACCAGAGCCATTATAATTCTTCCCTTTATGTCCAGCTTATACTCCAACAAATCCCCGCTTCTCGGGGTGGGGGGGTACTCCCCTGGGAAATGCCGTTTCCTGAAACATACTTTCAGCTCCTGACACACATCCAAGGCATCTGCGCATCCTTGATCTCTTGCTTTCTGATAGCAAGGGTGGTGGCCAGATGAGGCTGCATGCAATCCCAGATTGTTAAAACTTGTGCTTCGGAGTATGAAAACTGAAATTTCAGCCACCAAAGGGAAAGGACAGCAAATACACCTCCATCTCTCCCTTCTGGTGTCCCTCCCTCACATGTAACTTAATCCAAAGAATGGGGTAAATTTCAGATCCCCAAAGAGATCCTAGTGACTCCACAAGGACAGCAGAAAATACGAATTTCCCCTTCTGGAGCAAACCTCCTCCTCTTCTTCAGTACCTTCCTGCAGCCCCAGGTTGGTCCAGTGGGTGAGTCCACACCTGGAGAAAAGAACTAAGGGTGAACTAAGAGAAAGCAAAGATCAGAGGTGAAGGATGAAAAGCAGTCAGGAAGGATCAGAAGGTGTACGGGAAGAAAGGACTAGAGTGGATAGTGGAAGAGGGAAGATTCCTCCTCTCTAAGATGAATTTGATCCTGTTAGTTTAGATTGGGAGTAGATTTGGGTTTTGATGAGGAAAGAGGTGGTGTGGGTATGTGATGGGTATGTCCAGTAGTCCTGCTGCTGTTGTTTGGTTTGTGTGTGTGTGCATGTGTTTGCTAGGACTACTGTTGTATCTCTAGTAGGAATCCGCTGATGGTAGTGTCTGTGAGGTGGCTGCCTGCAGTTGCCCGCTGTTTAAAAAACTATCCTAACAAAGAGTTTTGAACCCGGCTCTTTTAGATACTCTGGTCAGTTAGGGCACGTTCAGATGTTTGTACTCCAGTGCAAGACAGCACAGAAGAGAAGTAAGAAAAACGTCAAAGGTGGCCTGGGGTGTTACACGGTCTATGATGATTCATCACTGTTGCCCATGTCAGCGATAAGCTGCTGAGGAGGGGGATGCTGCCTCTTCTCTTTTGTCTTACTTTGTAATGAGGCATTGCTCATCATTTCAGCAAATCTGTTTTCCACGCTGGGGAAGAAAACAAAGCCTTTCAATCTCTCAGGTCGTGTCAACTATAAAGTCATTCTTCCCTGGGTTCATACTGTGTGCCTGTCTCTTGTTTGCAACCTCTGAGCCCCAATTCTGGACCACAGCCCTTTTTCTGTACTCTGTGCCAATGGCACAAGAAAGGTCTGGAGACCAGAATATCTGCAAGAGTGCAGAGGCATGCCAGAGTGTTGTGGAGAGGGGGGGGAAAGGAGATAAGATGGACCCAGAAGGTGTATAGTGTGCCAACAACCCTCGGCTGCCCACCCACCGATGTAGGCATGGCATATATTATATGATTTCTTGAGCGGCTCTAGATTATGAGAGAGGAGGAGAACCTGCTCTGGCCAAGTCCAAAGCCTAGGAGATCCTCGGGAGAGTGTTCACTCAGAAACCTGGAAGATTCGTTTCCTTTCCCCCTTGCAGAACTTGGCTCAGCTCAGGCATGGGAGACCCGGGCAGTCTGTGTTTAATCATTACACCTTCATTTTGTGCATTTCATAGAGGTGAGGCAGTCCAATGATACAAAGCTTTTGTAGAGGCATCCGTAGCACTGAAGTAGGCTGCTTTTTAGCGTTGGGTTTTCCTAGTGTTTGTGTTGTCATGAGAATTGCTCTTACCTTTTAAATGTGGTTTATTCAATAATGATATCTGGCAATGTACAAAAATTATGCTTCTGAAGTTGCTTCTGGTTCTGCCAATACAGATTTTAGACTGCATTTGTGTGTATATATATCTCTATGAGTTATATACGGACACATTCCTTGCTTCTACATTTATGAGGGAGAGGACAGAGCACCCAAAAAGATCGTGTTAGAATTTCCTCAGGGGACGAGAGAATATATCTCCTTCAGTGCAATCCTAAACGTAAGGCTGGGGTTTCCAGGTTAGTCTAGTCATTTCTGGAGCCAAAGATCTTATCTCTTCTGCCTTTTCAAGTGCAAAAAGGAAAAAAAAGGAGTCATAAAAGAAGAGAACAAAGAGAAATATTTTTCCTCGTTTTCCTTCGAGATTGGCAAACTTTAGGGAAATGCTTTTAAAAAAAATCAGTTGAAAACTTTTTCATCAAAAAAGAGCAACGCATTTTTATCATCTCTGCGTCAGTCTCCCCATTGGGGTCCGTTCTCCTCCCATCTCCTTCTCGTGCAGCTCTGGAAAAGCAAGCCGCAGGGACCGATGCATTGCCTGGGTACAGCTCACGCTGGCGTCCTCGCCGCTGCCCCCCGAAAGCCGCCGCGGCCCCGGGCTCCCCGTCCCGGTGGCGGGTGGCCGGCGGGCACAGGAGGGCAGCAGAGCTCCGCGGAGGTCCACGCCGGCGGGCAGAGCCTCCCGGGGACCGCAGCCCCGGGCATTGTCCCCCGAGCCTGGCCGGGGCACGGTAGCCCGGGGAGACTCCGGCCCGCCGCTCGGGAGAGCTCGGCAGAGGCGTGCGAGGGGGCAGAAGGGGGGTTACTGCCTGACCGTCTCTGTAACCTCTGTTCACCTTTGCACAAATTTGGGGAATAACACCCTGGTCCGTTGAGATGACGGCACGGTGGTGTGGAACCGGAGTGAATTTTGAGACGATGAGCGAAAACCCAAATACTTTTCCAAGGCTGGAAGGCGTGGTAGGAGAGCAGAGAAAACTAGGATGTATAAGCCCACAATTGCCAGCTACAAATTTGCTTTGTATTAGCGCAGGGTTTCACGCACACATCCGATCCTGCCTCCCAAACCAAGCCGCAGTCTTTCAAACCTACATCTAGCGAGCACCGTGGTTTGTTCTGCTTTGTGGGCAGCAAGGGGAAAAAAAAACCCACTGTGATTTGCTTCAGCCTCTCCCACCACCATCCTCGGCAGCCTAAACTCCTCATGCAGATCCAGGGGCTGCACATTGAGTTGTCGTGCTGCTACATTTGAAACGTGGAGGTGGTTAAAACGAGGACGGTAAAAGTGCAAATCCGGTCTGTGCTTTCAGTACAGGGATCTCAATCAAGCTGTAAGGATGCTAAGCACCTGGAGCCATGCGGGCTCTGTTGCACAAGCTGTAACACTGGGAGGTCCTTTCCTTGTGTGTTTTTTAATCTCTATAGATGCAGGGAGTGCTCTACTTAATAGGACGATTGGTGTGTCTGCAGGGCTCTCACCATACAGGCACAGACTGGTAGGGGCAAAACTGCGTGTTGGACCGTTTCTTTAAAATACCCCTAACATGTAAAACATACTAGATGAGTAAAAGCTTGATTTTGGTTGCTGAAAAATGACCGTAACTCCCTTATGGGCTTGTCTCAGCTGAATTACCTTCACTAGGAGTAGTCACTCCTCTTTACCTGTTGGATCAGGGAGGTTTGGGGGACATAGTCCTCTCCTTATGACCTGCTAGTAAGGCCCTCCCTTCTATATTATGTGTCCCGTAGCATTTTATCAGCCTTGTGCTGTACTCCAGAGCAGAAACCCTTAGTGTACAACTCTCATTTGGGCGGGGGGAGTTACAAGTTGTTCTGCAAGGTGGATGCCATTCACAGCCTTGCCTTTGTCTTGGGTCATTGCCACTAAGCTGGTGATAAGCTGCTATTAATTACAGATTGTCAGCACATGCAAATTGGAACAAGAGCATACCAAAAGCATCAGCTCAGTCCCACTGAGGGAGCTGGCACTGAGAGCCTCCTGGGCTGGTGACAAACCGTTCTTGGAGGATCTGTCCTCTGAAGTCAATCAGATTTGCTTGAGAGCATTAGAGGGTCGCCTCTTGCTGGGGTTTGGTGTAAGTAGCTCTTCACAATCAGATTGCTTATTCCAGTGAAGCTTTGGCAGTTGTTCTCTTTATCACCTGAAAGTTTGGTGATGCACACAATGACTCTGAAGGTGTTGGTTTAGCTATGTATTACACCGTGTGGTGAGAGCGCAGGTGTTGATTGCCTCCTTCTCCTCCTCATCCCCTTCTACTCCCCCCGCTTCAGACCCGCAGCACTCGCTGGTGCAGTGCGCTTGGCCTCATGCAGTGTTCTGGCTGCGTTGGTGCCCCGGTCAAATTGGGGCTGAATCACTGCCAGGAATACATAGCTGGAGACCCGATCCAGCTGCTTGGCTTAGACTCTAAGCTGTATAGAGCATACACTCCAAGCAGGGCAGTCTCTAGTAAACCTGCTAATGGAAAGTCTTTTCATTTATTATTGTCTACATGGGAAAGTTTTACTTGTTCCAGCACTGCAGTTCTGTAGGCATTGGGGGAGCCTTTGCCTTGATGCTTTAGTGTAAAAATGGGTTTCCTTCAGTTTGTCTCAAAACAATTCTCAGCTGACCTTATGTAAACCAAAATAAGGTCGATGAACTGAGGAGCCCATAAAGAGTGCTTGTCCCAATTAAATGAAGACCGTTCCAGAGTGATATCTGGCTTAACCAGAACACTCCTTTTGCACAGACCCAACCTCGTTAGTTGGTCTCAATGATTATTGGCAAATTCAGTGGCTGAGGCAGCAGCTGTATTTTCAGCAAGTGAATAACCCTCCTGCTGCTTGAGAGTTTCCTCTGGGTTAAAATGAGARTATACTGAAGGGTTGATCTGAGAGGAAGGAGGCTGAGCACTCCCTGCCTATGGTGTTGCTGTTTCTTTTGGGCAAGGCCTGGAGTTTCCAGGGCTCTTAAATGGTCAAACATAAGTATAATAAAAATAATAACCCTTGAGGAGCAGCGCATACAAATTCATGAAGACATGCTCTTCCCAAGAATATTGCTCCAGGCAACAGCAGGAATCTCAGCCCCTTCCCTGGTGTGTGTCAGAAAATCAGATTTGGATTTGATCCTGGTTATGCAGAAACCACCARCTCTGGACAGTCAATTGACTGGAGCTGTTATTGTGAAATGAAAACAAAAACGGGATGCCAGCATGTGTTATGACAGTTCCCCCTCTACCAGAACAGGGCGGTGCCTTTGCGCTTGACCACCCCATTCCTTTGTTCCAGTTAATTCTGTACACCTTCTCAGAGCATGTCATGTCCTACTGTCCAGAGCCTGTTTGCTTGCTCCTTGCTGCACGTTGTGTTTGTTAAATGAGATCTGTCTCTCGTTAATTTTCTCTTCACATCTCTCTCACAGGGAGCCGAGAGACTGCTTTCACCTATGCCGTCAGCGCTGCCGGGGTGGTGAATGCGATCAGCCGGGCTTGCCGTGAAGGAGAGCTCTCCAGCTGTGGCTGCAGCCGGACCGCCCGGCCCAAGGACTTGCCCCGAGACTGGCTGTGGGGTGGCTGCGGGGATAACGTGGAGTATGGATATCGTTTTGCCAAGGAGTTTGTGGATGCCAAGGAGAGGGAGAAGAACTACGTGAGAGGTTCAGAGGAGCAGGCTCGCATGCTGATGAACTTGCAGAACAACGAGGCTGGTCGCAGGGTAAGACGAATGCTGACCCTTTCCTCTTTCTCAGAGGCAGATTCAGAAGGCTTGAGATAGCTAGATACCAAATTACTTGGAGGTTTGATGAGGGATAGTCCAGTGATGCCCCAGTAATGGTGTACGGTCACATTTTCTGCATTTTTGTGAATATTACAGGCAATATTGACAATATTATATTCCGGTTTTAATGGCAGGTTTCTGTTGCCAGGTAAAGCCAGTGAGTTTTTGGGTCTGTTGAGAWACTGTATGGCACACGTGTGCAGACATGTAAGCCCTTTCCAAATAAACTAGGTGCTGTCGTAAACTTTCAAGGTTTACGTCTCAGAAACTGGCTTCCCGAGCTGCCAAAGTGACAGGCTGGTGGTGAAACGAAGAATCTGTTCGCATGTGGAGTTCTCTTCTACTGCCATCATTCAGATTTTTGGGAATGTAAGGCCAGAAGCAAACATCGAATCAGGCTACCTGGCTGTCTCTGAAACTTATGCCTTGCTCAGTTACCGTGGTATTGGGCAAAATAAATAATTTGCATCTAGGTGACAGACATTTTCTGTGAAGATACAGTTTTGATCTGGAGACCCCTAGGGATGGAGAATCCATCACTTCCCTTTGTAGTATGCTACCATCATTAATCACTCTGTTTCAACACTGTACCTCATTATCATTTGAATTTATCTGGCGTCAGCTTCCAATCAGTTCTTTTTCTGACTTTTACAGCTAGATCCAAAAGCCTCTTAGTAATCAGAATTTCCTCTGCATAAAAGTATTTATCTACTGTAATTTATTCACCACTCTTTCCTGACAAACTAGATAGAGCACTGAAGACTCTCTCACTTTCAGGTGTTCTCATCAGCCATCAAATCTCACGTCACTTTAGTGTACCCTTTCCAGTTTTTTCCGTATCCTTTAAGAAACTGGATACCAAAATGACATGCTGGGTTCTGGTATTGGTCTCACTGATGCTGTAAGCGTAGGTGAAGTTGACCCCTTTGTATGCGTTCAGTGTATGCACATTTGCTTTTTACACAATTCCTCTGTCTGTGATTAATAGCCTGGAAGGTGTAGCATCTTTCATACGCGGTACAACTGTGTAATCCTGCCTTTTTCCAAGTGTAGAACAGGAATACTTACTTGAACATTTGTGCCTTTTCCACAAGGTGTTTAAAATTTTTATCCTTCTTCCCCAGTAGTGAGCTTTTCTAAGGTTAATTTTATTTCTAATGCATATTAAAAAACCCTATTAAGTGTACTTAGCCTTGCTCTTTTGCACATTCTTAACTAATATCCTTAGTTTCCTTATCAGTTTTCTGCCCTTTCTTACTTCTAATTGTTACTGAATTATCTTTCCCTTTCCCATGTATGTCTGTCTTTTCTGCATGTAATTTCGGCTTCATTTCAATCAAAGAAGATTTGCTCTGTGTTTTTTTGATTGTGAAATCAATGTGTCASGTTGAAGCACTGCAAATACTTCATGCTTCTTTTGCAAAATCAAATTGGGGTAAATTTGCAGTAGGTGGAAAACTGTGGACTTGAAAGCTGTAGAACTCAGTGGGGTTTGGTTTGGGGTTGGGTTTTTTTTGGCTTGGAAGCGCAGAGGGTCTGCATTTGCTTAGAAATGGGGGAGCATTCCTCCACGGAGTAGTAGCCTGAAAGTGTCATTCTTCTCTGCATTGCTTGCTTTGAACATCTTACATGTCTGGAGTCATGAACTTGGATTAGTACAAATAAATACCCTGCCTAAAATAGGGAGTGAATATGTTATGAGCCTTTTTAACAGCCAGTCCTATTGCCTTGAGGGATCCAGAGACAGAATATGGCCAATAGTTTGAGACGCCAGTTTAACTGTAGTAACATCTGTATTAGAAGGTCAAGTCAGAAGATACTTGCTCCGCAGCATGGGTAAAACATTACCCTGTCTTGTTATTCTTGTTATATGGGCAAGAATCTCACTGAGCTGTGATTTCAGATGATGATGCGGTTTTAGATGGAAGAAAGCTTTGTCCTGCTTTAAGGACAGAGCTAAAAACAGTAACGTCCTGCCTTTACTACAGTGCAGAAAGTTGTTTAAATTGTGCTTGGAATGCTACAGTGCCCGTGCTTCTTTGGACTCCATAGACAAGCTGTCAAGGTGATTTCTGTGTCTCCAGTTAACACAGGACCTGGACAAAAGCTTTCCAAAGGGGCCAGCAAAAGACAATGTTATTTCAAGCTTGTTTTTTGTAGACTCTGTAGAACAGATGGCCATAGAAAATAACCTTAGTTTAAATGAACACAAGTCATTTTAGATTAAATTAAATGGAAGTATAAACCAGTGTGTAATTAAGCTTGTGGATTTCAAAGAACAAACTCTGATAAACTAAGGAGCTGGCTAGTAAACTCAGCCGAGGAACTTGATGTGGAGGAGGTCTGGAACTTTTTCAAGTCAAAGATGCTAAAGCCATTACAATTCTGCATGCCAAGCAAGAGGAAAAAGCTTGTAGGAAGAATGTCCAGACCTCACTGAATGAATAACTACCACAGAGAAGCTGTTACAAATAGACCGAGAGCCTACTAAGAATGGAAAAAAAGAACTGATAGCAAATAAATAACGAAAAGCTCTGTCTTAGAGGTCAAGAAGTGTAAAGATGAAGTGAGAACAGTAAAAAATCACGCTGAGTCAGACCTTGCAAAGGGTAGTAAAATAAACAGCGAAAGTTTTTTAAACTTTGCAAATTTGAGGAGATTGGAAGAAAGGAGACTGCTAGTCAATGAGGATGGGGCTGAGTCTAAAGACAGAGTAGTTTTGGTCCCCAAAGTAAGCAAGTGCTTTACCTGGGACTTCAAGTTGGAATGGGGGGCATTGCTCATGGGGAGGGTTACCGTATGTCTGCTGCACAATGGAGATGTCTTTTTCTGTCCTCAACACTTCTGCCTAGGGGAATAAGTGCTCGTAGTGTAGATTTTTAAATCCCCCTGGGACTGTGCTTTTTGGGGGAAGCCAGGCAGAGTGCCCTAGGGGCAGGCAAGGTCTATCACAGTAGGCAATGGCCGATGGTGCTGGCACCCTGTGGGAGCGAGGAAGGCATGAGGATGCAGCTGTCATGTTCAGACAGGTAGAGGAAGAGGAGCTGAGCAGCAAGCACTGAAGTTTGGGGCCAGCAGACCTGAGATGGGTGGGATGGGGCAGGGGGCTGCTGATGGAGGGGAGTTTGGGATCGGGTTGAATGATTCAGATGGGAGTCAAGTGGCAGCAAAGAGTTGGAAGAACGGAGGGCTCTGGAGTAAATGAGAGTGGGGCTTTGGGGTGGATTGAGTGGATGAGGATTTGGGGGTAGTGAGGAATGGAGATGCTGGGATCAGGAAAGGAGATGAATATGAAAGGATCTGGATGGAGATGAGACCTGGGGTGGCTCTGAGATGGCATTACTACAGGTTCCAGTGTTGTCTGGTCAGGGTGGTATTTGGCCAGTACAGGGCAGCCTTTCCTCTTGGCTCTTRGAAATATATTGTCATGGGAGCAAAGGAGAAAGGCTGGAAATGGAAATTATCACAACCAAGGTGGAAGCAAAACTCAGGTAGCATAAAGCTCTCAAGACACAGGGAGAGCCCGCTTTCTTTCCTGGCACTCTCAAAGAGCTGGCACCTGGCAGCACAGGCAGTGTGACCTTGGCAGCGTTTACAGGAGGACCTGGGGGAAAGGATATCTCAGAGGAAGAGGCAAAATGGGAAATAATTTGAGAAGAATTTCTCAAAGATCGATCACACAGTCATTTAGAACATCACTGATTTCCTAAAAAGCAAAATAGATCTGATAGGTCTCATTTATCTGAACTTCCGTGAGACATTTAATGTATTTCCCACATGGGAAACACTTGGTTAAATTGGGAAAGATAAGGAAAAATGCAGCAGCTATGAGGTGGACAAGAAACTGGTTCAAGGAAAGATGTCAGTAAGTTGTGTGAAAGAACGTTATCTTGATCTTGACAGAGCTTCATTAGCAGAGTTCTTCAAGGGCTTGCCTCAAGACCAACGCTTCTCAGCCTCAACACAGGAATTAGGAATGAGCTGATGAAATTTGCTGGTGATGCAAAGGTGGCGGCTATTATGAATACAGCGGAGAATCCGAATTTTGTACAGCAGCTAATGACATCCAATAAAACTACGTTAAGACCATCATTTGAGGTCTTGTATGAAAAACATTTTAGTCATTAGGAAACCAGTAGAAAAGAATTGGGTGCAGCAGTCAGCTGCAGATGACTGCAGGTGTAATGTGGCTCGGAAGGTGGTAAATATCATATAATGTACTAGGGAAAGTCTTTTCATAAAACATGAGAGAATACTAATGCCATTGTATTAAGCTCTCGTGAGGCCCCAAAATATTGTATGTTCTCATATTCCCAAGCAAAATGATCTCAGACTAGAAAAGGCTTGTTATGGTTGACCCAAGGGATAGGAATCTTTTCTTAAGAAAGGGGGCTAGAATAGCTTGCCATGTTTAGCCTAGCAAAGTGAAAGTTGAGAGAGGATATGACTGATGTCTGTGTTAGTGGGAGAAATAATAGGGGAGGAAAAGTACTTTTTAAGCAAAAGGCCAATTTGGCACAATAGCAAATGGGCATAAAGTGAACACATTTAGGCTGGAAATTAGAAAAAGATACTTTATCATTGGAATAGTGATCAGAATAATGGTGGCTGAAAACCTAATTGCTTTTAAAAGGGCACTCTATACATTTAAGGAAAATATTATTTGAAGTGGTGCCTACAATAGCAAGAGATCATACTTAATAACCAAGGAGGTCCCATCTAGTCCTGCATTCCTAAATGTTAAGTTTTCACTTCTGAGATTCTGGTTTTGGAAGTAGGAAGGTGCACATGTAACTCCATACTCCCGAAAGTTGGTGCTGAAAGAATGGAGACACGGCAGTGAGCATTGCTAAGGGGCCACCAGGTGCCATCCCACATACAGCCTTGCCCCGCTTTCCCAGCCAGTGTTTCAATTGATGTCTTCTGATTTCTAGGCAGATTTTTGGTGTGTCCCCTCACTCAGTTTCCTGTGGGTGAGAACGTTCTCCTTGAACCCTGAGGAGCTCTGGTGGCAGGAGAGAAGATCATCTCCCTGCTCTCCGTGGTTCTCAGAAGGAGCTGAGAGGGACGGGAGGGGACCAGAGGTCTTTTATCTTTCAGGCAGTCCTGACCCCGTCACCCCTTCACTCTGCATCGGAGTCCTTGTGGTGGTGGCTCCTGGCTTTATTGCCCTTGTTTGTTTGTCTTTGGCTGTTATCTCAATATGTCCTTTCCTTCCATCTGTCTTTTTCTTCCAATTGGTCTCCATTACCCTCTTTTGTTTCCCCCTGTTCCTTATCTGTCGCCCTGTCTGGCGGACTGTGGCAGTCAGTCCTTCCGCGCTGTTTACCCAGTCGGCATATGGCAGGCCTCAGTCATCAGTCACTCGAGCCACTGCCAGAAGAGCCTGGAAGGGGGTCTGGCTAATTGACCACATAGGAATTCCCCATTAATTCTCTTCCCGTTCCCATTCTTGCAAGAAAAGAATTGGAAGAGAACTTGGGCTTATGGGAAGGGGCTTTAAGCCTTTCCATTAGAGGCGTTTTCAACCTGTTTAAGTGGCACGGCCATCGATCAGACCCTGCCCTCAGAACTGCATGTGGGGTCTGTTATTCTTTACCTTGACCTGAGCCCAGTCAGAGAGGAATTCTCCAATTTCCTCTGCTTTCTCCCCATCAGGGCAGCAAAGGGGGAGAGTGGGAGAGCCATTTAGCAGCTGAAGCTATGGTTACCTCCACGGGACGTTGATAGTGGGAGCTGCGGGGGGCTGAGTGGCGCCATGCTTACCTGTGATAACTGGTAGCGTTCGCATTCCCCAGCACAGCTACTATCCACAGGGGCCAGATGTTTTGAGCATCAGTTGCTTAAAGCCAAGTCGGAGTGAACTCAGTCCCATGACATTAACTGAGAGGGATCGAGTTGCAGTGTTTTTCTAAAGGAACAAAGCCCAGGATTAGGAAGAATCATAATACTTTATAAAAACACATGCAAGGGCAAGGGAGGCACGAGTGGCCTGGGATTTGACAGAACCATAACCAAAAAGTGCTAACACAAGCTTATAACAAGCAGGCTGGCAATGCAGTAAGGATATAGTAAGTGTCTGGGGCTCGGGAAATTCAGCTGTAGCTCTGTCTGGTTATAGTACAGCAGGAATCCTTAAGTAACGGTGTGGTTGGTCCTCTGCAGTTGTAGTTTGATCCAAGACAAGTGGTTAACTCCCAGCCTGTAGCTGTTACATTGCGCCGTGAGGGATTGCCTCAGTAAATTGAGCTCCGAGGAGCAGAACTAAAGCTTCTCTGTTTTAAGGACTCCGTTGACTTTCTTGGGAGCTGGATTAGCCTCCATGTGATTTAGCCATTAAGCCAAATTGAATCTTCACTAGCTGTCAAAAGCACTAGACGTTAGTTAGACCAGGAGCAACCAGTTGTTGTAGGAGAACTCTGACCTCTCGCTGCTGGTCCAGAACATAGTCGTAGGCAGAAGGCTTTGCTTGCACTATGCTCAATTGCCTTAATCACCTACTCCTTGGCAAGCGAATGCAGAGAGCTGGGAAGCTTTCTTCTGTGTTGGTGAGTGAGGCAGAAAAGAAACCTCAGTGTTTGGCTGCTTTCTTCAGCAGAAAACCTGGCTTGAAGACATATCGCCGTCTCCTTCAGAACATCCTAGTTTTTTCTCACGTTCCTTGATCTCCCCCACCAGATACAGCTGGTGGTAATTTTGCAGCTGATGCCAAACAGCTCTGCTTGGCACATGGGATCTGGCAGAGGCACTGCCCTGCGAACGTGCAGGGTGCAGGATGGTCATGGGAGAGCAGATGTGAGCCTGATGGCGAGAGCGTGAAGAGCAAGGGCTGGGGGGGTAAGCTGCTGTAACTCGGCGTAGCTCTGATGGCGTGGGGATGCCAGCTCTTCGCTTTGCAAACTCTGTCAGTACCTGTGAGTGCTGACGGGATCTCACATAATTTGCAGTTTTGTACCTGTCTCTGAAATCAATGGCAAGAACAAACCCAACCTGCATTTCAGTTTATTTTCCTAGGTTTTGAGCTTTGTTATTCTAGAATATTTTTCAATATTTCTCTCTCCTCCCAGCTAGTGGGAGGAGGAGGGTAACCACCGTTTCCCTTTACACCCCATACTTGCTCTGCTGAGGGTTTGACACTGACCTGCCTGAGTTTTCAAGACTATTTGCTAATTTTGATGCCGGATTTTCAGGGGTATGATGCATCTACAGCCCCCGCAGACTCTTGAAAACGTAGCTGAAAGTATCTCGGAAAAGACAGCACCAAAAGCTTGCGTTTGCTGTTTAAAACGTGGGCCCTTCTGCGTGGCGGCAGTCCTGTTAGCGCAGGGAAATGTCTGGACACAAGATGGCGCCGGTTTGCAGTTAGGGCTTGCAACTCAGCCCTGCTCTTTAAGGAGGGCGCCTGGTTAACACCTCGAGCAGAGGTGAGCTGCTCTGCTCCAGGGTAGAGGTGTTCATCTTTCTCACCACCACTGCCACCCCTGCTTGCTCCTCTCTGGAAAGCGATGCATCCTCTGGACACTGCCCCTGAACGAGCTCCTCTCAGCAGAGACGGAGGGAAAGGGTGTGGGTCCGTGGATTGATTTCAAAAGGATGCAGATGTATCCCTACAGTGATAGCGTTGTTTCCCGGTGCAGGCGGTAGGAAATGGGCAGGTTCCCAGGTGTTCCCTTTTTGCAGCTCTGAAGGGAAAAACATGCAATACCACGGTGGTCTGTGGGACTGGGGGAATTTCCAGAGTCCACGCAGAGAGGACTCTTCTTCTTTCCTGCTCCTGACCCTGCTGTCAAGTCAGAAATCTGCCAGGGGAAAAGATGGTGGGGTGGGGAAGTCATGTTGGGAGGCAACGTGACCAGAAATAGAAATATTTAGGGAACAGGAACGCAGCAGTCGCAACAGGAGGAAGAGGAGACTTCTGTCTCTTCTGAAAGGTGAAACAACAGAAATTGGGGGATAATCAAAGCAGTTATGAAAACGTGATGAATTCATTGTAATTAAGCCAGCTGCCAKTGCAGCAGGAATAAATGCAGCTTTGCCTGATTGCACTCCTTTTCCCGCAGGCCGTGTACAAGCTGGCGGACGTGGCCTGCAAGTGCCACGGTGTGTCGGGCTCCTGCAGCCTCAAGACCTGCTGGCTGCAGCTGGCTGACTTCCGCAAGGTGGGCGACCTGCTGAAGGAGAAGTATGACAGCGCTGCTGCCATGAGGATCAGCCGCAAGGGCAAGCTGGAGCTGGTGAACAACCGTTTCAACATGCCAACACAAGAGGACCTGGTCTACGTCGACCCCAGCCCGGACTATTGCCTGCGCAATGAGACCACTGGCTCGCTGGGCACTCAGGGCCGATTGTGCAACAAGACCTCAGAGGGCATGGATGGGTGTGAGCTGATGTGCTGCGGACGGGGTTATGACCAGTTCAAGAGCGTCCAGGTGGAGCGTTGCCACTGCAAGTTCCATTGGTGCTGTTATGTCAAGTGTAAAAAGTGCACAGAGATCGTCGACCAGTACGTCTGTAAATGAAAAGAGCCACCAAAGCAACAAATCTATATTATATAAATCTATATAAATATATTTTATATTTGTATAAATAAACAGATGATGATAATAATTAAAGAAGCTTATTTAAGAGACATTTTGGTTTTGAAATTTCCCCCATCAGGCCGGCTGGTTTGCCATTCCTGCAGTTCTGCTGGGGAATTTGTCTTTGGGTGCATCTCCCCTTAGATGTTTCAGTCAGGGTGAAGAGGCTGAGGAGGTGTTGACGAAGTGAACTCCCCCCTGCACAAAAGCACACACTATTTCATTACAGAAACAAAGCCAGCGAGGARGAGGAGAAGGGTGGCTTCTTTCTGCTCTCTCATCTCTAAATCTCAGCATTTTGCATAGTTATTGCACATCTGAAATTACAGCCAAATGTGGGTGCGTCCTAGTTATCTGAGTTTCAAACCCTGCCACCCCACTAAACCCACTGGGGAATTTGGAACCGATTCTTGGTCCCTCTAAAGGGCTTTGTCACATTAGAGGGAAGGTTAGCCAAGCCTCCTCTACAAGAATATGGCTTAAAATCCAGAGTCCTGTAAACCATTCCTGGATGCTGCACAGACCACAATGTGGTGGAGGAAGGTTTACAACCTGCTGTTGTGAGGAAGGAAGGTGTGACCTGTGGCTGACCGGTGCACAGCCTGGGAGTCCCCATGAAGCCAGCACCTAGCTCTTCTGTACTGCACAGACAAAGGGGAAATCTGTCCAGCTCAGACTACATGGCTATGTGCGTGAGGGAGATTTTTTTTTCCCCTTTTAATCCCATGCTGAAACTTAATTTGTCAATATAGAGAAGAAGCTGCCAGTGCCCAGGGATGTTTGCAAAGGCAATATACATCATATTTTGTCAGTAGAAAGAAGCACTGCGTGCACACACGTGCACATGACTGCATAAGCACTCCTCATAACCGCTGCCGGTTTTCCTCTTTGAAGTGGATGCAGGTGGTCACCTTGTTCAGCTCTATTAAATCCTCCTCACCACCATCCCAGATGTATAGTTTCTCTTTAACATTAAACACCCCTCAATGACATTTCTTTCCCTCTGTTGCTTGTGTATATGTGTGTTTTTGTTTTATTCTTTTGGTGGGGTGTCCTTTATTTTGCTGCTCTGTATTTCAGAGTCCAGGAGCCATGCTCTTCCCCGGCGTAAGCTAACCACAGGTATGTTTGCTCCCAGAATGTGGGCGTATGTTCACTGATGGAAGTCTTTTCTGTGTTTTCCCTTGGTAATAAAAGAGTATAATAAAATTGTACTAGGGCAGAAGGCATTACCAAAGTCTGCTAATCAGTCTTACCACGTTGGAATTTTAGTAGAATCCAATTCATAAAGCAGGGAACAAATGCTGTTTCTAGCACAAGACATTTCCTGTGCCTCTCAGCATCTGCAGAGTTCATTTGCAGTCAGAACAATCAAGAGAAGCCAGTCCCCAAAATATAAGGGTTTGCTAATATACATCCCCTTTGTTACTGACATTCCAAGGGTGTGGGTTTTTTTACTTTAAATTTTAAAATGCGCAAAATATGCCAATAAGCAAAGAGCCAGTCATGAAGATTATTATTTTTATATTAAACCTCTGTTTCTTATAAAGCATTGCAGTTTTACAGATTCCACCATTTCAACCACCAGAGAAGAATTTATATGTACCTTTCATACTTCAAATATTTGAGGACTCAGAAAAGCACAAGGAAGAAAAATTATGTTTAATAATTAGGAGCTGTTGTTTTTTTAAACCAATGTGTCCAGTTTTTATTTTATTTTTTTTAATCCAACAGGCAATATATTTGCTGGCATCCCAGAATACAGTTTCTTGGAATATAAACAGTGGCCCAGATTTATTTTTTTATATAAAATCCAAAGCCAGTGGTATTGTAATTCAAAGTAACGGAAATAGTTTTCCATGCATGGAAAAAATGTGAGTGCAACGGCCTGATCCAACTCCCATTAAACTTCAGTGGGAGCTGGACTGAGCCCAAGATCAGATCAAATGTGTGAGCTATTCACTCCTGGGATACTGTACGTTTCTAGCCCAGTAATAAAACTTACTCTACCTTGGATACATCCAAAAAAGACCTTTCCTCCCACCACCCTCACCTCATGTTCTTGTCCATCCTTATTGCGTCAGTACTTAAAGGTGTCAGCTATTTGTATATGACACCCTCAGGCATTGTTAATATGTCTAATRATTCAAAATGATTTCATTTGGCCTTTCCGATGAAGACCACACATTTAAGGGAGTCGCAGCTCTCCTTGCAGTTTGGCACCACAATTAATTTTGTGGGTGTAAATAACTTTGGGAGCAGAAAAGTTGGCATTGTTAGGGCTACTATTCATCTGGGCGTCCCTGGATATGTACTTCTTTTTCCACCTAAAATGTTGTCTGGATGGAAAAAAGATGATTTTTGGCCTTTTGTCCCAGCACTCCGGACCTCTGGCAGCCTGGTTGGAGCCAGCAGTTCCTATTGGACTGGGACCATACAGCGATAGAAGTGACCATTGGATTTCTTTCCTTCCCTCCCCCCCTCCTTTTTTACAAGACCTAGGTTTCAGTCTTCTCAACTTTCTGGGAGTTTTGTATCCAAAAATTTGATCCCGCTAAACTCTAACTTAAAACTTAATTTCTATGGCGCCCACACATAAAAGAACCTCCTTAGGGTGGTAGTAAGTATAAAATAAGAGCACAGCCAGTTTGGTTTGATGCAAAGCCAAAGTCAAACAGAAAGTTGTAGCAGAACTTATTTACCATGAAAGTTAAAAAGTGGTGGATTTTAAGTTGTGCCTTGTTAGATGCAGAAAGTGGTAGAGGGATGTGGGGGTGGGGAGCTAAGCTTGATTCTGAGCTCTGCTGATTATCTGCTTTGTAATCTTCAACAAGTTACTTAATTTCTTTGTGTTTTAGCCTCCAGCCTTCTCCTGTATAAAATGAGGAGTGGAATACCTCCTTTTTCTATAAAGCTCTTTGAGAAATATGGCTGAAAAAAACATAATTGAAGGCCTACCCTCTACGCTCATTAACTCTGGCAGGCAGAGAGCTGTATCCCCATTGTGCGGGGACACGCTCAATTTGGGACAAAGAGGCTCAGTGGCACCTCGGAAGGTCAGATGCTCGGAGGTAGTTGCTGGGGTGCTCAGCGGGAGCCTCAGAGAGTCCGTTGCAGCGAAGCCCTACTCTGGCACAATGCTGGAGGGAAGACGGTTCTACAAAAGAGAGGTGAACTCGGGGCTTGTTTATTTATGGGTATTGAATATCTGGTAGCAAAAGTGAGGTTTAGGGAGGTTAGCCTGGTTTCTGAATCAAATACCTGCCTGCTCAAATTCTGTTTGCAGTTTCATATGGATAAGATATTCACACAATACGCTATTATGTAGTGTGTGCTGGTAGCCGGCTGCCACATTCCAACCCTGAAGTCGCTGCACTTCAAGGCTGATAGAAATGACCACCCGTAAGTCATGTAAAACTAAAATATTTTGGAGTTAAAGGCACTATGCAAATATACAGTTATTGCAAGCCAGTGAACATCAGCTCCTAAACGGAGCAGAACAGGATGCAAATCTGTCATCATTTTCCAACTGGCTAGTAATACGTAAGTTATAACGTGAATGAATGAGGCCTTAGTATGTTCTGCTGCAAGGTAAGCTAAGCAATAGCTGATCCCAGAACAAACAGAAACTTCCTTTGATGTTAATTATGGTAAAAAGATAGTGGCAGGGTTGTGAGAAAATTTAAATGAACCTTCTAACACCGCTGGACTCTAGGCCATTTGCATTGTTTGGAGGCTCCTATTCTTTCTCCCTAAGAAGTCCGTGCCTACCCGGCGCTCAATGTAACGGAGAGACTGCTGCCTTTTGCGATTCAGGAAACAGCCAAGTTGAACCCACACACGCAGCTTGAGTGTAACTTATACTTTCTATATGGACCCAAGTTTTGTAGCCCTGACAAAGCACAAATGAAGCAGATCTTGTTCAGTTATATAAAATCAAACATGCAAGGGTCTCTCTCTGCTCACTTGACCCTGTCCAGGGAGAAGCCCAGGAGGTTTAAATTACGCTGTGGGAGAAATTCCTAATCACCTGTGGCTACAGAACTATAGATGGTATTTTCATCAGCTGACGCAGACACAGAACATCCCAAGGAGACCTTGGGAAATACCTTCCAGCGACTAAAGGGCATTTCTCAAGTGTCTTGTCACAAGGTTTTCCAGAACCTACTGCTTATATGGTCATTCACTTTCATTCAGCTTTTGTTTAACTACATTTCAGGTTAAATAGATTCTAGAAGATACTCTATGAAATCAGGTTCACTGAATGGCAGGCTCTGAAAGAACTGTCATACGACAGACAGTGAGCAGATACGAACATAATATTGGATCCCCTTCTCCTCAAAGGTAGACTCTTGCTATCTCTAATCCATGGGACCAGAGATGCGTCCCATCTCCTTGGTCCAGATGTGTAGACACCTGGCCATATCCTGAGTCCCTGCCAGGGCAGTGCAGGCACCAACACCCTATGTGCGAAGGTTGATGGATGCAGAGACTGTCAAGCGGGTAGCCTGTCCCAGCTCTAGCTCCAGCTCCAGCTCTAGTGTAGATAGTTGGTGGCTTTGGGACTCGGCCATGTCGTGAGCATACCAGCTCTGAAGTCTAAATATAACCAGCCTCAAAGATAAGCAAAATAGATTTCTGTGGCCAACAGGACACATACCAGAAAGGACAAAAAGAATAATGATCAGCCGTTGTAAATCCCCAAACAACAGTAATAAAAACACCAGCATAATACAATGATCACAGTGTGCTCATGCCTTCCATCCATCAATCTTTTCCTGCAGGGCCTGAAGCTGTTACTATACCCTCTCTTTCTTAGCTCTGTTTAAATGACAGTTGAAATCTATTTTTTTGCATTAGGATTCAAAAAGGCATGACCTACTCATAGCACTTCCTCGAAGAGAGAAAGGGGGAACAAACAGTAGGGTGGGGAGTTCTCCCTGTGAGCAGGGATAAAATGCAGCAGCCATAGAACGGAGTACTAAATACTGCCCTGTGACACTCAAGTTGGACACCTGCCCTAAGTGTCACAGTTACCTCTCCACGCTGCCCGCCCAAAGCAAGCTGGGTCTGATGGCGCCGTGGTACCAGCAACAGCTCCGTCTGTTTGGAACGTGGTGGCTGCAGCAAGCAGCCTTCGGCAGCGTGAGGGAGCGTGTGGTGAGGGTCAGGCCCTCGGTGCTTTGGGAGGGGAAGACGACTCTGATAAGGAAGGAAATACAAAGAGAATGAGCAGGCACCGCTTTGCTGGGAGGCAGGGAGATTATAATACCTCCCCCAGGCCCTTTCCCCATTAGCGCTGCCCCGTAGTGCTGTCACATGGTGGCAGCCATCCTGGGGAATTCAGAGGGGAGCCGCTCAACTATGTTTGCCAATAGAGATGAAACAGTTTAAAGGCTTGCAGCAATAAGGCATGTCCTGGAAAAAAAAAAAAAAAAGGTCCAGGCTCTTCCTTACCCTAGGGCAGTTTTATTCTGAATCATAATTTGTCTTTTGGCTCTTCCTAGAGTGCCGTACAGTTGTGTCAGTCCTTCGCGTGACTGCAAGAGCATGGTGATCACGCGGGATGGGCAGGATGAGGCATTGCCATGCAAGGACACATTACAATCCTGCCTTTCAGGGGAAAAAAATAAAAAGACGTGGGGTAGACCCAGCGTCACTTAATGACTGTCACAGTCACTGTGCTGGAGCTAAGTGTAGCCCTGCCTTGTTCACAGCCCCAGGGAGCTGCACAGGTGCTTAGCCTTTCTTGGGCTGAGAAAACATCTAGACCAGGTTTTTAGAGTGGTAGCCCTTTGCAATTCACTGTGATGAGTCTGGCCAGTCTCAGTTTCATTTACCACGGGCAAATTCATTCTCTCTTGCTTGGGAACAACAACAGAGTTAACTAATGACCTGCCAACTTTCACAAAGCATATTTAGGACAAAAGCATTCAGAGATGGAATTAAGGCAATGAACATTTTATATTAATGCTACGATTTCTAGGAATCATCTATAAATGCCCAGGAAGTACATAACTCAGCTTTTTAAAAGGTGTCTTTCTGAATGAATAGTTTGCCCCGTATGGCAGAGCACAGCTTTCCTTTTTGATTTCCAGGCTCTCAAACCAGAATAAACCACCCTAATTTTATTTAATATTTAATGAAACAGTATTCCTATCTTAATTTCCCTCTTAATTGGCTGAGTACATATTAAGTTATGGTGACAGGAAATGACAGATGAAAATGACATGCAGTTTTTATATATATTTTTTGTCAATGGAGCTCAAAATATTTTAAAATCATTAGCACCATTTTACAGATTAAATACTGAAAGACAGGGCAGGAAATACTTCATCCGACCAGCACGGGGTGGAGCTGGAGCAGGCACTGCAGCTGCTACTCTCCATGCTGCTGCCTGACGGCTATCAAAATACCTTTTAATTGATGAGAGAAACTGTAAATACATGTAATAGTGCAACTGTGATGTTCAGTAACTACCTCGCTCCCTTCACAATAATAAAGATTTTAGCGAATGCATGAGATTGGCACGTATTTTAGAGGAGACAATAGGGAATCATAGTTTTATAAACAGAGTTTTAAGGGATGGCCAGTATGTATTTAATGTTGGTGGGTATTAGGGATCAAAATGTTTCAAGTATTAATTTATAGGGATATTTTTGCTTCCATTAACTATCTTGTTCACAGTCACTGGTTTGAGCTAAAATTTCTGGGTGTGGGTACAAGYGTATTGGAGTGTGGCTCAAAGCACTCAAGTAGAGCCACACAAACTACACTAGTCCTCCCAGATCAGCCAATTGTTCTTGGCAATTCAAGATTGTCCTCCACCGGGATAGTGTTTCCATAGTGTTTTGTCTAGTCTCACTGTACAACATGCAGGCTTAGGGTTTCCACCATTTTCCCCAAGGACACAATTTCAGAAGCCGAGATCTCCATGTCACATAGGTTTTCCTGCTGTTCTGCCTACACTTCCCATTACTTAACAGGGAAACTTCTTGCCRTCTTTGGTGTTGCCTCTCTGTGCCTCTACATCATACATAGGTGCTTGGGCCCTGTCACAAGAGCCAGGCTTCCCAGATGCCTCCAGCAGCATCAGGCCTGGTAACACCATCTGGTTTCCATCATCTTTCTGGTGTTGCACCGGCTGTGGCCTCCCCGCCCCGTGCCATGCCCCGGTGCACGCAGGTCAGTCCCGAGCATTAAACCGCGGTCCAGTGGGACCTCTTCCCCCCTCAGCAGGACCTGTGGCAGCTGCCATGGCCCCTGGGGACGCTTCACATCTCCCCGCCCCAGTGAGTTTCCCAGTGCCTCTCTCAGCCTGGATGGCTCCGTGCTGTCACCACGGGTGGCCCCTCTCGGGCCTCTCTCCGTCACGCCTGCGGGAAGGGCTGCGTGGCCTGGGGTTTCCTGTGACACCGCTTTCTGTAGGAGAGGGTGACGCTCTGCTGCCTGCTCAGGGCCCAGAGGAAGCGGTGTCACAGGAGAACCCCCCGCCACCCTGTTGGGAGGCTGGACGGATGCGCCAACGGACCCGGCCCTTCCTGAGGGGCTGCCGGACCCCTCCCCCTCCCCGCCACCAACCGCCCCTGCTACGGCAACCGCCCCCACACGCGCTGGCCCGCGCCAGCGGAGAACAAAAGCCCGCGCAAACGTCACTCGCTTCCCTCAGCCAATCAGAGCCGGCTCCTGCCGGCGGGCGCGGCGCGGGGGCCGCACCCCTCCCTTCCCCAGGCTGCGCGGCCCGGGGCGGACGGGCGCCCCGTGCGCCTGCGCGTCCTGCCGGCGGCGGCCCCTTCCTGACTACATTCCCCGAGATGCAGCGGGGCTCGCTCCCCGCGCTTCCTTCCGGCGCGTCGTGCGCAGGCGCGGTGGGGTCTCCCGCATTGGCGGCGGCGGCCTCGTGCGATGATGACGCTCTAGGGCAAGGAGGAGGCGACAAGGCCGGGGAGGCGGCGGCGGCAGCGGTTGCCGCAGGAGGGGGGCGGCGCGGGGCGGCGGGCAGCACCTCGCGGGCGCCGGGGCGGGCGCCGGCCGTTGCCAGGTGAGTGCCCGGGCCCCGCTCCTCACTGGAGGGGCTGCTCGGCCTGGCCGCCGCCCGCGGGGCCGGGGGTGCGTCCGCCCGCTCGGCGGGGCGGCGAGGGGGAGCCTCCGCGGCAGGGGAGGCGCCTCCTTCCCTCCCGCCGCTCCCCGGGGACGGCGGTGGGGCGGGGGTTGGGGCCGCGGTTTCCTCGGCGCGGGAGGGTGGCCGGGGCGTTGGGGGAAGGCCGGCGGTGGGCGCTGCCCCCCCGCCGGGGCCGGGTTTTGTCGGTGCGGCGGGGAGCGGGCCTTGCGGGCGGTTGGCCGGGAGCATAAGTGAGCCGGGCTTGTGGTCAGGGTGTTTGCTTAGGGGCACGAAGGAGCACTTGGAAATGCTCGGCAGGAGGAGGCTTGAGGCCAGCGAAGTGGGTCAAGAGCACTGTAAGTGGGTCTTGTTTGTAGCCTTGTGTATACTTGTTGCTTGTCAGGACAGGGAAATCTGCTGCTGCTCCTAAAATCTTTTTACGGAGGCGATAAAAATACTAACTCCTGAGCTTGCACAATTTGGAAACCTTGCCTTGCCCGCAGAGCACTCTGTGTGTGTATGTATCTATAAACACTGGAGTTATCAACAGTTGATAATGTAAGTATTCGACATGAGTGTAAGCAGAATTTGGATATTCCCAAGTGGCAGTTAAATAAACTTTTTAAAAAGTTGTGGGTGGTTTTGTTTTTGTTTTTTGGTTTTTTTTTTTTTTTTTTTTTTTTTCCCTGAGAGAATCAGGTATTCATCTCATGTTTGCTTAGGATGAGCAACAAAGAGGTTGAAATGTATGGTAATCGACTAGAAGACAAAGAAGATATGACAGCTGTTGTTCTTACTGAGCTTTTCAAGCAGTGTTGGTTTCTTTTTGCGTGTGTCTTACAAGTCAGTTGATTTAGTGGCTTTAATAGATGTGTGTGTTGGTATATGTTTAATAAAACTGTTAAATTATAACTTATTTGACATACAGGCTTTGTCGCTTCACGTATGTAAACTATCGTATGCACCTGTCACATAGCAGAAAAGCTTTTAGATATTATTCCTTGTTTAAAGATACATTTTGTTCCTAGTGCAGCATTGAAGTTCTTCAGGCAGTTGAATTGTCTTGTGTATTGCAACTGTGTTGTGTATTTTTTAAAATGGGCCAGGTTTTATAAAGGTGGCCAGGTCCTCCCTTCTGGGCATAATCTGGTTTTCAAGAGTTGAGGTCTTAATGTGTAATTTAAACTTCTGTTTTCACTCCCCTGCTGTAGTCAGTGTCAGGGAGTATTAAATTCCTGGTTATGTCCTGGCTGTTGTTTTCACAGATCTGGAAGTCAGTGAAGAGCTGTGTACTGCACAGGTCTCTCTCTGAGTTATATTGTAAAAATCCTCAGCTTTCAGAGGCCTTTTTGTAGCATTTTGGTAGCAAGGTACTGGCTTTCTACAGAACCTTACTGAGACTACTTCAAATTTGGTGGTAGCTGCTGTAACAGAGGAAAATACAACATCTAGTTCTGTCGATCATAAATGTATCATGGAATTATGGGTGCAGCGTGGTCATAAAACACAGCCTGTTTTCCTTGTTACCTTCAGCTGTGAGCTAATATTGGTTATAGAAGAAAGGAAGTGATCATGTAGGGGTACTAGCCAGTTCCAGTTATGCAGATTTTACGCTGTGGCTCTTATGTTATAGGGATAACTTATAATGTGCAAACTTCAGCTGTACTGTGACACTTCTGAAGACTCTGAGTTTGTGTTAGTGGGCAACTTGAAAGAAGTTCATTGTTGTGTTGGAAGTGTAAGATTAGTTGATTAACACAAGGAAATTACTCCCTTGTCTGAGCTGACAGTTAAATATGGTTAAATAAGCCTGTGGATAAGGTTGTTGGCAACTTCATGGTGAAAAACATGGAGAATAGTTGCTAATGTGGAAAACTGAATCGGAATTAGTGATGGAGGAGTTAAAAGCTGCATCCCAACTCAGTCCCGGTTTTCAAAATGATGCTTTCTGAGTATAAATCAGATATGAAAAAATAATCTGATGTGAAGGAAAAGAGTATATTTTTGGCATACTTCTTAAGCAAAACCTTTCATGGTGAAAATTCCTTCAATAGATTCTTATCTATTATAGGTATGTTCTCAAACATAAATATAAAATGTGATGAGTATAGGAGCTTAAATTGTATCAGGTCTTCAAGAGAGCCAGACACAAACACGGGGCTCCCCCTTACCCCTGCCCACCACCACCCCAGTCTTTACACCGATGGAGTTGTATCAGTGCTATTGAACTGGTGGCATTACTGCGAGTTTGCTCAAGTGACTAGTGCGTGGTGGTTTTGGCAGTTGTGGGTGAGATTCAGAGTTGAAGCCTGACTCCTGGATACAGGATAAAAAGGCTGGAGTTTGAAAAGCCTGTGCTTGCTCTAGGCAAGAGTTTCTGTTGATTTGTCATGAAGGAAAATTTAATGGGAATTGGCAGGGCATGTAATGCCAATGATTTTAATGCTTGGATCTCTGCTGTTATCTTATGTCTTCAGTTGCATGTTCAAGGAGCTGTGTGAAGCATTCATGTACAAACACACTCAATATTAGACACTAAAAATTTTGCAAGTTTTACAGTTTCTGGTTGCGTAACTGTATTGTCCAAAACACTGTGCAAAGAAGCAAGGCTTGCTTTTGTCAGTGGAGATGCTGTCTGTGCATGAGGAAAATCTTGATAAGGAAACTTCAGGAGGTTGTTGGATTATTATGCCATCAGCAATTCAAATGCTTAAATAGAAGTAGTTCTGTAATGGAAATAGCAGTTTTGAGTATTTATGATTTGAAAGTGTCTGTGTCTGAGTCATTCAGTGAATTTTCTGGTAGACGGTGTTGGAAGATTTGAAAAGACATTACAGAAGATAATGGTAGTGATTATGAAAAAGTATTTGGGACAGTGTTTAAGGGGAAGACTGTTATGTTAAACTGTATTGTTCTCTGATAAAACTTGTTTTAAATGCCTTATCCTTTCTACAAGACATTGTATTTCAGTTGGTTGTACTTAATGTGGTGATCGGCTGCCTTTGCTTTTTAAAGCAATATGTTTGTCAAGAAAAGTTCAATAAAGAAACTGGTTTTCAAAAATTAAGAATATGGGAGACAAACAAGGTACTAGTTCTGCTTCTTCAGAAAACAGATTTCTGAAAACATTTTTGACTTTCACTTGTTTATTTGAATATGCTCTTACTACAAGAACATTTTACTTTTGAAGTAGGATGCTGCAGATCAGCATGTAAACTAATAAGAAGCAGGAGGTGAATTGTTTCCACGTAGTTCCTGTTGCAGTGCTTTGAAAAGAATGACCTCCTGCCTTCTGTGTGGTGATAGCTAGGAGTGAAAGATTCAGACTTTTATCATCAGGGAACTGTAAAGCTGAGCTGGAGTTTAACTTGCCCAGTGATTACATACATTTTCTGGAAAGTTTGTCTCAATGGTTTGACATAAAAGTAAAATCTTTATCTTAGTCCAGTTTGAAGATGAACCTCAAGGTTTCCTTTCAGGGCACAGTGACAATCTTTTTGTATACAGAAGACTGCTCACCACATTGCGATGTGGCCTCTGGTGTGGTGATAAGCAGACAGCCTCTCTCAGGAAAGGAGGTGCCACAGCTTGTACTGCTGCTGCTTGATTTGAGAAGTAGCAAAGAACTTGAAGTGAGGAGGTGTTGGCAAAATTAAGGTGCTCAGAATTTTGAAAAGGAAATATTATATGTTTAATACCAATTTGCCCTCTGATTTAACATGATTTTCAATTATAACTTCTTTTGAATTTTCAGAACCTCATGGAAATATCTCTGTCCTTCACTGTTTTTTGTTAAGCGTCATCTGTTTGAGTTATGATATGGCCCGGGTAGGAAGAAAATTACTGACTAGGTTTTGTTTGGGTTTTTTTTTATTTTATTTGTAGCTTAATGGTCTCTTGAGCAGATGAAATATGTTGTAGGGATGATGAGTATAAAATAAAATTAGATGGCAGTTGTATTTGTTGTTGCATGTAGCCATGATTACTCTTGTATTCTAGAGTTACAGATCTCTGCTGCTCTGTTAGTGGAGGAGAGAGTCTCTTTTTCTGGCCATGCAGGATTCTTTGGCCTTCTGTGAACTGTACGTGTGTCAGTGAATGTTTCAGGACTTCTTGAGGCTGCCTTGTGGTTAAATTGTTTGCAGAAAGGTATCTTCAAATGTATAGGTAGATACAAGGTTCACAGGACGTGTAATTGTCAGCGTAGAAAAATTTGCAGCATGCTTCAGATGGATTTCAGTAGCTGTGAAAATGCAATGGGAGTCTGCTGGGATGTGCCAGCTGCTGTAGCTCTCTGAACAGGACTAATTAAGCCCTTGTGAGAACAGAAAATAGTCAGGCACTATTTACAGGAAGAAAGTGTTGGAACAGGCAGAGCTATAATCATTGGCTCTAAGGTACCTTTAGACAGCAGTAAGCAAGAGAGTAGACAATTTACTTGCAGAATGGGTGGAAAGTCAAGTCTGAATACTTAAAATGGGTATTGCAGTGTTCTGCCAGCAGATCCAAGTACATTGCAAACTTCTGTTGGGGCCTGCTGCAGGAAAGGCTACTTCCTTTTTCTGCCCTGTCTTACTCTCTTCTTTCTGGCAATATTTTATCTCAGAATGGTTAGCATTCATGTTTCTTCATCTAATGCTGAAAACCAAACTTATACTACATATAGATGTCATAACATTACAATGTTGCCTGCATTTGGATAGGTCATGTAAAAGTCTAGCTGTCTTTGCCGACGTGAATTGCTGTTTTTCTAAATGTGGCTATGATCATCTGCATATGTTCAAAGGTAAGGTGTGGCTAGGCTGACTGACTTGTATCTCTGTCTCCCAGTCTGCAGTGGGAGCTGTTTTAAAAAGCCATGCAATGCAAAGATAAGTGTAGCTGAGACTGGCTATACTCTCAGTCCTGAGAGTATTGGCAAGCTTTTACCTGCAGGGAAAGGGATTTTAGTATTTGGAACAAGGAAGTGGATGGCTAGTACAACTTGTGATGAAKAGCCACTGAACATGCATTTCACCTTCTCTCAGCTGACAGTTTAGGTATGCTTTTGTTGTGAAGAATACTGCACTGCATTTCCTAGTGGGCTGCTCCTGAGATTTAGTGGTTGCCATTCCCTGCTGTAAACTGAAGGATGTGCTTTTTCTGTTTTCCTAATGCTTTAATTTATGTCTTGGTCTCCTTGGCTGGTGGAATTTGTGGGCATGTTTTGCTTAGACAAATACTAGTGCTGTGGAGGTAAGTTAGTGGTGGTGGAATCTGGTGCTTTCTGACATGGGATGATACAACCAATTTGCTTGTGAAGAACAGTGTGCTTTGCAAACTGCTTTAGTTTAAGTGATTATTTGTGTGTCTGTGTATTACCTAGAACAGTATATAGCATTGCAAGGCTGATAACAGGAATATTGCGCTGTTCTCAATATTAATCTTTTAGGCATATCTTTTTTTTTTTTTTAATGGAACATGACTGTAGAAATAAAAGGAAGTGTCTATTCATAATTCTTATTAAAGTAGCTATGTGACAAAGTGCCAAGTATTGGCTTTCTGCCTGCTGTACCTTCAGCAGGGAACAAAATGGATTATTTTCTGAGGTGGGTGTCCTGAGAGTTGAGAAAAGCATAACAAAGTCAACAAAAGCTTTACTTAGTGGTTTTCTGACCTTTATATAGTCCAAGCTAAGAGGAGGATGCTGAAAAAAGGCTTGTGTACTGATGGTCTTAATGTCCATGGTTAAGTGCGAATGCTCTTTGACTTCCTGCTCTGTGACCTTTTAATAATTGGCAACCATATGAATTCTGCAGCATTACAGAAATAGTTCAATAATGGATGTGTTATAAAAATCCTTTCCTTTTTACGAGCTTTACTAATGCAGTGAAGGAAGTTGTTAGGTAGCTTAGACTTGATTTGTAAGATATTTCTTAAGGGGCAATTTTCAAATACGTTTTTGGTAAAGAAGAGGAATACTAAATTTCTCTGACCACCTGATAATTATGAATTATTCATTTCACTCCTATGAAGGATATAAAGGAATAGTTTTTGGTGGTGTTTTTTTTTTGTTCTCTTTTTAGGTCGTCCTCCAGAAACACAGAGTGTAATTTACTAAAGCCTCCTTTTCTTTTTATTAGGATTTTTCATAGGTGTTCTGGGATTCTTGTATCAACTAGAACTGTAGAGAAGGAAGATCAGTCATAAAACATTAATACTTTCTGGGTTACAAAAACCCAGTGTTTGACTCAGTAGGAGGTAACTTGTTGCTAAAATAATTGAGAAGATGTGTATTGGTTTTAGCTACAGTATCTGTAAAACTCTTCTAATTTGGCCTTGATCCTAAACTCTGGAGTTTATAGGTAGGATATTTCCTGTCTTCCACCTGAAGGYAAACTCAGGTTAAGCCTGAGAATTTCAGGTTAAGCTGGTCCTTGATAGAGAGCGAGAGGCTGACCAAGTTTCACAGCACTTGCATAAAAGTTTCTGTCCAAAACATCTAACTAGCGCGTGATGCTGTTGAAAATGCCAGTTATGTCAACTGATTTGGAAGGATTCCAGTATACGGGTCAGTGTAGGGAAAGGGAGATGATACACAAGACTGTCCGAGATGATACTGAAAAATCTCAGATACACAGATAAGGTCAGCATTGATGTAACAGTACAGCTCTGCACGACTGTGGGTAACCTAGGTCTGCTTTGGGTTTTGAGCAGCAAAGTCTTAAAATGCTATTGGAAAAGTARTACAAGATGCTCTCAGAAGGACATTAGTTTTTCATTCTTCCACGTAAGCCCTTTCCAGCTGACTTTTTCTGTATTAGTTAACCGGTTCAAATACCCCCTTGTTACACATCACAGTAAAGTCATTGTGAAAAACAAAGCATGAGTGCAGAACCCATGACTGTTTTCCTCTGAAAACTCATGTCTTGGCTCTGTTTCAATAGCTCATTATTATGTAAGTGCCTGAGGGCTTATCTGCCTGCAAGACTCACATGAATGTTTTGTGCAGTCTAAGGTCATCCTTGAAAAGGTACAATTCCACATTCCTGTTCTTTTAACAGTAAGTATGATGTGTCCAGTAGTTCTTGTAGTACCACCTGAAACCTTACTACCTTTTGAGAGGCTTTATCCTATGTAGAGATTAAAACTCCCTTAAAACTCTGTGCTCCCTTCTTGGAGATCCTGTTCTGAGGTAACAGAATATTTGAACACTTTCTCATTTCAAGCCGAAGGGACTCCTGAATTGGGTGGTAATCTAAGTTATGTCTTTGTAATAAAAGAACAGTTTATAAAGCATATTATTTGTTACAACATTCAAAGTCACAGGTAACAGTGGTGGTATTTGGGGTTGACCAAAGCATAGTTGCATAATTCCTATCGTAGAACGACGTTTAGTCATACTAATGATGGAGTAATTGAGAATTGCTGACACTTAAAATTAATTACTAGGCAGACATAAAAAGGAAAGGTATAGAATGTATGCATTACTGCTGCTTGCATTGGAGACTGCTTCTTCACGGGATGTGACAGGTAATAGACCTGTATCAGCATATTATGCTGATGGTGATCCAGTCTCTAAGCAGACATGCAGGATGTGTATGCTAAAACTTCTTCTCTTCAGTGATTGTCCAACTGTCTTTATTCGTCTTTGAACTTTTGATTTGATTGTGCTGAAAATCTTGGATCATCTGGTAAGTGGTCTAGAGAATTGGTTATACTAGGAGGCAAGTGGTCTGTTAGTGAAAATTCTGCTTTCTGTTGGAAATATTGAATAAGGAAGCCATACAACTTGAAGGCTTTAAACTGTTGGGTATAAGACTTTGTGTAGAAATATTACCAGCACTTATTGAACATAATGTAATACRTGTAGTGTTTGAGCCAGCTTTTCTGTCTTGTGTACTACTTGCAGTATGGATGAGGTAGGTTAACTTCTAAACCTTCCCTCCTCTGCTGGAGTGCAACAAATGTCAGTTTGAAGCTGGCATGTGAGTGCTGTATGCTTGACAACTCCAGTGACACAAGATCCTAAGATAAACTCAGCCTTCATTTAATGAAATTTTTAGGCTCTAACAACATGCCATGAAGTGAAGCAGAGAAAATGGAAATGGATTACAGGAAAAGTCTTCTCATTCCTTGCTGTTTTCATGCTGTAGTATTTATGTCATAGAGGATCTCTCCCAAGCTCTGATTTCAAACTCCCATGTGGACCAAAAGCAACATTGTATATGGCTTAACAAAAGTCCTTTCTGACTAACTTTAAGTGACCTGAGGCAGATTAACATGCGGATTAATGTATTTGACAGTAATAAATCAGCTTTAACAAGTACTAAGGCAGAGATTTGTTTGGCAGAGAGTTTGAATAAAATATGGTATCTGGAGTTAAACTGAACATTTTATGGAGAATGATGTAGCTGAGATGGTTAAAAAATTTCCTGCTTTCCTTGGTTTTGTGCTGATGCATCTTTAAACAATTTAGCTGTAACAATGTGGAGTTTTATTTAAGTCAAAGTTGTTATCTTGGTGAGCGAGCCTACAAAAATCAAGGGATTCTAATTTAAATGGAACACGTGCATTTTGTCATCCACTGTAAATTAAATGTTTAATAGCTGCAGTATAGTGTGCGTACTCTAAGGATTCCCCCCCCCGCCCCATATATTTATTATCTAGTTTTAAGCTAACATGGAGAAACAGCCTTCATGTTGATTTCACATCCTTCTTGTAGGAATCTTGGACTGTAACCTTCCCAAGATACAATACAAATGTCAAGAACCAGTGACAAGTTTGAGGTGAGAGAAATTGATCTATGCTTCCTCATAGGTAGCACAGCTATTTGTCAGGGAGCAGTAACAAGTTAGAGGTTAGGAATACTGTCTGGTTTTGGGAAGTGTATTTTAGTGGTTAAGATAACTGCTGTGTGTTACTTCACAGGGAAGGTACAAGATCTGTTTGTTTCCTTGTTCTAAGTTGTATTTCTCAGGACTGAGGCTTACAAGAAATTTGTATGTTTCTGAAATGAGGTGACATTTAATGTGACAAGCTTGGCTTCCAAATTGGGGTTGATAGTTGGAGGTGAGTGCTAGGTACGTGCATGAGAGTATAAACCAGTCAGACACAGGACTTGAACTAGTCATTCTTTTCCCCTTCAGGAAGGAAACTGTAGCAGTGCATCAGGTATTTGGTAGGGTTGTTTTTTTGGCTGGGGTATTTTTTGTGGGGGTTTTTTGTTTGTTTGTTTTTGGTGGTGTCATCCCCCCCGTCCCCCCCCGTTTCTGTCATGTTTGTTTTGGGGTTTTTTTTTGTGGTTGTTTTTTCTTCTTTTTTTTTTTTTTAATAGTTTTTCCTTAAACCTTTGCTCTTACTGTTCTGACTTTGGCAATGGAAGTCAATGACATCAAATTGCTGTGTGACAGTTTAAACATTATTCATGGAAGAAGGTAAAAATCATAGTCGTTAACAGATTTTATCTGATCTGTGTGTAAGAACCAAAATTGGGGCACTCTGAGTGTTTTGACTTCCTTGAATCTCAGAAAAAAGGTGAGTCATTCCACTGAAACTTGGAATTCCAGAATAGCTATTAACATAAACCAGGCTGGGTCAAACTAGAAATCCCTCTAGCTCAGGATTCACTGTGGAGCTGCTGCTTAAGCTTCTGCCTCATGAGACTCTCTGACCACCCTCTTCTGTGTAACCCCAGTAGGCTGCAAGATATCCACCTAGTCTGCCTCCAAGCCATGCTACAGAAACATCTTTAGATTCTTGTGCTCCACTTGCTCTGTTTTCTTGCCCTTGTGTCCCACCCATGCATGAAGTGACAAGACCTCCTGCCTGAAGTAGGGAGACCAAGAAGCTTTGGGCTGGCTTGTGCTCAGCAGATTCTGTGTTTCACTGGGGATAAGTTCATGGGTAGTGAGAGTTGTGCTATGGGTGTGTTCCTGGCATGGATCACTTGATGTGCCCCACTGCTGCAGGATGAAATCCTGACGTGCGTACGCCAGATGTGCCAGTTTGCAGCACCTCTTACTGAGGCTTTGACTGTGCTTTGTCCCTAACCTTTCTATTTATACCCTTTGAGTCTGAAGCCCAGCCAAGTTGCAGGACCACCTACTGGTCCCAGCCAAGCTGGCCATTCAGGGGAGAAGGAACAAACTTGGCAAATGAGATTCTGGCAGCTATAGGGTTTTTCTGTTCCCTTGTCCTCTTATATAAGTTGCTGGCCAGAACGTCTCAGGGTAGTGCCTACTGGCTTCTTGGATGCCTTTGGGGAGTTACTTGGCATTGTTAGGGTGCACTGCCTGGTGTCCCTGAGAAATTTTCTATTTCGACCCTCATCCTTTCTTCTGTGGGGTTTTTCATTTTCTGTCTCATAATCATTTGACTTCTTCCCTGTTTTGTTTTTATTCGTTAGGCCCCTTGCTGTCCTTCCTCCGAGAGGACTCTAAGGTTTTGGTAAGGATGCCCAGCCTCTAAGGAAGAAAATAGCTTCTAAGCATGAATATGCAAGCAATGTATGATAGATATGCACTGGTATTTAGGGGCTTCTAGAGCTAGAGGTGGCTTCATGTGCTTGACACCCTTTGATGGATTTATCCTTTGCGTTTGTCCAGTTTGCCTGTGAATCCTCATCCTGTAGCAAGGAGTTCCAAGGTTTACCTATTTGCTGTGTCAAGAACAACTTATTTTTGTGTTTGAGGTTGCCATCTGCTAACTCTGTGACCTTACCTTGGCTGACAGGCAATGCTTGGTATTTTCACTTTTTCTTGTTGTTGTTTTGGGTGGTGGTGCTGCTGTTGTTGTAGACCTGAAGATTGGGAAACCTGGTGCTGTGTTGAAATCTTACTGCAATTTTGAGTGGTCAGCTCTGGTTTTAAATAAAACTTTCTTTGCTATTGCAAAGCAAATCCTTTGTCAAATCATTTAGTAAATGTGTAAAATGTGATGTAAAACATCTGAACTATTGCTGATTGACTAGCGCATGATAAAAATAGATATCAGATTTTGTATTTCATAAATGCAAGGCTTGTGTCACTTCATACTCTTGCTTCCTTAGCTACAGCTGCTTGCTTGTCTACATAGGTCAGGGCTTGCCTGGTTATCTGGGCAGGTCAGTTGTCCTCCAAGATTTTAATTCTGTTCTAACATACTAAATTCACAACACTGATTATTGACTTTTCTTAGGACTTACAAATCTGTCAGTGTCTACTTTTTTCCCGAAAGCATGCATGCCACTACTGTGCTGTCAACAGTGGAAGAACCTTTCATGCTTTTCATAACAGTATACCTGGGGATTATAGAAGTGGATAAAGCAGTGTTTATGCTCTGTTTACACCTGACCCCTGTATAGAGTTCTCGGCTAGGTTTCCAAGTACATCTATGGCATACAGGTTAGTGGTTGGCTCCTACGTGTAGCACTCGGTCTCTACTGAGAAGCTTGGCTTGCATTTTTTTCAGTATTGATGATGGCTGTCTGTCTGTGCACATCAGGTGAATCTGAAGAGCTGTGTTGCATCTCAGTCACAGCCATGGACATGGTAGTTAGTCTTTGCATCAAAATTATACTAGATAGCTTATTTTTCTTACAGAAAGAGAACAAACTTATACTAGAATGAGATCCCTTATTTGCTAACTCCATTGACAGCAGGTGTTGTGTCAGCATAAGGTATTTTTTTCTTCTTTCCAAAATAGTTTATCTGAATAGTTCTACATGTATTAACACCCCTTACAGATGCAGTTGGGCTAGAGTAAGAGTACCTTCAGTGAGTATTTGAAAACTAGGACAAATAACTATTCAGTAGTTTGCTGACCCAGTTCTTGCTCTCTGCTAGTGTTCCTCCTGTCTGGGCCCTTGTCCGGGAAATCAATCCAAATTCCTACCCTTCCTACTCTTAAGAGCATAGATGCTTATCAACTTGGCCATGCTTCCTTCCTGTTCTTAGGGTTTCTTAAAGAAATCAAGTGTCTTCTGTGATGTCTAGAACTTCTTTCTGCAAACAGAAAGTGCAGACAGTGACTGCTTAGCTTGCTGTTTTTTGTGTTTAGGTGCTGTCATAGGACTGTATATACATGTATGAAAGGCCCTTTGGTACAAAACAACATTGACCGGGTCACCCTGGCACAAAGAGTGCCGTCTGGGGAAACAATGCATTACAAGTTCAGACAGCCCATTTGGTTGCTTTTCCTGGGGCTGTTTCAGGCTTTGTTATTATATTGTAATTTTCCTGTAACACTTTAAAGACTAACAATGCTCTTCAGAGTTGCAAAATGGGAGAAGGAATGGAGGACTCCATACATGTTGTTACATTCTTGTTTATGGGCAGAGAGGAAGCACCGCTTGTGCATGTGGCTGCGTGTATATAAAAATAATGTGCGTGTAAGTAAAGCCAAGGATGTATTGCTAGTATAATGGAGATCTTAACAGTCTGACTCAAGAATCATTAGTCTAGATTTAATTCTTAAAGAAAAGTTTAGAAGAATATTGCAGTTAGAGTACTTACATATGGAAAAATGTTGCCAAATGCAGCTAAAATTGTAACACAGGCACTTCTTGGTTTCTGTCCCTTCTCCTGGAGTTACTTGCACCCTTCCATTGCTGCTCTGGGTCTTTAAGTCAGCAGCTTTGGACTGCTGGAGAGGATAACGGGAGGTCATCAGCCTTGGGAGTCATTTGTTGGGAGGAGTATGATGTTCATGTTGCCTGTTTCTTCTTCCTCCCTCTAGGATCCACTTGGGGTTTTTTTTTGTATGTTTCCTAACATGCTTTTACRCCTCTTTTCTTTCTTCATTGGTCTACAACTCGAGGTTATGTCTGAATTTACTATATATGGTGCCCTTTATGTATGTTAGTTGCTATTTCTTTGTTATCCCTAAAGCCAGGTTTGTCCAGCTCCAGGTCTCCATTTTTTTTAACTGGCCATTAGTGAGTTGTTTATAGCCACGGGGTCTCTGGCAGCAAGACTGTGCCCCATCTCTTATCCCACGCCTGTACTCCTCTGCACCACATCCTGTCTCTCCATTTCTCAGGGCCTCTGTTGTCATATTAGGCCAGTATTTCCTGACATCATTGTAAATCTCTCTTTCTATGGAGGGTAACTGGAGGTTATATCACACCAAGGTAAACAAAAGTAAAATAAATTAGCCATAGACATCTAGTCAATTAGAGAAGTTGCTGTCACAGCTAAACCAAGTAAAAGGCAGGTCAAGAAAAGTTCAGACAGAGCAAGCCTGACAAGCCTCGGTCTTAAGGCCTTGTGGCTCAATATGGAGCTTATGGCCTGCTGCTAGCACTGGTAGTGCTGTATTACAGGGCTATATGGTTATGATTTCCCCCGTTCAATGTCCGCAAATTGCTGCCTGTCACTCATGAGGCCAGGAAGGGCGTTGCAAACCCTCCTATGACTTAAGGCTTCTGAGCAGGACCAAGCAAAAGATCCTGGAGGCATCCTCTCTTTCCTATCGTCTCTTGCCTTGTGGTGACCTGTGTAGGTTTGAGGGTAGCCAGTAGTGCTTTATTGTGTTATATAGCCATCATTACTTAGTGTAAATGCTTCACATAATAGTCTTGTGTTTTCTTTTATGAATTTTATAATTACAGTAAATGCTGTATTCTATGCATGATAAAGGCAACCTGGATGTCTAACTTCAACTTTTTCTGTTTTATGTGAAATTACGGTTTTATTTCTGCTTTGTAATAAGGTATTTTTGTAAGTGTAAATACTGTGTCTGTTTCCTTTGAGGAATTTTTTGCTTAATCTCCTGTTGTCACTATCTTCTGTTGTGAGTTACGGACTGTAAATAGTTTGACATAACAAAATAATCTTTATTTTCCTTTAATGGTGCTGATTGTCATTCATCCAATGTTACAGCCAGTCCTCATTTTACTAAACAAGCAGTGTAGCTCTGTTATCAAAGGGTGGATTGCAATTACATGCTTCAAAGTAAGGGCAGTATATTTTTCACTGAAAGTATATAGAAGCGAAGTGCTCCTCATTGCCACAGCTCACTTACAGCATTTTTTTAGACAATTCCAATGTGTGTTTGGGGGGCTTTTTTGGTTTTKTTTTTTTGGAGTTGGAAGAGACATGGATCACTCCCCCACCCCACCCCGTATGGCTATCTGAATGCATCAATAAATGATATTAAGTCATGCAAAACATCTAATGTGTATATTCCCAAAATGCTTCCTGGTTACTTGAAAATTAACTTGGAGCATGTTTATGGTCTTAAACTGTTTCAAACTTAAAACTTACACTAGCATAGCTGTGCTGATTAGACTGCAGGCTGCAGCTATACTAGCAAAAACCTCTGCAGGGAGCACAGTTATACTAGCAAAAATTATGATGTCAAGATGGTAAAACAAACCACAGCAAGATGACTTTTTGTGTGAGTGTCTCTGTCTAGGTCCTGTAGATGTGTTTTGAGTTTAAGCTACATCCCTACTTAAAGGGCTTGCATGTATACAGATAATAATTTTGGTTCTTAGAATTTTAGCAGTAATCTCAGAGTATCATAAGTAGACTGTGGGTGTTTTGCCATCTCTCCTTAGTTATAGGACAGTAGAAAGTAAAAGATTAACTTAATGTTTCTGCTTTTGAATTACGTCAGTGATGTATTGTGATATCAGTGTCCTTGGTCTTGTTGCAGAATTCGAGATGATTTCAAACAATGTTATCAGGAAAGAAATGTATATCTGCAAGAGTGTCACTAAATATTAGAGGAGACGAAAAGTTCACTTCAGCTTATTTCTTAACTCTCAACAATGATTATCTTTTAAAAAAACCCAAATTATTCTCTGGCTATTGCATTAAGGAAGTTAAGATACATAATTAATAAGTAGCTTTACCTGATCTTGTCTAGAACTTCAGCCATTTGACTAAATCTGCTTCTGACTGACATAAATTAGGTGCAGTCTAGTTACAGTAGATCTGTCTCTCTTGCTTGAGTTTTGGTGGTTAAGAAAGTATCTGAAAAAGATGATGCACTGCTTTTTTGATCTTGGACTGATACAATGCTGTGCGTGTGGATGTTGGTTATTCCTACAATGTTCTTGTAACATCTTTGCTACAGAAAAGTAGCAGATTTTTAGAGTTGTCTGACTTGTGGCAAAACAAATTATGGTTTTTGAGGAGAGGAATATATGCTGTTTTCAACTGAAGAAACGCCGTTGTTGAACATAAGTAAAGGAATAAGTTTTCTTTGTTCTTATTTTTTACAAATACGAGAATGCAAATGTATTTTGTAGACCAAACCTGTCAGCCACAAAATAAAACACTGATGAGCAAGCTCACAACCTCATGAATAAAGCTTATCGAGATTATCAGCAAAACTAGAAAGCAGGTGCTTCCAAAACTGGGAAGAGTGTGATGGTCAGCTTTTTGCAACCAAGCTTCTGAGATCCTGACCACTGTATTCAAATCTGTAATCTTGGTAAGTTGTGTGGTTTGCTATGCCAGGTGTGGTCTGCAGCTGGTCAACAGGTCATAATAAAGGCTGTGGTATGTACATATATGATGATTAAAGGCTTGGGCCAACAGATAACTGTCAGTCCTTAACAGGTTAGGAAAATACTGCCTATAAAATACATAAAGAGCTAAAATCTTGGGTGTGTGGTCCTACCCTTTCTGTCATGTCGTCCATGCTGCTTCTCTGACAGCGTATTGAGCCAATTCAGTTTGCTAGTTTGATAGAAAATGATTATCTCATTCTCCTCCCTGGGTTAACATCTTTCCAGACTGCCACCTGGAATGGATTGTGACAAACATCAGAGCGCGGAGGGGGTGGGCAGTGATGAGAAGTGGGGCTGTTTGATGCCCAGCTGGGGAAGAGTGGGGCTGCCCCCTCTTGGCACCAGCCAGCCCTTAAATCTGCACAGTGATGGCATCTAGGTAAAGAGGTGTCCAAGCAACCCAGTAAGAAGCACTGAAGGCAATGGTCTTAAATGCTTTCCTGCTTGAAGTTTGCAGCCTAAAACGTGTGTGTATTCCTCTTTGATTTTAAAAGCAAGGTGTTTGTTTTTGTACAGTTGCTCCAGGCATTGAAGCATTTTCTTGAGTTGTAAAAGATCTCGCTTCAGTTTCTAGAGAGGTTCAAACCCACTCTTCCTAGGAGGAGAGTGTTGTACCTGCCCGGGTAGAGGAATGTTTGCTCTCTGGATTGCTGCTGTTGATCTTGGTGCCATTTATGTTCTCATGCAAAGATCCTCTGTGTAGAGGGGTTAAATGAATGTAACTTCAGTTTAGTAGCCTAGATCTGGATTTTAGTGCCTGCTCCAAAGACTTTGGTTTCTTCAGCTTCACCCAACAGTTCTGTGAATTGGATGTCCTTGAGGCAGTAGTTAAAAGGAAGTATTCTAAATTTTCACTTAACAGGAAAGTAATATCTAATTTCAGTCTTTCACTTTTAGACAGTCTGTGATCCAAAGTGTTACTAACAAAAAMCAACTGCATCTTTTTGTTGTTGGCAACTGTGAAGTAAGTTGGTGTGAGTTAGTAACACGCCATAGAAATAAAATCATAAAAGGGCACAAAGATGGAACGTTTCTCACTTGGAGGAACTGAGCCATTTAATGAAAAAAAAATAAGAACCAAAGGCAAGTTTTCCAGGTCTGGGCTGTGGATTTTTGTGGAATGCGATGTGAAAAGAACTTGAACTTCTGTTCCTCGTTTTGTACTGCTTTTGTGGCAATTCTCTTGGTTTTGGTTTATTGAAGAGTAAAACTAATTTACAGCAGTCATCCAGTCTGTAACAACCGGACATTGTGCAACTGGGGGTGGGCCAACCTCTGACATAATATTTAACCCAGTTACAAAACTGGGGTTCAATTTGCAGTACAAATTGGACAAATGTTGTAACAATGTAATGGGATCCTCTGAAATGGAAGCATTTCGTTAATGTAGGCAGGCTGCTGGCTTGTTCCCTTTCTTTGGATCCAAATGCATCAGAATGTGCTTGATTGTTTGCCTCTGCAGCCTGCTGTGAAATAGCTTAGACTGAAGTGTCCAGTGACAGTTTACAAGTTACAAAGACAGCTTTTTGGCCACTGACCCTCTGCGGGAGTCTAATCTTTGTTTTGTAGATGTCTCTTTATCTAGGGAAATCACATCTAAGAGAAGAGGTGCTGGATTGCTTCCTCATTGTTCCTCATTGTTAAAGATGACCTCCAAAGAATTTTTACAGCCTGATTCATGCTTTTCCTTTAGGGTACATTGAGAAAACAAGGTTTTCCTGTGATTTTTTCCTCCTTCCCCTGTTCATACATACCCTTGTTTGCTTTGTTTTTGACTGTAGTTTTGGAGAATATTTGGAATGTTGCTGTGAATGTTTAACTCCGTAATTGAAAGAGACAGCTCAATCATTGAAAGACTCTAAGAAGAAAAAAAAAAAGGCATAAGAATCCGTTATTTCAAGTTATACTCTTGAATCTTTCAATATTACTGTTTTGTTAACTTTTTAGCTGTGGCCTTCTAACTTAGGGGCAATTCACAAATCTGCTTAAAATGTATGGATTTCTTATCTCTTCTGCTTTGCTTTATGCATAATGAAAAAAGCAGCCAACCAGTGGATACCCCATATAGTTAATAAGTGACCCAGCACGGGTTAGCTAGGCCACATGCATGGGTGATACTCAACAGCAGTCTTAACTGATGTGACACAGCACTTGCTGTCCGACTTCCTCTTCCTCTTTCCCTTACCCAAACTGTATACGTGTGCCTTGCATTGGCACTGGTGTTTGCCTAATTTCCCCCGTAAATGGACCAGGGTGCCACATAGGCAGAAGGTCAAGGAAGGCTGCTCCCCCCCCCCCCCCCCCGAAAAAACCCAAAGCACAAAACCCAACACTTTGCCAACAGCTCACTATTGATGAACTGAATTGAGCATCAGTACTGGTGCTAGGGAGTAATGGAACCAGATGGGCAATAGGATGATGCCAGTGTCACCTGAGAATAATTTAAGCTTTTGTGTGATGTTACTGAATACTGTTGGTATTACTATATCATTTGGGAGGAACTACTTGTGACAGAACCTCCCTACTAGAAGATAGTAGTAGAAATACAAAGTGCCAAGAAAGCTACATTTTGTGTAGTATACCTTATTTCAGTCAAGATAGTCAGAATCAACTATTTTATAGGCAAAAAATCCCCTCCATCACCCTATATAAGCTGTGTTCTTATCATGAACAATCTGCCCGTGGATTGTACTGGAAGYGCTTTGCCATTTGTACCTGTGCTAACAGTTCTGGAAATGGAGTTGTGCCTATGTTGTTCCTAAGGCCTAGTCTAAACAACTTCGGATTTGGTAAAGTTATTCAGCCCATAGGTGGCTTACTGTTCAATTAGCTTTGCCATTCTACTGGCATGGATGTAGCTAGCCAACTAGTGATGCTGTTATAGCTGTGATGGTACATGGACACAGGCAAGGCAAAGTTTGTAGGTTGAGATAGTATCTCTTACAAGACTTTTCAGGCACTCAAGCCCTTCATTAAACATTAATGAATGTTCTGAGAAATGATGTAGCCTGAAATTTTCATGATGACCTTTTGTTCTTTTGATAACTAAGCTCTGTTAGGGAGAATGAGCTAATCTTACGAAGATTTGTCCAGTGTGTATGCATTGCTTATGCTAGTTTAATGAATGCTTTGAAGAGGATTAGCAAGGAAAGACCATACAGTGGATGCTATTGCCTTCCTGAACAGGAAAGTTTCTATCAGAAGGGCTGTTGGATCAATGAGAGGGGGATGCAATTTTCATTCTTCTTCCAAATACCAGCTACAGACAGAATGAAATACCTTTGAAGGGATCATTCTTGTGCTGCTTATAGGAGGAACATATGGAAGAGAGTTGAATGCTGGAGAGATTGCTTTGCTTAGGGGTAGTGGGAGGTAGTCTGACCATCCAGGACTGTGTTTTATCCTAAAAAGGGAGTGACAGATCTCTTAAATTTAACTACAGACACTACCCTTAGTGTGCTTGCTTTGTTTTGCTACCATGTGGCATTGTTTAGCTTAGGCAGAAAAACAGTCCTCGTGCCAGGTGAATTCTGGSAGGTTAGAAGGGCTGTATCACTTATCCAGGGGAATATCCAGGAAGATCGTACAAGAATAGTAGCATCATCCTGTGGTGCTGAAGTTTGTGTAACTACTCTTTCCTTGTCATCTTGAGAAGTGAAGCAGTGTCCTAAATATGCTGTAATTGTGGATGTTGACTCCTCTGACATTGCACAATTGTGGTGAAATGCTGAAATAGTATTGCCTTCTGATTCTGTTTTCAGAAAGATGACGAGTGTCTGTCTACAGCCTGAAACTGGCACTGACTGTCATCGCGGTGGGGTTGACTTCTGAATTGGGGTGGAGTGAGCAGCTGGGAGTGATGATCACTTAGGCTATTGTAGGTTGTGTGATGGCAGCAGCATATTAAGTTGGCTAATGGAGTGCTACATTTGTGTTTATAGCTGTGTTTAGAACTCTGATAGTATTAAACTGGCAAGTCCTTTCTAAAAGCTGACTTAGCCTTTGGAAGTTTTCTATATTAAAAAAAACCCCAACAAACCAAACTCTGTAGATGCTTTTTTCATCTGATTTTAAACACAGCAGGAACTCAGTGATTGATCTAGATGCTGATATTATGCTTATTATATATGCAATCATTAAGTAGATTTTAAGTTGTACATGGCAACTTCCTCTTCAAATGGAAGCTAATTTTAATGAAAGCTTTTAGTTTGTTGCATGCCTCAAAAAAGTTAAAGGACTTATATATCAGATGTATAATCTCTGTGAAGCATAAAACAATCTCTTCCAAGAGCTCAAGTGTTCTATAGCTTTCCATTTTCTAGTTTTTGTTTTCATGAACTGCCTAGTCTTAGGGTCAGAATGGGGCAATAAATCTCTTCACAATGTTTCAACCATCATCTTCTGGCTAGATGCTACTGACCATACTTAGACTTCCTATTTTCTTTCTAGGTCATCCTAGTCATTCAAACCCTTCACTGAACTATGGAGTGATAGAAACTTTATAATAGAAATTAAAGACCATCTCTGGCTTTCCTGTTCATAATCTCAGACTGCTTTCTTTCACTTGTGAACAAATAGTTCTGGCTATTAGCACTTTTCTGTTGGCAACTCCATGTTGCATTCAGGCACGTATTTTTGGCTTTTGTAGTACATTTTTAAAAAGGACTAAAAACCAGTAGCGATGCTTTTGGACTATCTTTTGGCTTGCTTACCTTTGCGTGCTCAGTAAGGGCAAGCATATTTAGCACTAAAAGGATCCTGCATGAAGGAAAACACGGAAACATCTTAGTTCATTGAGCAATTCCACTGCAATTTCAAGAAACGACGACTTCTATTTATGCAGAGCTCTAAAGCTCAACTCCACTGCTGAATGCAAATCTCGCTCGCTGGAGGTGAAATGCATCTTTTATTTTTAACCTTAGTGATTGCTTGGCAGCGAGTGCTAGTGAAGTAAATCTTCAAGGCCTGATTTAAGAAGTCTCTTGGCATTCTTGTATCTTCTTGTATTAGAAGAACCTTTCACAAGCATCTTGGCCAAATGTGGCTAAGCCTGTTGTGTTGGTTGTTACTGTGTCTCTGAGCGTTGCTCCCACAATGTCATAGAGGTGATGTAAGGACATGCTCTTAGGCAATATAGCAGGTAATGCAGCACACAATGGCAATTCTATTGCTTAAAGTTGGTAGAAAGAAAAACTAGTAAAACTTGCTGGTTAAATGTCTAATGCAAATTGAACAATCTGTGAAACTAACTATGGCTGTTTCGACTAACTACCTGTTTGAAATGTTGTGTGGAGTATCAGATAGGGGTGTGTGCATGTGTGTTTGTAACTGTTGTTTACAAACAGCTGCTCTGCTTGCTTGCATTTTTTTGGTTTTAGCTACAGCTTCAAATTGGTACTGTGTACTGTACTGAAATTAGTCTCTTATAAGTTGTCTTTTAAATTAAGACAGCCGATAAGTTTCATTTCAAACTGTAGTTCTTGTTGCATACTTTTTTCTTTCTTCCCTAGATCAGTTTTGCCAAATGGCAATGTGACGATGTCTTCATGTTTCTTGCATAAAAATAGAATTGTGAATTGGCTGCTTGAAATATGACAAAAACAGTCAAGATTTCAGTTGTTCTGTGGCTTTCTAAATACTTGTTCTTGGTCTTAAAATCCACTTGCTCAACTTCTTCACTGGGCTTCCTGTGTAATGTTGGCTTAATTCTCATGGGGTGATAGTCCTGTGGCTCTTGTGTTTAGCAAGTAAACAGCTGTGGCCATTTTAGATGTTACTTCTCAGATGGAGGTTACTGACCCTGTGGTGGAGTTAGCAGGAAGGTAGGCATACCAACTGCTCTGCTGTCATATTGTAAACTTACCTTCTTGGGTGATTAAAGCAGTGTGCCATACTGAACTTGGACAACTGAGGTATCATTTAGTTCTGCACAGTCTGTAACCTGCTCATTAGCAGCTCTCTCCTCTGGGGATTGCCAGGCAGCTGAGGGGATATAATATTACAAACTGCTGCAGCAAGATTAACTATAGCACATTTGTCAGAGCTGAGAATTGTCTTGCAGTGATCATATGTAAATGAGATTGGTCCCTGAAAGGAAGGAGTACATTATTTATTGGCTTTTTGGAGGTGACATTTTATTACAAGACTGCCAATATCAATCCCCCATCTTATATTTTTAATTTGCCCTCCTACATTATGACAAAGTTCAGCATCTTTTTATTGGGCACTAAAATTCCAATCTAATTATGCACCCTGGCAAGTTAGAACTTGTTAGGTGGGTTATCTTAACGTTATGTGTTGTCACACCTAAGTACTTAGATGCTACAGTAATAGAATGACACCAAATGATTAGTACAAAATGAATAGATTCTCATTCAAAGTGATTCTGAAGCCTCAGCTGAGTGCTAATTCATTCTGATGGCTTCTGGCACTCTGATTTCAAAGTGCTCTGGCTGTTGTGCCTCCCAAGGCAGCTAGTGTCAAACAGGTATCTCTTGACTGGCTATCGAAGTGACCACCACACAGTGATGTGCAAGATAAATAGGTAACCAATAATACTCTTGGATGAGGGCTCAGATGAACAGGCTGTCATTAGGTAATTTTCTGCAAATTTAATTAATCTTTAGCATCTTGAGCTAAATTTACCCTGAATCCTTTTGCAGTGTTATAAGTGTAAAATATAGTTATTTTCTGAGTAGAAAGCGTGGGTTATGGTTTTCTGGGGGAATTTCCTGTTTCTGATTGCTGTGATGGAATGAATGGTGTTTAAATCTGTCTGGTCTAATTCCTTATACAAGTAAAAGTACAGACCTATTGCTAGCAGTAACTGTGAACATGTTAATTTAAGCAAGGGAAACATAATCGCTGTGTGTACTACTGCCCTCCTTGCAGTCTGTCTAAAGTTAGTTGCTGCTTGAGCTCTGCTTGCTTGCTACTACCCGAGCAGCTGTACCAGCACTTAGCATCCTAGTTTTGGTGAAACCTAGCCCAGATGATTTGAAATGAGCTTCATACCCACAAAAAGCTGATAATTATAGAGCGTCTGTGATAAGTAGTTTATTTGTAAATACTGTTAACAGCCCAGTGTTTGCAACTTTGTAAAAATAAAAATAATATTTTATAAAAACACTACTGTGCTTTTGTGAATTTACTGTTTTATGAAGCTCACTTTCTATCATCTTTCAAAGTTGTGTTTAACTTCTGTTAGGATACGAAAGTATTAGTGGTCACAAGATGAGAATTCATTGTCCAGCAGTGTAGAAGTCTATATAATTGATCCTGTGGGAGTTTGGGCACATATGAAAGCAGTTGTCATAGCTGTTTGGTAGCTTTTAAGCATGCTCTTCTTCCAACCAACCCTTACACTCTTCTTTTTAACTTCAGTTTAGTTATACAAACTGTTTGTCTTTCAGAGCCAACACATAATCAGCCAAACCGAACCAAGAGGAAGCAGAATATTTGAGAAGGCTCCCAGCATCTCATGAATGAACTAACGGAACTCGATAATGCTGGTTCTCCAGAGCCAGGTCTACGGCTCAGAAAAGGACACATGTCTGCTACTGCAACAACACAGGCAGCCTTCGAAGAGGACAGCTCTGAGCAGAGGCTTCTTTTAGTGGAGCCACCTCTGTCTTCTGACCAGGAAAATGTAAGTTATATGATTATCTGTTAGGTTTGCTAGGAAAAATGAGTTTTGACGTAAGTGCTTTAGTGCTTGAAATAAGTTCCAGAAATGTGAGCCGTGAGCCTACAACCTCTTTATGCCTCCTAAATAATTGTAATAAAACCAGTAAGATGCCAGAAGTATTCAGTTGAATGTATGGGAACTTGGGTGACAAGATGGGGCATAAGTGTAAGTTTTACCAGCTTTATATTTTTTATTCCCTCCTCAAAGAAATGGGACTCGTACTGGTTTGTTCTCTGCTCAGACACTGCTCATGTCAAAAGATTTTTGTTCTGTAACTGTCAATTAATTACAAGTGAAAGGAGAAGATATATTGACTCTGGCTGAATGTAAGCTGAACCTTGGCCAGTTGCTATCATCTTAGAGATTAGGACAGAAAAATCTGTTTGCAAGCATTCTTGTTGGAAGAATGGCCATCCTGAATTAGACCAAACATCCACAGTGTGCAATATCCTATCTCAGACAGTAGCCAGTAACAGGCTCATAAGGAAGAGTACAAGGATGGGGAAGCATGTTGTGTTACTTCCCTAGGACACTCTCCCAGCCTTTAGTAATTGGTGGCTCACAGATTTCCTGAGCCAGTGGCAATGTTTTTGAATTTTTGGTGCATGAGCCTTTGTAAATTTTAGCAGCCACAACATCCTGCGGAAAAGGCGTTCCACAGCTTAATTAGTTGTTGTATGCAGGTAATGTCTCCAAGCATTGGACAAAAGTACCTTCTGGTTAGAGAGTTTCAGAACTATAATTAATGCTTCTCCCAGGATATATACAGATGGATATCACCACAGTTAAGTGGAAGAGGCATTCAGCTTAGGCTCACTATTAAATTTATCACAGCTTAATGAGTTTACCGTATCAGCTCAGTTACAGCAACTGTGTGGTTTTAGCCAGCAGCAAAAACATGCTGATGCTACTTAACGTAGCCTTCAATGCAGAAGAGTTGGGCTGTTGCTGTAATTGCATTTGCCACAGATTCTTGGTGTGTGCATGGACCACTGTCATGCTTCAGCTGACATGAGAACCTGTACTAGGCTAACTTGATTAGTTTGAGCCCTTACTAAATTTAGTTTCAAGTGTCCTTGTAATGAGAATTCAGAACAGATATTCATGGCCAATAAGCCAAGCCAATGCACTGTAAGTTGTACACTGCTAAAACATCTATAGGACCATTCTCAGTATCATCGTAACAGGAAATACCCAGAGTCTTTTTCTTTGCATTATGTGGAAGGTTGTAAAGTGTGTGTATAAGGTGCAAAGTGTTAGCCAATAGCTGAATGTGCTAAGGTTAGAAAAAAGGAAAGTTGAGTTGTACTAGCAGATATTTTGAACATACATATGTTTATCTAACAGTGTGTTTGGGATCATCTTTTTTGAAGGCTGTTTTCATTCTTGTCTCTGACTTTCCTGGTTGAATAAAGTGAGTTACCTGTTGCCTGCAGATGGAATAACCCAAAGTAAAAGCCCATAACTGATTATGGCCTATAATTCTTTCTGTACATTTGCTTACCTAAATAGAAATCATTTGGATGAGTCAAAGTATTTAATTTTAGAATTTTGGAAATAAAATGGTTAAATACTCTCATTCTCTCTCCTGTTTTTTCAGGCATTCTTAGCATGTGTTAGTCTTTTTTTTGTGTGTGTGTGTGTGTGTTTGCTTTCATCCTTATGACAAAAGTATATGTTTCTTTTGCTTTGGCTCACTACAAATATTTAGCTTTTTTGTATCTGATGTCTTCTGTCTTTCCCAGTCTCCTAAAATGCTGCCACAGAAATTTGTTTTTGCCATTTGGGCCTTGCTGTACTGTCTTGAACTGCATCGCTTTCTCTGCCTTATATGGCCTCCTGCTTTTTTGACTTTTTTTCAGCCTAAACTTTTATTCCTGTCCTCTGTGATTCTTGTTTTTAATACTGTGATATCTTTACATTTTTTTCTTCTTAAAAGGTTGAATAATTGATGCTTCAGATGGAGCATCCCAAAACACTCTGCTGTCAGAAGTACCAATATTAGCTTGCCAAATGACCTTTATTATGTGACATACTGCAGTGTTCTAAATAATCTGGAAAAAACATTACACTATATATCTTCCTCTGTCTTGTATAAGCCTCAGCACAGCTGTTAGTCAAATGCCAGCTAGGATTCATTTTTTTGCTCCACTGTACAGTCTGGCTACGTCCAGCTGCCTCAGTAGAGATGACTTATTAGTTCAAAAGCATGATTTTGCTCTGGTTTTGAAGAGGCTCCTGTTTAGATAACAGTAATGTAAGGTTATTGTTCTTCTGCAGATGGCAGTAGTACTCAGGCACACAAGCTAAACGTAGCCTTATAAAAGGACTCAAGTGGTGTCCGCTACATTAGAATTCTAATGGCTAAATGCAACCACGTTGAAGCCGATGGTAGCAATCAAGGAATTCCTATGTTGGAGAAGGAAGGTGGATGAGAGCTATATAGTATCTTGATGGTAGAACAACCACGGTCATTTAATATGCTTTTAAATGCTTCTACTTACGACAAGCTAATTGTATTGACTTTCTTGAATACCATAATATAGATGTATTCTAATAGATAGGATACTTCCCCAAAACTTACTGGGCCTAAGACTTGAGGTATTAGTGTAAAAATTTGTGTATTTTTATCCTGTGATAATATTCCATTGTTTACTTTTCCTGTTGCCTCCTATTACCCTATTTATATCATTGCAGCTCCTTTATTTATATGAAATCTGCCCCAAACTCTCCTATACAAGATTCCTTTCCATCTGCCTACTTGTATATCCACTTCCTGCTCTACTTGTAGGAGGAAGCAGTCTGAGCTCTTAAGAGGTAGTAGTTGCTTTTGATGAAATATTTTAATAGTCTTTTCTAAGGAGGTGTGTGGAAGCATACCATTGTATTGTTCAGAATTACTTTCTATCTCCCCCACAGCTTGCGTTGTATACTATTTATTTCTAATTTTGATGGGCCAAAATACTGGTCCTCTTTAGAAATAAAGCATCTTCATGGAAAAAAAGGGAGGTGGTGTTAAGAAATCAAATCTAGCCCTAAAAGTTTTTTCTGAGACCTTTGTCCCTGGCACCAGAAACCTAGCTGTGAACTAAAAATTACATTAAAGACGCTACTTTCTGTAAATTGTGGCATTCACTGAATACATGTAGCAGAGATTTGCTAGCTGTACTGAGCATGCTTATCCAAAATAATAATAAAACAGCTGCATCCTTCTGCCAGTGCTGTTAATCTGCCAGTTTTATAATGATGCTTATAAGAAGATATGGATCATATAAAATCAGTATCCTTTTACACCTGAACCTCTTAGTCTGTACTTTATCCCATAACTCTGTGTTCTCTCCTAGAGAGAATATATATTCATAGATTATCCCCTCTTCCAAGTATCTGTTCCACAGAATAGGTAGTGGCAGATGAGTGGTGTACCTTCTGTGACTTTGAGAAATAGTGACCATTTATCTGAATGTTAAGGATACAGTGGTGAGAAAAGGATCAGGCAGGCTGCGTAAGTCTTCTCTTTCTTTGAGCAGTTTAAACTTTTTTTCCTTTCTCTAGTTTACATGTGCTGGGTATGTGCTGATAAGGCATTTTTCAGCAGGTGCTTCCCTCCTGTAGCATGCTGGATGGTCTAGCCTTTGAGACATAATCTCTTCTCCTCTCTTAGTGTTTCTGTGTCTCAACTGCCTTTGTAATTCCAGCAGTGATAGCTCCTAAAGAAATCTCTCTTACTGTGGCTTTGTTAAGCTGACACAATCAGATGCGTTTGACTTCTTATAACCTGATGAATGGGCTCTTTATGCAGCCCTAAAAACCTGTGCCTGACCCTTTCCTTTTATACTTTAATCTGTTAGTGACAGGAGGTAAACAAAAGAACCATTTTCTTTGCCTTTATTCCAATCATCAGGCTTTAGTGTTCCTGAATGATGATTGCTTTCATGCAGTTGAGCTTCGTTGTGCAGTTGTCCTGTGTGGCATCGAAATCATAGAGTCATTAAGGTTGGAAAAGACCTCTAAGATCATCGAGTCCAACCGTCAACCCAACACCACCATGCCCACTAAACCATGTCCCTAAGCACCTCATCTACACGTCTTTTAAATACCTCCAGGGATGGTGACTCCACCACTTCCCTGGGCAGCCTGTTCCAATGCTTGACCACTCTTTCAGTGAAGAAATTTTTCCTAATATCCAATCTAAACCTCCCTTGGCGCAACTTGAGGCCATTTCCTCTTGTCCTATCACTAGTTACTTGGGAGAAGAGACCAACACCCACCTCGCTACACCTCCTTTCAGGTAGTTGTAGAGGGCAATAAGGTCTCCCCTCAGCCTCCTCTTCTCCAGACTAAACAACCCCAGTTCCCTCAGCCGCTCCTCATAAGACTTGCTCTCCAGACCCTTCACCAGCTTYGTTGCCCTYCTMTGGACACACTCCAGCACCTCAATGTCCTTCTTGTAGTGAGGGGCCCAAAACTGAACACAGTATTCAAGGTGGGGCCTCACCAGCGCCGAGTACAGGGGCACGATCACCTCCCTACTCCTGCTGGCCACACTATTTCTGATACAGGCCAGGATGCTGTTGGCTTTCTTGGCCACCTGGGCACACTGCTGGCTCATGTTCAGCTGGCTGTCAGCCAGCACCCCCAGGTCCTTTTCCGACAGGCAGCTTTCCAGCCGCTCTTCCCCAAGCCTGTAGCGTTGCATGGGGTTGTTGTGACCCAAGCGCAGGACCTGGCACTTGGTCTTGTAAACCTCATACAGTTGGCCTCGGCCCATCGATCCAGCTTGTCCAAATGTACCCATGAAGTGGAGACCTGTTGCTCTGAAGTGTTTGGTAACCTACAGTAAGGGTTTGGGAGAAGGTACGCGTAGCTCTCAAGTCATCTGAATGGACAGAAGAAATTGTGGCAAATACTCATCTGGATTGCTTCTCAGAGAGCATGGGTTTTGACTTCAAGTGGAACTTACTTGACCTCTGACAAATTTCACGATACCTGCATGTAGCTACAAGAGTCTTTCTAGAGCATAAATACCAAAGTGACTTGAAGGAGGGAGACAGAAGGATGTAACAGATTTTCAGGTACAAAAGAAGAGTTATAGAATAATTGGAAGGTGAGCAAATAACTCAAGGCTTTTAACTTGAATCATAGAAGTTACTCAAAGCCTTTTCTGTTACAGAAGTGTGTATGTATTATCTACAGAAATAGACTACAAAAATTGTTCTGGTATTGACAGAAGGGTACATGTAAATTTATGGAATTGTCAACTTGTCTTTATGGTGCATGCTATCTGAGTGAAAAAGATTTAGGTGAAGTCTTGAAGGCCACAGGTAGACATTTGAGCCTTAAGAATAGTCTTTTCTGGAGCTGATTCATAAATTCTGWTTGCCTTAAATTTTTTCCTTTATAGATTTACTTGCAAGTTTCTTGCTCAGTTTGAAACCATTTAGCTTTATTTTCAATCTAGCTTTTTACTATGGGTACTCAGAGTTATGATTAAAACCTTGGCATCTGCTTCTGTATTTGTCTTCTTCCTGCATTGCATTACAGGTTTTATTGGTAGAGGTTGTCTTCTGAGTGTGTATGGGAGAGGCCTGGCATAACAGAATTTGAGGTCCCACCAAAACATGTTTGCTTTTGTTTTAAAGCAGGTTATGTTCAAAATTTATTGTTCTGTAGAATTCTTTATCACCTCTTCCTTTCCTCCATTTTTGTAGCTCTTGAGAAAGAATGTTATTTCTTTGAAAGCATGTGAATGGCATTTTGCTTCAGATCAAAAGATCTTAACATCTGAATTTCTCCTTCACTTCCTGTTCTAAGCACTGGAAGTAATGCATATTTTACTCAGACTGCTAGTCACTGAAGTGAGTGCTTGAATCTAGTATCTTTCCCTACAGATACGACTTTTTTTTTGTACAGCAAGGCATTTTTGGATACACAAAGCAGAATATCTCCAAGTATTCCCACTTAAACAGTATGAAGACGTGATATGTCTATGGAGATGGTTTCCAGGCTCCACAGGCTTGAGTTGGTTGGATGCTGATGCATCCTTTGCTGACAGTTGATGTGCCTGGTTTATTAACAGGCTTTTGGAGCTTGAATGTCTGCAGAAAAGACAGAAACTGGTGACCTAGTCAACCACGAGAAGACAGTATTCTGCCCAGAAGGCTGGTAACGTGGGAAATGGCCGTGTCTCTGTCTGCCCTGTCTCCCAGAAAACTCTCATGTGAATTAACACAAAAGTTGTAATAGGTTATGGCTTGTTGAGTTGCAGCTGGGTTCAACTGTCTCCTATTAGTCTGGAGAGTCTTAGCTCTTGGAGAGGGGAAGTGTTGGTACTCTGCTGAGTTTGCTGCCTGCCAGCTGGTTTTGTAACCATTGCTTGCTGTGCTCTGTGTTGAAACTAGGAGAGGAGGGAGGGAGTGGTTTTGTTTATAATTCACTGGCACAACTGTTTCCCTGGACAAGGGTTAGATTCCACAGTTTTTGCCTTTGTTCTCCTGGAGATTGTATCTGCCTGATTTGGGCAGCAGTGGGGGACGTGACGGCCTTTCACAGTGATATAAGAGAACATAGTGTTGTACTGGTGGGTTAACTTGCATCTTCCTCCAACTGTTTCAGACTGCTTGACTCTGCTCTTATGTTAAGTTCAGCAGTACACTTTCAGTCTCTCTTTGTTTATTTTTTTAACAGAGCATTTTTTTCAATAAGCCCAGCATGCTTGTCTTCTTTTTCTGCTGTCAGGATTAACAATGACAGAGGAGTAGAAAATGTCACATGAGAATCTTCTGTAGTAGAAGCAATTTCTACAGGCTTTTCCTCAAAGTGTACTGATGAGCACATGTGGGCATTGAGGTCTTTGGTCCTTGTCAAGTACTGGGCATTGACAGAATATCGGTAGTTGCTACTGCTTAGAGATTCAACAAACCCTTTCCATCTGAAGATATTTAATGAGGGAGCTAGTTCTAATAAGGGTGTATTAGCAAGGTTGCTGAAGCCAAAATGTGACTTTGTCCTAGGACTATTTGCTGAACGAGTGTTAAATGTTAGTGCTTGTTTTTAATGAGTGCCAGCAAGCAGTCACCCATGACCAGTTGTATAAAACTGTTTCCAAGTGCTATATTAAATGGAGTGTAGCTTTTATAGGAAGGTGACCTATAAAGGAGAAACACTAAACTCCAGGAACCTTCAAGTACTTGACGTTTTGACCAATAGGCTGAAAGGGTCTTTGGCACAGCGCTAATGAAAGACTTTTTTTGGTCCTGTGACAGCAAAAACAACTTTTGCACACCCTGCTTAGAGGGTGAATGCAGTTAGCCTTTTGGAAACTGTGGTGTGTCTATGTTTACAAGCCTGTCAGATTAGGAGAGAATGTAAACTCTAAATGACAAAGCTGTTATTTTAAAGTAACTTGGTATGTTCATAAGTTAGGAGAAGTCAGGGAAAGTTTTAAGGTGCTGTGCTTTTCCAGTTAATTACTTACAATCCAAAGAACACAAGCTGATGAAATTCTGAAAAATGTGCAACAGGCTTTTAAGAGAAATGGCATGGCATGGCACCAGCTATCGCTGCTTTCCTCTTACGAAAGACTGGTTGATAAAGGTCAGTTGACAGAATGGGCACAGAGGAGTTGCTGAAAAAAGCAATCTGGCTAGCTGAAAAGGATGTTACGGGACTGCGATTAGAAAAATAGCATTTTTATATTATAGCCTTGAACGTATCTTGGCCATTATGCTGAATGCTCTCGAGTTACTGAATCTGGCATGCTGCCCCAAGAAACATTAAATGACTTGAATGTCATGTTAAACACTATTAATCATTCATCTRATGAGATCAAGATAAACAAGAGCAAGAACTCCAAGTTCATGTCTAGACTTTGTGACTTCAGTTTAATATGGGGGATAACAGTGGTATTGTAAATGCAGCAACATATGTTTTCTAACTTGCATTTTAAGAAGAGAATTGTATATAAGTACCAATTCATATAATATCCTACGACTCAGTGTTAATCAAGACATTTGCTTTTTCTGAACTGTCTTGCCTGTGTTACAATGATGTGTTCGTACCGAGGCAGAGTTCTGTCAGGACACAGATCAAGAAGAGAGTGGAGGAGCATCTATCAGCAGCTGGAGGAAGCAACAAGAACATTACGCATCATGCTTTGGAAATTCCTGTGATGGTAGCTTTAGGGCACTGGTGACATCTTGATGGTGAATTGGCATCGCAAACAGTTGAGCTTTGAGACATGGGATGTCATTAACTCCAGAGCTTAATACTGCATAGGTATGTGCAYGGTCAGTTAGGCCCTTGAGTAACTGAGTGATGACTCTGTCCAAAAAGGTAGCGTAACACAGAAGAGTTCTGCTCTTTCTGGGGTTTAGGAGACTTGTGTTGCAGTTACTAGTGTTACTGGGTAACGTGTGCACTTCTGGTTCTGCATCAAACACCATACATGCAACCAATGAAAACTGTCAAATTTCTGAAAGTGCAGTCCTGAAAGCTGCTGGAATTTTTGAGACTACAGCAGCCTATTGAAGTGATCATTAGTTTAATTTTCCTTAATCCATGCCTAGCTAGGTTCTTAGGCTCCTTTCTAACTGATAAACACTACAAAAAGGGGGACTGGAGATCATTTGGCATCCAACTGATACATGTCAAAAAGAAACTTGGCCTTGAACATGATCCACAGAAAGTATTCTGTAGTGGGTCTCAGTAAAATGGGAGCTGATGCTCCCTTTGTTTCTGTTGCACTAGCTTGAGCTCCTTAAATCCCTTGGTTATGTGGACCAACTTTGTTATCTAATAGGAAGCTCACCTAGCAAAAATGTGATTAATTTCTGCCGGATTAGTGTTGGATCAGCTAATCAACCCAAGGATCAGAGGGGTGCCAGAAGCAGTGTAAAGGAAGATGGGGGCGAGGGAGAAGAGGACCACTTTTGACAGAGTAAGCTTCTTAGGTGGCTTCATTCAAGTCTGACTTATGTTTCAGTTTGCACACTCTAATGAACACAGATTGATGACGTTTTCTAGCAACATTGCAGTCTGAAATGCTGAACAAGAGCTTTCTTGTCATCTGTGCAAGTAGTAGTCATGTGCAAACTCTCAAACTTTCTAGAAGTCTTTAAACTGACTTCAGGAAGCTACAGACCTCAGGAAACTACGCTTTTACCACTTGAAGTCCAGAGAACACAACTTTTGAGAAGGTGGGAAAAGGGTTTCTGGAATCTTTTTCTACTGTTGTGATTTGACTTCTGACATGGCTTTTCCGTACTAAGGGCATTAATAAACAGTGTGTCTGTTAACAGATTTGAGAGCAATAGTATAAAAACTGTTAATCTATGTGAGAAGGGTAAGCTGTTGTAGTAGACAAGAGAAGTATATTGCACTTACTAGAGCAGGTTTTACTGCAGTTTTGACTGTAACAGGGTCTTTGGCTATGTGATCTGACTTTTTGGACTGTATTCAGGCAACAAATTCTTGTACTAAATGTAAACTTTTTTTAAACTCTTGTGCCRTTGCTATAAAAGAGGGAGATTTTAATGTTAAAATAAACTTATATAATGATAGGCACTGTGCAGTTGGGCTCTTAGGTCTCTCGCTCTTTTTTGCTCTGGTGCTGTAAGTCTTGGTTTTGGCATTAAACCTTTTCTATCCCTACCAAAGCACACTTTGAAATTCTTGTTTAGAAGAATGATTTCTACCTCTTTCTTTTACCTTCTTGTCTATCACTGTTATCACAAAAGAATCTGGAAAACTTAAAATAAAGTGAATATGGATAAACCAGCAATTCTGGCCATTGTGACTTGTCCTTCAGGTTTAGTTTATTCTCTGGTACCATTATTCAACTTGGGGTGCATTTATACTTCTGTTGTATAATTTCCATCTCATTAGCTATCTGTACTATGTTTGTTGATAGCTTTAACACTCTATGAATTTGCAAAGGGGGTAGGATTAAAATTGGAAGGATCGTTAGGCCTTTCCATAGAATGAAGTGTCCAGACACTCTAGAGTGTAAGTATACAGAAGCTATGATTTCCGATTTGTATGAAAGACTGATTCTACGCATTGCTGCATATGTGCAGCAGAAGAATGACAGCTGATGATAGCAACAAGTTTGCTTGTTACAAGTGAATGAGGATTTTTATTTCAAGATACTCTAAAATGCTCTAAAGACTTCACAGAATTATTTAGTCAAAATTTGAGACTGCTTTTAAAAGAAATTGAGTAAATTAGATGACGTAAAAGAACATCTGAAACATTAGCTGAGTGAAAATCCTTTTGGCCAATGATCTAGAAAGTACAAAGGCAAAAATTATTCTGGAAGCACTTGGTTCAGGATATACCATACTGCATTAAAAGTGGGAGTATCAGAGTTATGTTCTGGGCTCTCATTTCTTGCATGGTCTTAGGCAAGTGAGATTATTTATCCAATGTGTTCCCTATTTTAAAATGTAATTCTGTGAGTGAACTTAGAAATAGTTGAAAACAGGTCCTGAAGTGTATGCTTGCTTACGTTATGTTCTAGAAGTATTCTCGAATTTCTGATACGATCAGCCAAAGAAGAGAGAATATGGGAATCCTAAGATACGAAGGAACTTGTCACAGTGGAAATTTTACAATATGCCTGCTGAACAGAAAAGTGGTATTTTTTTCTCTTCAGTCATTGTCTGAAGAATTGAAGGTCAATAGACTCCTTCAGATTTCCAAATGAAAACTGTCATTGGTGTTGCACTACAACTATAGATTTCCAGCTTCCAAGAAGCGCAGTTTACTGTTCTTTCTAATGCGACGTTACAGGAAGGAGTCGAGAGAGGATGGACATTCCAGAACGGATATCATTTTGCCTCCTTAGCGAGAAAAGGACTAAGAAGCTGAGCTTTTTTTTTTTTCCTTGAATGCTAATTTTGCAGTTTAATGGCAGGAAGGAGATAGTAAAATCAATTCCATTTTCTGGCAGTAGTCTGGACTGTATCTGTGATATGAATATTTTTATCACTAAAAGAAGCTCAGTAATGATTTGTTTGTAGGCACGTTGCCAAAATGCAAAGATTTTGGACGAGTTCATAAATAGCTGTGCTCTTCGAGCTTTACAGTCTGTTCAAATTTAAACTTTCCAAGCATTCTAGAAATGGGGAGTATGTGGACAGGGGGAAATGAACATTTTTTGGCTTTGAGTCACTGGGCAGACTGCAATGAATACAGGCTTTGATTCTGTAAGGGACCTTTTTTCCTTCGGTCCACCCAATTTTGTAAATTGAGGATTGCTAACTTGTTCACCCCATTCCAGCTGGTCATTGTGTGGTGCTGGGGGAGGGAATTCTAGGGTAGCTAAAGGGGCATAGCAGTGCTTCTTGTATCAAGTACATTGGAACTTAAACACCAGCCTTGCTTTTCTGTAGGGTGTGTTCTTGGAAACTGAAGATTTCTTTGATTTGTAAGGTTGTGCAGACTATCATGAACATCTTATCCAGACCACCCCCATGGCAGGGGGCTTGGACTAGATGATCTTTAAAGGTCCCTTCCAACCCAAACCATTCTATGTTTCTATGACCTTGAGTTAATTATTTATAATATTGAAAACTGAGAATCCCAACCAGAGAGATCCATTAGTAGAAAAAAACAGTAAAATTGACCGTGTGCGAAATAATGTCAGTGAATGTTGTTGAGTCAGAATGAAACCAAATTTGTTTTTTATTAATACACTTTCTGGTCCAACAGGACATGTGCCTATTTTAGAAGGATATTAAACCTATTTACGTCTCGGTGTTGCCTGATGCCTTTCTCAATAGAATTAATGGGATAAACTAGGCAGTGAGAGTGTATTTAATACTGTCTTATACTATACTGCTGTAGGATCTGCCTAGAGCTGATCAATATTTATATCAATCATCTGCTATAAAATATGAAATCATTGTCCAGACTTGCTCTGAGGGGGTGTTGACTGGAATGATAAATGAAGGCAAGTAGACAGTACAAGGGACATAGATTATGTACAAAGATTCATTTAGTCAATCAAGTTGTCCTAGTGTGGACAAATGCGAGGTCATACACAAAATACGAAGGATGTATACTATGTATTACATAGCAAAGACCTGCATTCTGGATAAGCAAAATTGGGTCAAGAACTATGTGGTGGTGGTGGGACCTCTTCAAAAGATGAAGCTTCAGTGGCTACTGCAAGCCTCGGGTACAAAAGCAAGTATTAGCATGTCATTTCTCTCTCTCAAGAAACAAAAATATTTCTAGAGAGCTCGCTGTAGGTTGGAAGAAGTCTCCTTTTATTTATTAAAAAATGAAAGTTTTAAGCAGCTTGTTCAGTTAACTTGTTGATGGAAATAGTAAGGCCTTACTCTAAGGAGAGCGCTGTAATGTGGGACAAATGCACAGCCAGATCTGATCTCTGACTCAAAGTTCAGGACGTTAACCTGAACATTACTGGTAATAATCCATCGATAAAGTATGTGAGGTTATATACTGATTCTCAGTCACTTTGGATGGCATTATTGATAAGTAATCTCGATTTTAAGTTGTTTGATATGGGAATAGGAGGGAGAAAAAGTGTTGTGGCTTGTAATATGGAGGAGGCCAGTCTCCATACAGATTGTGGGGCTTTCTTGGCTTGGTCACAAGGTGTGTGGCAGCTTTCTGCGTCAAGCCTGAAGGGTACAAAAGGCTCATTCTCTGTTTTTAGCTTTCTCAAACTTGTTTACCTTGGAAGCTGAAGCATTGAACGGAGTCTCTGATGGGCCATGAGCATTGTAGTAACAAACAGGAATGTCGAACTTTTGTGGCCCCCCTGCTTTTTTCCTGAATGGAAAGCTAGAGTGTATCATAACATGTAGATGATGTGATAAGTCAACATAGGGTAGAAAACTACCAAACCTCGTTCCTATAAAGTTACTAGTGATATGTACCAGCTGAATATCCAGGCTCAGTGTTTTTTTTTTTGTTTTCATAATTCTCTTGGTACACCTTGGGGATATGATGTTTCTCTTTATTTGAATTTTGCTTAAAACTGTGATGTCTGTTACTGCTTTTCTTTGATAACTTGCCTTTATAACTGGCGAAAGTTTCATACGAATTTCTGAAATACCTTGAAAGTCAAACAAATGAGTAAATGTCCATTACTGGATTACGAGCTGAACAGAAGTGTCGGTTAAGCAGAATAGTTCTTCAGATTTGAACTAAAAATTGAGGCGAAACATTTATAACAAGGTAAATGGATTCGTCTCTCTGGCTTGCCTTTTATTATCCTAAAATGCCAGATATGTTATAGAGGCATTAAGGCAGGCATAGTGACATTGAAATGTGAAATAGGAAGTAATCCTTCCCTAGAGGTGGGTAGGCTGCAAGCCTCAGACTCCATATCTGGGCTTTAATGAAGCGTAACTTACAGAAGAAYGCTGCTTTCTTCCAAACCTGGTGAAAACATGTGCAAAATGGATTAGACATGTGAGTTGTTCTCAGATACCTAAGAATGTAATAATTTTTGCTGGTTCTTTTGAATTCCTTCCTCAGTGCTGTACAAGTAAAGACGACTTCTTTATTTGCCAAGACCTCAAATCATAGTTTTGTATGGAAAACAACGTCACCTTTCTCTGTTCATCTTTCTACAAAGCACTTTTTTTTTTCTTCCCCCCCCCCACAGTGTTCTGAGGATTGTAAACACAATGATGAGTCACCTCAAGAAGAAGAAGGGTTTATGGGTATGTCACCTCTTCTACAAGCCCACCATGCTATGGAGAGAATGGAAGAATTTGTGTGTAAGGTAAGGGCATGTGGAAACTGCTGAAGTAGTTTCCTTTTTTAGGAAGCTCCAGTGGGCAGCAGACTATACCTGCAGCAACTGCACTACCAATGTGAGGGAGAGCAGGTACACGCCATCCCTGAATGGGCATCTCTTGTTATAACTAGTAACACTACAGCTTCTCAGGATCTCAGCCTGTCATAAATGAATAAATCGTAAAGCATGGAACAATAGGGATTACAAGTGAGACTCTAAAGCTGACCATGCAACTGAGGAGTCTCTCTTGAGAAACACCTGTGAGTGCAAAGCAGAATAAAAGCCTTCTGGTTCAAGAAGCTTTCATTTACAGGGTCATCTTTTTCCAGGTTTCTTCAGACTTGCAAATATTTTGCTTTTCCAGCACCATTTGCATCCATTGTAGAATAAGCTTTGTCCCTTACTTGAAAAAACTACAAGGCTGTATTAAAACTATATCTAAGTAAATCCATTGTAGATTTTGTAATTGCTGACCTTGGCTCAATTTTTGCTATTTTTTAGAGCCATGGGGCTCTACCAGTCTCTGGTTCTCCTTTCTTAGTGAAAGGAGTGCTGCCCCTTTATACACTTGTTCCTGCTGGTTTTATGAACTATTCTTTGATGTTTTTACAGAGGGACCCTAGTTACTGGGTCGTCTTTTGTGTGTGGGTTGTTTTGTTGTTTTGTTTTTTACTATGCATCTTTTCCCCTTTTTAGATGTTCTGTAGGGTGGATTGTGTAAAATGAATGCCCTCCTGCTGTTCCTACCTCAATTCAAACTTTTGAGTCATGAAGTAAACCAGTAATTTTCTTGTTTAATGTATGTAAGAGTATACCAGTCTTTAACTGGGTTGGTTATTCTGATTAGTTTTGTTTTGCTTCCATGAAGGAGTGTGCAGAATTTATTTAAAAACTCTGGGCTCTTGTTGTTGAAACTGGAATAAGAATGTAGCTTTTTAAACTTAGTGTTTCAGGATTCTTCAGGCTCGCTCCTGTATTACTAGCCAGACGACAAATCCAAGGAACACTGCAGAAACAACCCCGGTACATAAAGCAATTCCCTGATACCCCTCTGCTTGGCAGTGCTGCTTCTGAAGCCAAACTGAAGACTACATGTATCTTACGTTACTGAAGCAGCGCCAAGAATGCCTGTGCACACTTTTTTCATTTGGAACCGGCTGCAAGAATAGATGTGTGCACATATGCACTCTCTCCCTTTAAAGAAGAAATCTGATGGAATTGAGAGTCATGGATCTGTTGCCTTAACTGATTTGTCACTGTTTGTTTTGGGAGTGTGGGAGCATTTTTTTTTCCAACCTGGATAAGGGATTGGACACTTCTCACTCGACTCTTGCCACTTCATGCTTTCTGGCCCATATTAGTGCTGATGAGTAGCTTTTTTGCTAGACTGCCCCAAATGCTAGCAGATATATAGTCAGATTGGCTTGTGGTTGGAAGAACAGGCTTTTACTTATTTATTTCTTGGAGTGAACTAGGTGTAGGCTTCTTCAATTCAATGGAAAGGATGATCTGTAAAAATAACGGAACATGGAAATGAATTAAATGCTTTCCTTTCATTAGCAGTAAAAAAACCCAATAGCTTTCCTGTTCAGTGAAATGCTGAAGTATTTCTTTCTCTGATGGTGCAGCTCAACTTCATAATGATACTGTTTTGAATAGGGAACAGTCACTTAAGCATTATATTTCAAGTGTAAAGCCTTTTCCCCAGAGATGTCCCATCAACCCTTTTCTGTTTATTGTACTCATAGATTAACTCTTAACACTTTTACTAATATGGGTTTTCTGACTTTTGCCATACATCAGTGGAACTCAATTCCCTGCATTTAACTAAAATTTTCTAACTTCTAGGTGTGGGAGGGCCGATGGAGAGTCATTCCCCATGATGTTCTGCCTGACTGGCTAAAGGATAACGACTACCTGTTGCATGGACACAGACCACCCATGCCTTCCTTCCGGGCTTGTTTCAAGAGTATCTTCAGAATACATACAGAGACTGGTAACATCTGGACRCATCTTCTAGGTATTTTCAGCTTGCTCTAATGCTAATTGGCTTCATGCGCTCTTTCTTTGAGAGCAAGATAGAAAGGGGTGTGGTGTGGTCAGTATTATCATTCTATTAGTAACCTGTTAAATTAACAGGTTGATACCCCTCTCCTAATTTTATCCCACCAGGGTTGGATGGGACTTCCTTAATTATGGCATTCAATACAAATGAATGAATTAAAAATTTCCTGATCGTTAATATGTTACCGGTAGATATTCTTTTTGTTAATTGAGATTGCATTTCTTGCCACAGGAACACACTTAAGTTGCAGCTTCTATGGGTGGTTTTCAACTTGCAAGGAGCCTTGAAGGGAAAGGGTTTCTTTGAACTATGCCCTTCTCGTTTTACATTTTGCAACAGATTTTTTTATTGTTCTAGAATGTCCAACTAGTTGACAGGCATCTTGCAAAACAAGTAAAAATACAGAGTCCATGCAAGTCTGTATTGCATCAGTCAGAGACAGAAATGTGGTTGGAGTGCATAACTGAAGTAGGGCAGTACTTTATTCTGCATGTGTACTGCTGGTTGTCATGCAGCTCCTATGTTTAGTGCTCCTGTACATTGAAGTCATACTTTTAGAAAGAAAAGCTTTCAGTATGCATGCGCTTGACACCTTTCTGCCTTACCGTTTTTCAGGATGTGTGTTCTTCCTTTGTCTGGGAATCTTCTACATGTTCCGGCCAAACATGTCCTTTGTAGCACCTGTGCAGGAGAAGGTGGTTGTTGGATTGTTCTTCTTGGGAGCCATACTCTGCCTCTCCTTCTCATGGCTCTTCCACACAGTTTATTGCCACTCAGAAGGTGTTTCCCGGCTCTTCTCCAAGTAAGTGCCTAGAGGACAGGGCAGGCCAAATAGGAAACAGGTGGGAAAACAGGGTTGGGATTTATGGCTGGAGCCCCAGTGTAGGAGTTGTTCATTGCATGACTGCATGTACTTTGGAACAAAGTTGAGCAGAGATTCAGTGCAGCTTCTTCTAATTATTGTTTGTTTCAGCATGAGTTTTTGTGCTGTCATTTTAGTCTTAAAACTCCTTCATTTTCTGCTGTTTGGCAGGCGTGTGCATGCATCTTGCTGCTGTAAGTAATATACCTAGAGCTTAGTTACAGGGCTTTGAATTTTTAATGCAACTGTCACTTCTTGTCATTTCAACTATTCTGAGTAACTTTGCATCTTAAACTTAGTAAGACAGCTCCACAATGTGTATCAAGATGTCTTGGTCTTTCGGTTTTACTACACAATCTTTTTTGGCTGGCTGCTAAATATCTCTTATTTCCTAAGATTACTCGACCTAGGATTGTGTAATCTGCAAGACCACCTCTAAAGTAACCCAGCAATTAAAATCCCCTACTGAAAAATTAACTCCCATCATCTTTTGTAGGAGCATTTTATCAGGGTGTGGTAAAAAGCAATGGCTGTAGGAATTCTTTTTCTTCACTGGTGTATAGAAAAACAGCATGGTTGAAAAATTGAGACACTATTCCCCAGTGGTCACTTAAGCTGATGCCTAACTCACTCATGCTTGTCAGATACTGAAGTGTTTGTGTTGGCTGTGCTCTCACAACATACTGTGTGCCCTTTTTTTGTGTTCAGAGGACTCTTGTGCTGCTTTTTTCCTCATCTGAAGCTTAAATCTGAGTTTCCTTCAAAAAGCTTTGGTCTAAAGGCTGCTGTATGTATTGCTGATGACTGTCCAAAAATGGCCTTACTAGCTGTCTATCAAGGTAATCCGTTACTGTAGGAGGGCATTGGTGGAAGAGTTGCCATCAGGAAGTAAGTTGCAATAGCGAGAATAACTTCATTTTGCAGTGAGAAGTAGGCAGTTGGTCTACTAAAGAAGAGAGTGTTGGTATGAGGACTTCCAAAGGTTCGCATTTCTTATCAAACTGATTTTTGTTTCCTTCTAGGCTGGATTATTCTGGCATTGCACTTCTCATAATGGGCAGCTTTGTACCGTGGCTGTACTACTCCTTCTATTGCAACCCTCAGCCTTGCTTCATCTACTTGATTGTGATTTGTGTCCTGGGCATCGCAGCCATAATTGTCTCACAATGGGACATGTTTGCAACCCCTGAATACCGGGGTGTAAGGGCAGGTAAGACTTGAAGTTAATTGTTTTGCTTCTTGACTGCCTTTCCTCCTTCCTACTTGCCACTTGGAAAAACCATCTTGGAAAGACTTAAGAGAGCTTAATTTTATAGAGAGCTAATATTCTTGGACTGGGAGCTTGATGGGTTTACTTTCAGCATTGATTATAGCCAACTGGATGCACAGATAAGGGCTGGTGCAAGTCCTGGAAGTGCATTCCTGAAATGGACAGTAATACATGCAGTAGGAAAGGTAGTGCAAAGTATTTCTAACTATATCTAGCAACTTTGCTCTCTCAAAAAATGACTGACTGCTTGGTGTGTGTATGTGTATATTCCTTCTACTGTTTGTCTTGGTTTTGTAATACTAGGCTCAGACACTAGCAAATCATTGAATGATTTAATTAATCTGAATGATTTGCCTAGATAAAATACATATTTAAGACAAAGAGCCTAGTTTTTCTCTTCACATGATCAAAAGAACAAAAACAGATTTGGTTTCGCATTCTGAGGTGGGAAGAAAGAGAAAGCTTTAGGGGGCAGCTATGGAATCTGAACACAGCTGGGTTGAATAGTAATATTTCTTGTTACTTAACCTGCACATGCTGTCTACAGTAAATCTAGATTTCCTGGACAAGCTATGGGTGTACCTTCAAGAGAGTTCAGCCTTCCAAACTTAAAATCTGTGGATGGGACGTGATTATTCCCCCCACGCACACTTTTTTACAAGATTTCTGTACTTGCTGCTAAAATCTAAATGAATAAACCGTGTTCTCATATATGGCAGATCAGATGATCGTCAGATGTTATTTTTCTGTTTCCTAGGACTACTTGTCCAGTATATGATAAATAATCTCTTTGTCATCTCTCCTTGTTGTCTTGGTCTTGAGACATTATGGTAGAGTGAGACATAGTTCATGTAGTCTCAGTGCCCTCTACAGCCCAAGATGTGTAACTGGCTTAAGGTACATTAAAGCTGGCAGATGCAATCATTAAATGAAATATTTCAGCATCTGCTGGAACGTATGACTAAGTAGCTTCTGGTATATGAAGGAAATCTGTGCATTCTTTAACTTCCTCTCCAATAAAGCTTTTCTGGGGACCTCCAGCTTCAAGAGTTGTCACTTTTCTGCTGCTGTGGCAAATACTGAGTTTTCCCTCCATAGCTTTCGTGTTTTCATTGTCTCTCTTTGCTGCCACTGTGTTCAAATCTGACTCTCCCACATTTTCTTTACCTCCCAGGAGTATTTCTAGGTCTGGGTCTTAGTGGGGTTATTCCCACCCTGCACTTTGTCATCTCTGAGGGGCTCCTGAAAGCAGCCACAATGGGGCAGATAGGCTGGCTGGCACTCATGGCATGCCTGTACATCACTGGTGCTGCACTATATGCTGCCCGCATCCCGGAGAGATTCTTCCCTGGCAAGTGTGACATCTGGGTGAGTCTACAGAATGACTGGATGAGGAGACCAATGTGAAAGCTGGTTCCCCTTGAGGCTGGAGGATGTTGTGTCAATGTTTTCTTATTGCAAGTATCGGACCGCTGCACCAGAAGCATAGGGTCTTAAGGGGCCAAACAACTGTGGGCTCTCTGAGCCCAGCTCTCTTGCTGAGTTTTCACAAGCTGGCTGGTCTGAGGTAACTGCTGGTCTGCAAATTCACCCCAGCACATCTACTAGATAGCTTTAATAGATGGGTAAGCAACTTTGCAACCCTTTTTGTGTGTGTGTTGAGGATCCTGCAAACACACATCTTAGCTTGCTTCTGTGCAGAATAGTGCATGGTTATTTCTCTGATGTTCAGTGTGTTCTCTGGGATCTTCACCATGTCTGGCTTCTCATCTTGTGCAGCCAGTGGAAACGCTGGATAGAGATGGTAGACTTTTTGGAGGGACCTCTGGCCCAGAAGAAGGGAAAGTGGGGTGAGCAAGTGGGTGGGTGGGAGAAACTTGGGATGAGGGGAAGGATCATGAAGACTGTAGAGGGCAAATATGTAGGGAAGATGTAAAGAAAGAAATTGGGTGGAGCAAGAGTGGAAATGAGAGGGGGGTGGACCTTTGGAAGGCCACTGTACTTCCACTAGGACAGTTTAAGGCCCTTAAAGAAGATTAGAAGTGAGAATGAGGCCTGGGTTGTTTGAGTGGCTTTTGCACAGCACCAGTTTGCTAGATTTGTTTAAATGGCCAAACAAAGGCTTGTTACGATAATGAGCTAGGCTCCAAAAGCACTGGTGTACCACCAACTCTTTTCCAAGCTTCCCATGGAGCCTGCAAATACACATTTGTAGAAATTTTTCAAGAGCATTATCCATATTGGTATGGCTTCCCTCAAACAAGGGCATGCTTTGTCATGTAGCTCCCTTCACGGTTTTCATTCTGCTGTATTATAATCAATAGCATCCTGGGCATTCATTCAGAACATCTGGTTGTTTCTAGGTTTTAATATAATACCATTTTTTCCTGTTCTGTTTCTCTGTGGCAGAGAAATAAAATATCAACGTTCTGAAAATCCACCTGGTAAAACTTATGCTTGTGACCAGAGCAGAGTTTGTACCTGTTAACTGTATGAGAGAGCCCTTTTTATTAATAAACCACCAGTGTGTGTTGTGGAGGAACTAATTTTAAAAGTGTCCTGCTTAAGCCTTTTGCCCAAAGCTCTGAAATTATCCTTGTCCCTTCACAAAGATGCACTATAGTATTTATGTAGCATATTTGTTGATTGACCAGCTGGTTAAGATGACTGAGGAAAGGGTGGGGGGTGTGTGTGGGGAATTTGATTATTTTGCTCATGATGGGAGAGGGATGGGCTTTTAATACACAACCTGGAGAACTTTACAGCTTGTGGTTTGAGGTACTGCTACGTGTTACTGTGTACTTCAGCTGAATGTGTGGCTTTTTTGGAGACAGGGTAGCACTAGAACCCAAAGTACCCTGGCTGAACAGAAGTGTTTTCTTTTCCGCAGTTCCACTCCCATCAGCTGTTTCACGTCTTTGTAGTGGCTGGCGCTTTTGTGCACTTCCATGGGGTTTCGAACCTCCAGGAGTTCCGTTTCACGGTAGGAGGAGGCTGCACAGAGGAAGATGGGATGCAGTAAAACTAGCCTTCAGCCCAAGATCGTAACCAAAACAGTACCGCAAATGCGGTTGAAGCATACAGGCTAGCAAAATGAATACCTAAGAAGAATCCAAGTTTCAGCTGATGGGGCATGGAGCTTCATGGGGATTCTGACTAACCAAGATAAATTCTATACCTCAAGCAATGGAATGAATCAATTTGAAGACCAGGAAATTCTGAAACCCTAATTTATTCTTGGGATCTACAGATTGAGCTACAGAGGACCCTTCCAAATCGGCTTCTGTTCAATGCCATATTTATTTGTAGAAGTGGGGAGGGATAGCTTAGCATTTTYYTTTTTTTTTTTTTTTTTTTTTTTAAARAAAAAAAATCAAAGTTAAATTTATATCCTCTTGGAGGGTTTGGGAGTTGATTTTAGATGCTCTTTTGGGAGAAAAACAAATTGTAAATAAGATTTCTAACTTTCTGTTTAAATAAAATTTATATAAATGTTTTAAACAATGGGTGGGGGGGAAGAGGGTTTTTGTAAAGAATGCAACATGCAAGTACCACACACTGTTTCAATTTTGCACAAAATAAATGATTGCAGGAGGACCAGGTGAAATTCCCAGGAGTGAAGCATGTTGGCCCTGCAGATTTTCCTGGTGGCCAGCATGCCCTGGGCAGCGTGGGGTCCTGGCCAGCACTTGGAGTAGGTTCAGTATGTGTACACAAGGGTTGTGAAGGCTGTATTAATCACATTGTCATCCAGGTCACAGTGTTAGCAAGTTTATTTACTCAAGTAACTCGAAAGATACATCTGCGCCCTGCCTAAGCATGTGGGACAGCTGCCTTCCAAGCTTGTGTGGCCTGTATGGTTTTGGATAGTGGATCTTGCAGTAAGTTGTTTTGGTTCTCATCATATGAATTGGAGCATGATGGGATAACTAAACATGAAATGGCAAACAGTCCGACTGCATCAGTGCCTGCCTATACCCAAAGGCCCCCGTTGAGTAGATGGTTGCCATTGGCGGGCCTGCCCTGTTTTGTCTGAAAAAATGATGGTAATGCACTTGTCAAAAGATAGTTGAGCATGTGAGGGGAAACAGAGGTGGGGTTAAGGTGGACTTGAAAGAGGAAGCTGCGCGCTCCAGGACTTGGAGTTAACAGTTACTGCAGACCTCAAGCACATTACCTTCTCATGTGTCAGGCTCCGTATGCCAAGGGAGTTTGCAGGTTTTTCTTTTTAAGAGGAAAAATCCACAATCAGCCCAACGCAGTTCCATTTCCCCCCCCCCAGGTCTGCTTCCCATCTGTGCTTTAGCAATGGGTCTGCTGGTATTTCTTAAACCTAAAACTAAGAGTTCAGCTGGATTGCTGTGGAGCAGAGACACCCCCTATATAAGGGGAGCTATATACCCTTCTCTTGTGTAATTGATGTAGCTTGATCTTTGGAGCCCAGTCAGAAGCTAGACTGAAGGAGAATCTTTGGAGTCGTAAGATGAAACTTGAACGTTTTGTTTGTTATGGCACAGGTATTGCTTGGAGTGTTTAGTTGGAAATTCAGAGCAATTACCTCTCATAGATGAGTTAAACAGCTCATAAAATGCTGTATTTCACAAGGAAGGAGGGTAAAGGGTGTTTTTTTGTGTTGTGTGTTTGGTGATTTTTTTTTTTTTTTTTTAAGACTCCTGCAAGTTTGAATTTTTATCCTTCAAGAGAAAAATGTGGATTGCAAAGATCTTCCCATACCCTGGATATCACGGAGTGTGTTTTGGGGAGTTACTTTGCCTAGTGGAGTCAAGTAGAAGCAGAATGCCTTCCGAAAGTTGACTGGATATTAAGGCTTCACCCCTCAAATGGAGTCTTTGTAAAGCCTCTGAGAACAAGGTCAGCTGCAGAAAGAGGTGCTGCAGCAGAGTCTGCGAGCTTAGAGGGACGTGTTCTCAGTAGGATAACTACACTGGATGCCTGTAGGGCCAGAAGAAGTTTATCACAGGTCTGTGTGGTACTAAAATGAAGTAGAGAGCAGTATTAACTTGGATGTAAGGGCTAATAGCACTGGCATCCCTGACAAAGATGCAGAGTTGCCTGGCAGGAAGTATACTGGTGTCTGAGAAAAGCGTGGTGCATATCAGAATCAGAGTTGACTGTAAGGCGCTTTGGGATACCTCTGTAACAGTACCAGCAGAAGTGGCAGTCTCCATCCTGGATCACCCCACGTTCACTCCTTGAAGGGTGATTGTAACCTGGTCCTACACAGCACAGAACTATTACAAAAACACAGTACTCCACCTGCTATTCTTAACCCAGTCAGTCTCTCCATTTGAGAAGTTTGTGTGTTCCAATAAAAACAACCTAGCTGTGCACTTTTCTGTAGCTCTTGCTGAGAACTCTTCCCAGGTTGGCACCTGAATGCCTTACTCTCAGCAGTCAGAGGCTTGCTTGCTCTGTGTGCAGGTTATTGCCATAGAATAGTTAGGACCTACAGCTTCTTTCCTTCCCCATTAAATAGTGGCCTTGTTCAGTATATTTCTTTTTAAAAATTGCTTACTGTTGAAAGCAATGAAGCACATTCTGGGGTTTTGATGGTTGGGGACTCTGGTGATGGTTCCATATAAGATGGGATCTTATTACTTGCTGTATTCTTAACTTCTGCTAATAAAAGAACCAAATGGAATATTGTCTAGTTTGGGTCTTTCCGTGCTGTGTGTGAAGCTTGAAAGAGTTGCTCTCCCTTTCTTCCTTCCCAATGCTTACAGGCAACACTTCATAGGTAAAAGACTTCTGCTGGTGCAGAAACCAAACTGATGCCTAAAGGCTTGTTTAAGTACAGTTGAACCAATGCTTGCTGTATGCCTACTTGAGCAAAAGCCAATAGGTGGGAGTTCGTGCGACTGAAACATTAGTTCTGCTATGTGGCATCCTCTTGATGTCTGTAATTCACATCAAGTTTGTGCCTGGTCTTGCCATGAGATTTCAATATGGTTTAACATACATAACATCGCAGCAGACAAAGGTGTCCATGGACTGTGCTGCCTCTTAGTGCTAATCTCGAGGGAAATTTGTTTTTCCAAAGTCTAGACTTTTATTCGATGCCCACTGGAGTTGCCGGTTGTAGTCTGTGGCAGATAGTGGTGTGGGGGAAGGAGGTGGTGTTAGGTGTGTCTGGTGCCACCACTTCATGAAGCTGCTCATGGTAAGAATTTCCCTGACATACCATTATTCTGAACTTGCAGAGAATGAAAAGCCTGGGACAACATTTATCCTGTCCCGTGTCTGCTTGTTTTTGACCTCTGCCATATTTTAAAAGTAACTTGAGGACAAAGAGGGATTGGTGTTACTTTAGCAGTAAAGTTACATCTTTTGTTTTGGAAAGCTTAGATGAACCCACCCTGGAGAGTGAGGGCTTAAAGCTGCAGGGTGGTCTTGAGGCTGGCTAGCCTTTGTCAGGTCTCTCTCTCCATCCCCCAAGCCTCCATCTGAACCTAGGCTAGCTATAATTTCAAAGGTTATCTATTTTTGCATGTTTAGAGACACTAATTTTCAGTGGCTTAGTTTTCCAGTTCCTGGTCTTGCAGATTTTAGAGCAGACTGCATGTGTACTGTCCCCTTCCTCGCTCCAAGGTTTAAAAGGGCTTTCTCTTACCACTGCAGGTTGGGTGCCAGGCAGTAACGGGCAGACAAGGGAAAGGAACAAACTGGCCAAGGAGTCAAACTGGGTGGAGCGTGGTGGAAGGAGCAGAAACTGTGATTTACGGACAGTATTGGAAAGCCAAAGGTGAAGCACTGGGGGGTGAGAGCTTGTGAGGAGGAAAATGGACAGGAGGGACTGAGGGTGTGAAGAACAGGAGTTGGGGGGGAAAGAGGGTGGGTGCTGGAGACCTTGGTGATTGTGGGCAAATTTTTAGGTGAGCTGAGATTGAGAAGAGACGTTCAGGAGTCCTGGACTCAAATTCCAGGTGTAGAGGAAATGCCTCCCAGCCTGTACCCAAGTAAGGGATTGATTGTCTTCTCCTGGTATGCAGGCTCAGGGGCTGGCAGGGGCAGGAAGGAGTCAGGTTTGGCTGGGGAGGGAGTGGGGCTGGTGCTGACCAGAACAGCCCTGTGCCTGGGGTGGGGTCTTCTGCTCCTTCATTGCCATTCCTTGGCTGTCAGCAAATATCTGTGAACAGCCTGGGCAAGATATGCCTAATCCTCTTCTTGTGTTGGCTCACACTGAGTCTGGGCATCTACAGCTGTGCTGTTTATCAGTTACTTGACTCAAGATACATGTTTTGCAGTGCCTTGTAAGAAAGCCAGCTCCAGTAAATGACCTGTGACAGCTTGAGGTCTCAGGATGGATTTTTTTTTTTTTTCTTTTTAAAAATGCATAGCAAATTCAAGAAGCATGGAGAACTTTGGCGTCAGATTACACACAAATTACACTAAAAGATGCTGTCACGTTTGAATATGAGTTGGGTTTATTTTGTTTTCAGGAAGCAGAGTGATACTTATGAGTTGTACCTCCTACCTCTGCTGCATGTAGTTGTGGCCATGCTTTGCCCTCTCCCAAGAATCACTTGCTTCGCTCATTGGAAAGGGTGAACTTACCCTGAGTATGGGTTAGAGCGCTGCAATCAATGTGAATGTCTAAGGCCATTACCTAACTTTTTAAGGAGCTGGAAATAAATGAAGCATATGATTAGGACAGAGGAGCTGAGTTTGGTTTAGTTGAAGCTATTAGAGGCTTCCCTGCAAAACGGAGTTCTTTTTTCCCTCCCCCCCCCCCCCGCTTCCTGTGTGGCATCAAGCAATTTGTTTGAACCAAACTCTCCTGCTGGTCAGTGCTTCTATATTTGTCTGGAGTGCCCAAGCTGAAATTCTCCAGGCTGATTTCCAGGAGTGCTGAGCACTGATGTGCTTTGAATGAAGTTCCCTGAAAAGATCAGCTCCTTGGAGAGGATGTGTGTTAATTCCTAGGTCCATATTGCTCTTTATGAAGAAGGAATACTGGCCTCGAGCTCACAGCAACGTCAAGCGCGTCACACTGGATCATCTTCAAGTACTTTAACAACGAGCAACGTAGGAGAAGGCATGAGGAAACCCTCTGCCCAGCATCACCTGGGCAGCGCTGTAGTTCAGCCGCTGTGAGAGGACCGCAGCGTAACTGGTGCCTTGTTCACCACCTTGTTCACTGTCGGGAAGGCAGGCTCCTAGGGGAGGGATGGCGGGATGCGAGCCTGGCACTCCTGCATGTGTGCAAGGGGATGGTTTGCCTGCTCGGTCTTAATTCTGGCATTTCCAGGAGCTTCACCTTTGTCCTTCTCTCCTCTAGTAAAATTCATGTTTGAACAACAGAGCTATTACTGTTTCTGAGCTGGGAGATGTTTGCACTGAAGCTTCAAGATGATCTTGCTTTTTAGCAGCTTCATCTCTGGTAGTGGTACAGCTGGGCACAGAGGCTCTTCACTGTTGGCATAAAAAACGAACCGGTCTAGTTGTAAACGAGATGGGAAAATTATGGCTGGGTTCCCAGAGCAATGGTGCATTTCCCTACCAGATGCAAATGACACCCAAACCTGCTCCAGTAGCTATCTTTTGATTTCATCTCTAACCATGCTGAACCTGCGTGTATGGTTTCAGGTTTGCCTTAGCACTGGCTGGAGCCAAGCTCCCCTAAACCAAAGCAGTTGTTCTCTGCAGCCGACGCCATGCTGCAGGGCCGGCTGGCGGCCGGAGCCGCTCGCTGCGGCAGAGGCAGGCTGGGGGCAGCTCCCCCCTGCTTGCAGCAGGAGCGGCTGGGGCTGTGGGGCAGCAGCTGCTGCTGGGAAGGAGAAATGGGAAGCCGTCCCTCCCGGGAGGGAGCAGCCGCTGCCACCACCTCCCTGCCTGCTCCTGGCTGTGGTGGCCAGCCTGGGGCTCTGCCCTGGCTCTGACCCAGCTCCCCCCATCCCGCTGCCCACAGGGGTGGCCGGGCTGGGTTTGCTGCCTTTGCCAGGGAGCCTCCTGCCAGTTTTGAAAGCGATGCTGTGTCCCTCAGAGCTGGGCAGGAGGGGGGGTGACAGCAGGCTCCAGCCCCTGCTGCCGGGGGGGCCGGCTGTGTGGCGCTGAAGAAAGCCGCTGCTGGCTGAAATTTAGACAAGCAAGCGCAGCTCGGGTTTTTGGCTAGTGTGTAACATACAGCATTGGTGTGCTCGCTCTCGTCGGTGTGGGGGCTTCCCTGGCAGCTCCCTGTCCCCTTCCCTGCTGCCCGTGAGAGGCCAGCCCCTGGTGTGACGGCAGCCGGGGGGCGGCGGGGCCTCCAGGAAGGCTGGCAGCCTCCTGCTGCCGTCCCCGCAGCCTTTCCTCGAGGAGGGCCGAGGAAGCACCTGCGCGCATCCCCGTGCAACGCACGCGCTGCTCCTCGTAATGCCAGCGGGAAAGACAGCGGTGGCTGCCCGGCCCTGGTGGAGCCAAACGGGGGTGTACGGACAGGTCCCGGTGCACAGCCCTCTCCCGCTGCCGGCGGGGGCCTGCTTGGGGAAAGGCGGGTTGCCAGGGCACCCAAAATGCGAGGCAGCAGGAGGAAGCAAAGCAGGAAGAGCTGATGAAATTTCCTGCGTGGCCCATGAGGTATTCACTGAAGAAACGTGCTTGGTGGCGTTCAAGTGGGGCTATTACAGTTTGCGTCATGTGCTGATGACAAGCTGCATTGCTGCGGCTGATGTCATGGGAGGTAATGACAGCAGCATTCGCTGGCTGAGTGACAGAAGGTGTAAAGGCTCCTTTCAAGTGTGGGCAGAGGTGGCGTAAGGGGCCCTGCAGCTGGGCCAGGGCAGGGCAGAGGCGCAGGGAACAGCCTGTGCTGAGGGATGGGGGAGCTCCCCAGCATCCAGGGGGGACGGGAGCAGCAACCCCCTCCAGCGAGGGTCCAGCCAGCAATGGAGTTACCCAGCGCATGGGACTTTGATGCTCCTTCCCCGCTTGCTTTTGAAAAATTGCTTTGTGCAAAAGTAAGTGCCGTGTTTGGCTGCCCTCACCGCCGGCTCCCCTGCAAGCAGAGGCATGTAAGAGCGCAGGGTTTCCGTGTAGAAAGTACCAGTGGGCTTTGTCAGCAGAAAAAGCATCCTGGAAAGTACTCTGAGGAGCTCTAGTCTGAAAGGTGCATGTAAAGCCAAGCAAGACTGTGGTATTGGTCCTTTGCTGTGACAGAGGAGGGCACCCCCCCTCTTTGTCCCGCTCGGAGCGTATGGCTCCTCGCTGCGACCGTCGCCATCCCCAGCCTGGGATGTGCCAGGCTCTTGCTAAGTATAAGCTGACTCAGGCCAGCCTGCTGAAAAGCTGCTGCTTTTGTGACTGCTCCCAATTGCAAACAGCTGCTGTAAATCCAGGGCTGATTTTCCTACTTTTTTGTAGGATGAAGTCATCCCCGTCTGGTCATATTTGAAGGTGTAGTCATCTGTCTGCTCTGTCCCAAGGCATGAGTCAAGGGAGGGCACGTGTACACGACGCTGTGCGAGGTGTGTGTCCCTGCCTGCTGCTCGGACACCCTCAGTGCCCGCCACAGCATTCGGAAGGGGACAGGGTTACCTCAGCCTGCAGCGGGGTGTTTCTGAAGCCTATAAGGAGCGTAACGGAGAGATTTCAGGTCCCTCCCCAGCTCCCTCTCCACCTGCCTGGGAGGAAATCAGCTGCAGATTTAGGGCTTTTGAAGCCCCTGATTTGTGCGGCAGCCAGACGTGGCTGGGTGGGTCTGACAGACACCCCTCACGGCAGAGCACCGCTTGTGACTTTTCTCCCATCGGGCTTGCCTTAGAATAAACCCCGATGCCTACAGTTTGCATGCTTACAGGGGTGGACGGGATCTTGCAGGAGGTACAGCTGTGATTTATAGTGCCGTATCAGGATGGCAGCGGGATGCTGCTTGGCTGGAAGTGAGAGATGGCTCCTCTCACAGCTGCTCCGCTGCTGGTCGGATCCTCTGGCGTCAGATCTCTGCTTTTGCTGTCCTATTTCCATCTGCGGTGCCCGGCACATGGCTGAAGACCCTGGGAGCTGGAGCAGCTGCTCTTCCCGGGGATTTTTCTCTTGCTGTAGGGCTGTGAGCTGCTACCTCTGCCAGGCGAGCAGAGCAGGCGGTGGAATTTGCTTAACCCCATGTCGGAGACAAGAAACAGGTAGGTGTGCTTGGGGTCTGCTTTGCTGGCAAAAAAAAAAAAAGCAAGCCATACCTGGGCACAGCTCATCCCACCGTGGATCAGCAGCACCATGGGAGGAAAAGGACTGTGTTTGCCTCCTAATAAATGGCTAAGACAAACCTCATGTACAGAAGCAGGAGCTTCTGTCTCAAAACTGCATGCTGCGGCATGTGTGTGTTGCCTTTCCTGGGGAGCACCAGCACGGGCCCCCTGGGAACTGCTGTGGCCAAGCGCACCTGCTGGGCAGGGGCCCCGGGGAGACTCCCCTCCTCCTCACTCCCTGCAGCAAGCCCAGCCGTCCCAGCTCCAGCAGTAGGTCTGTAAATCACACCTCCTTCCCAGGCAGCAGGGAGTCTCCTCCAGAGGGGTACCCAGCACTGCCCAAATGGTGCAGCTGGAGCTTCCCAGGGACCCTGGGGTCTCCTCCATCCCCCTGTGCAGGACGTGGGCAAGGGGGGATGCCTACGACATCCCTATCAAGCAGTCAGTGCAGGTGTAGGGGGACTCTCTGAAGCACAGCGGGAGCAGCCCAGTGAGGGGCATGAGCAGACGTCTCCCCCCACAGCTCTGCAGCCAGAGGCTGGGGAGCTCTGCTGCAGGACTGGGGCACCCCCAGAGCAGCCCCGGCTCAGGTGGTGGGGGGTTGTGGGGTCATGCCTTGCCCTCACCCCCTTGCAGGGGCCGCTCTCTGGAGACACACCAGACCATCTCCTGACTGTTAGTTGCCATCTGGTTTCAACCCCCAATCCCCAGCTCAAGCCCCGCAGCGTGGGTGGGAGGGGAGCTGTTTGCTGCGGGGCGTGGAGGAACTCGGGGGGCAGCTGGTGAGCGCCAGAGGAGGCAGCGTGGGCTGGTGGAGCAGGGTGCGACCTGTGAGACTGGGGCAGTGCAGGCTAAGGCGGGTGCTTGGCATCTGCTGCCAGCCCTGGCAGGGCCCAGCCAAACTGGCCAGCCTGCCCACAGCTCGCGCTGCCCGGCGGCTGCCTGGGGAAGCCCCGGCACAGCAGCACCGGCAGCTCTGGGAATGGCTCCTTTTGCTTTAGCCGGGTGCACCCCAGCACCGGCTGCACGGAGGGAGACGTCCGTCCTTCTGCTGCTCACTGCAGCAGCTCGACACTGCGGCGTGCAAACAGTGCAAGTGGTTCTGCAGGCTGGTTCCCAGAGTGTGCTCAGGTTTTAGGTCAGGGCTTGTTGGCAAACCATCCTTATTTTTTGGTTTAAGAAATAATCCAGTTCTCACCCCTGTCCTATTCCCTCCAGTTACAACCTATGCACAAACTTGCTGAAGCAACTAAGCTGGGTGTAATTCACATCTTCATTCTCTCACTGCCGGTCTCTTTACAGAACCATGTTTATTGTGGATTAATGCACCTGAAGTCAAACATGGTTTGTATGCAGCAGGGCAACGTGTATTTATATATCTTTTTTGAGTGGAGATGAGACTGCTAATCCCTTCTGACAGGGAGGTCACCCTTGAGAGTGGTGCCCCAGGAGGGCAGGCACAGAGGGCAGGCACACGGAGCTGGGGGAGCTGTGCCAGCCGGCGGGGGATGCCCTGAGCCAGTGGCTCCTCCATCTGCGAGCGGCTCCTGAGCTCCTCAGCCTTGACAGCAGCCCCTTTTCCCTCCGCGCTGCCTTCATCTTCCTCAGCTGCTTCTGGCTCTGATAAGGTCACTGCATCTGAAGCCTGGAAACGTCTCCACCTCCAGATTTACTTCCAGTAGCGCAGCCGTTCCTCTCCTTTTTGCCGTAACACCGCCTCCAGTGAGGCAAAACCTGCCACAGCAGGAGTTGTAACGTCCTGAAAGGTCCCCATCAGGACCTGGTTGTGACTGGTAATGTCCCCTTAGTGTCGGGTGACACTGGTGGCAAGAGGGGCAGCATCCATACTGACCGTAGCACACCTGGGGTGTGTTTGTGGGCTCCTGCTCGTGCAGGGAAGGGAACAGCCCTGGTGTGAGGATAAAGCCCTTTCCCATAAAACTGCCCTTTGCAGCAGCTGCTTATGGGTCTAACGCCGGCGCTGGTGGCTGTGGGAGCAGGTGGCCTGGTGGGCTCAGTGAGGAGCCCCGCAGCCCCACATGGCCAGCACGCGCAGAGGGCAGCATCGCAGGTAGCACTGTTCATCAGGCAGTGAGCAAGGAGCGTGCAGGTGCTTGCCCTGCAGGAGGTGGCAGCTCGATGTGACAAGCCACACAGCTCTCAGGGGGCCCAGAGGGGTGCCGGGGGCTCCCGAAGTGGCCCACCTGGCAGAGGAGGCCAGGGCAAGGTGCTGCCTTGCTGGCCTGCTAGCCTGCTTCCTTGGTGCCACCACAGTGTATCCATGGGTGCTGGGGTGGCTACAGATGGGGTCAGTGCAGGGCTCAAGGTGAGACCCCGTTTCCATCTGTAGCCATTGGCTGTGGCATCCCTATCCCTGGCATGCACCCTGCTGGTGCCAGGGCCCCCACCCTGCCTCAGAGGTGACCCATGGGCTGTGTGGTGCAGCCAGCTGGTTCACAGCATGTGCTGCACAGCCAGAGGCTCTTCTTCTTGTAGCTCTGGTAAAAACAACGGCGCAGCGACCGGGAGTACTTCTTGGTGTCCCCATGAGTTGCCAGCACATCCCTGATGACCAGGCCACCACAGCTGCGTTTGCAGTCCCTCCACCCACACCCTGTCCCCACGGGTTCGGCGGAGAAACGGGTTTCTGGGATGTAGTGTAAAGCTGTGACTAGCACCAAACATGACATGCCGAAGCTTAAGTATCTATTTAAAATAAGCCATATATTTGCTTTTAACGAGATGGTACGGAGCAGTTCATAAAAAAAAAAAAAAGGAAAAATGGGTGCTCCCCACCCATTTTCCGTAAAGCTCTGTGAGAAATGGCCCATACCCACCAGCCAGGAACGCCAGGCTCAGGGCAGGGGGCTGCTCACCCCGGGACAACCAAGGGCAGCTTCAATGAGCAGGGCAGTGCTGCTCCAAGGGGAAAATGCCCGTTTCGTAGCTGTTTCTGCAGTGAAACAAGCAGGCAGCGGGGAACATACCCCCTCTTTTGGTGGGTCATACATAACCCCTTCCCAGAGGTAAGTCCACATCTAGACAAGAATGTGGATGCTGTGCTAGCAGTGTTAGGAAGGGTGTCCTTGGCAGAGCTGGCATAGCTGCAGCTAACTAGTCAAGCTGTGCTACTTCCCATCATCTGGTTGTGTGTTACATCAGTGCAGTTCAGGTTAGGCACCATGTCCTGCCCCTGGGGTCCCAGTCGAGGACCACCCCCAAGACCAGGAGATGCTGCCTCCCTGCTGGAAACCACTAAGGGGCCTGTTCTGTGCCTGGGCTGCTCCGGTCCCTGGTGCTCAAAATCCTGGCAGCTCCCACTGAGGGAGAGGCAAACAGCGTCCCCTGCCCCTCCTGCTCTCCTAAGGCCAGATCTGCCCCACCAAGCCTTCTGCCTCCTGGGGCAAGATACCCCAAAGTGGCTCCATGGGAGGCAGGGTGATGGTGAAATGCCAACCATGCCAACGACCTCGGCCATCCTGGCTGTGATGGCCAGGAGGAGCAGCTCAGTAGGTGGTGTGCCGGGAGCCGACCCTGCTGGTCCTTGCACAGGCCTTTTGCTGCGGGCTTTTGAGGAGGGAGCAGCTTCCACCATCGGCACCACGCTGGACCTTGTGGTGAAAGACACAGGACGCACTGCACCGTGTTGTTAGCACCTCGGTCTCCCCAGGTAGTCACAGCGGGCATCCCAGAACGGCCTGTGCCCCCATCTCCTCCCCTCCTGATATTCCGGCCAGCGGCAGCCCCCTCCTTCCCGGGTCTCTGCTGCATAAGGCGCATTGCAGGCAGCGTCACCGTTGCAGGCAGTGTCACCGCAGGAGCAGCGCCAGGGGCAGGAGGAGCAGCGTCAGCGAGACGGAGACCTCAGCAGCACCACCACAGTCTTGGGCATTTTCCTGGGAGACGGGAGAGAAGGTGTCAGCTTGCTTACTGCCAGGGTGGCAGAGGGAAGGGAGCCCGCCCCTCACCTTTGAATGGGGGAGCAATGACTGCTTCAGAGGGCCAAGAGGAAGGATCACCGGGGGCAAAGGAAGGGACTGGTTTGATGACCGCGGGCCATGGCAGCTGCCTGTGAACTAGGAAGCCACCTGCCTCCCCAGCTCTCGCCATGCTCTACCCCACACCCTGATTCCCATCCCTCAACCTCAGAGGCTGCAGCAGGATTGGCTCCCGCCTGCACGTCCCTCCTGCAGCTCCTTCCAGAGTCCCCTGCCCGCAAGCGGGTCACTGTGCCTGCTCCTGGCCCCACGGGGCAGGGACAGGCAGCTAGGCTGCCTCGCACACTGTGTGAAGGTGCCTGGACCAAAATCCCGCCAGCCTGGCAGGCGAGAGAGCTGCCTGGCTGCACCAAGCCCAGGTCACAAGGGCTGGTTACAGGAATCGGGGCTCTTCCAGCAGGTGAAGCCCCTGAAGAAACCCAGCAACCCTGTGATGTCTGATCTCAAGCCCTTCCCAGGTGGCACTAGCATAACCGTCCTCCTGCTACGAAGCCCCTTGGGGAGTCACACGGCTGTGTCTGGGTCCAGCCAGCAGGATGGGCATGCGATACACACAACGCAGGGATGTGAGAGGAGATGTGTGCATGGGCACAGGCATGCCCATGGTGAAACCCAGCCGTGTGCTCTCCCTCCCTCCCGCGCTGCCCCAGGGTACCTCGGGGTGAAACGCATGGCACGTGTCTGGCCGCCGCCTCAGCTTCTGGGACCGCATCCGTTCACACTTCACTGAAGCGTTATGTGCGAGGCTGTTAAGGACACTGGCAGCAGCAGGCAAGGAAAAGGGGGACGAGTGCTGCACAGACCCATGGGGCTCTGATGCAAGTTGTCTAGGTATAACTGCACAGCCTGGGAGGCAGAGCGGGGAGGACAAGGGAAGGGCAGGTCACCCTGGGTGGGCTGGAGACATCTCCAAACGCTAGAAGGTGGCAAGGAACGACAGGCAGCTGAAAGCGGCCGAAATGCACAGAGAGGGCTCAGCTTCACGGTGACAAGCTGCACCACGTCACCGACCTTACAAGGAGCGAGGGATGAAGACCCAGCAGGGATGAGTTATGGAAGCACCTGGGAGCACTGTTGGGGAGCCAGTCCAGCTGTGCCCACCCCACCACTGACCCTTTCTCCTGGCCTGTCCCATCCCTCACCCTCATATAGCACATCTGACAGCCTGGCAGGTGGAGGTTTGCTTCCTCTTCTGGGGCTGGAGGGCAGGACTGTTACCTCCCCTCCACCACACCTCAACCCTGCCTGCTCCCTGTCTCTCTCCCTGGCTGTCCCACAGGTCAGGCCATGCCCTCCACCCCCATGGCAATTGCCATGGGAGCAGGTTTTCCACCCTAGCAAACACGGAGACAAAAGGGCCTGTGGAGCCATGTGTCCCTGCTGCGCATGGAAGGATATATTTGACCTCTTTCACATCCAGCAGGACGGGTGGGAAGACGCTGCAGTCGCAGGAAGCATCCGTGACGAGGAGCAGCAGGTTACTGCTGGCGATCTGCTGCGCCACAAACATCCTGCAAAGAAAAGAGTGGGCAGGAGAAAGCACATCCCTCCCAGGGAAGTGCCAGAGTGGCTGCCCTGGCACCACCTGGCTCATAGCAAAGAAATCCAAAGAAAAGAGATCATCGGAAACGGGATGCCAGCAGGAAGTGGGAGAGACACAGCAAGCAGCCGTGCACATGGGGGAAGTGGCGTTAGCACAACTTTTTGGCCTCAGGAAACTCTGAACTGGCTCAGATTTACAACTCCATGCTAGGCACAAAAGCCAAACCCAAACCCAAATCCAACCAACCAACCAAAAATACCAACCAAGAAACAAAACCTGACACAAGCCGTCCTCAAATGGGGCAGCATGTGACAGCAGATGACACCTGAGAAGACCTGGTTGCATCCAGAGGTGTACCAATGCCCACTCAACATATATTTATGCATATACTTATGCAATGCAAGGATGTATGTACTATGTGGTCCTGCAAGGGGCAGAGTTTTGCTAAATTTCATGTTACTGGAGTGAGAAATGGAGGATCCCAATAGCATCTCACGTTACGTTGGTGTGATGGAACTGACCAGCTGGTGCTTGGTCTTGCCTACTGCCATGAAAAAACATGCAGCTTCACTTTGCAGCCACAAGTTCACCTGTCCCTTCCCCTCCCTGTCGGACTACAGAAAGGTCTGGTGATGAGCACAGGCACGTGCCGGCGAGGCTGTGTCTAGATGTGTTTGCCCAAGAACGTGCACGTGAGGGCTCACGGAAGCGCCGCTGCCCGGTTGTGCAGGTGGCGGAGGGCTTGCGTGGGCAGAGCAGGATGAGGGCAGGCACGTGTTTCAGCTGCATGCAGGGTTTTGTGCACGAGTGCGTGTGCACGTGCATGTGCACGGCCAGCTCAGACATGTCTCTCAGCTCACAAGGCTGCGTGCGCCTGTGACTGTGGGTTTGCACACTGGCACGTGCCCATCTGCAGCCCCCCCGGGCGAGCACAGGGGTGGCAGGGGGTGCGTGTCCAAGCATACGCATGCCAGTGTCACCGCAAGGCGCTGTACATGTCTGGGCATCTCACCAGCCTGCACCAACCCCCCCCGCCCGATGGCTTGCAGGCATTGCCTGCCCTCTGCCAGCGCAGGGGCTGCAGCCAGCCGAAGCAAGGCTGAGCTGCCCACGCTGCCATCCTCCACTGCCTGCCAGCAGGCTGTGCTGCCGCCGGGCACTGGGCGGCTGTACAGCCCTGGCAAGGAGCCTGCAGGCTGGGCTGGGACCACTGGGCGCAGGGAAGGCCAGGGACGGAGGGCTTGGTGTGCCTGCGCTGGTGGCAGGGCTGCAACGCTGCAGCCGGTACGTGGCTCTGCGCACTCCCGGTCCTGCTAACCACCTCTCACCCAAGGGAGAGGGCTTCTGGATTAGAAATACAGGTTTGTGAGGATGTGCCCACTGCACCGACCAACCTGACTGCACTGGACGACCGCCCTGTCTCCCTGGTTATTCACCACCTAGTTTTGCCACCTTCTAGCCTCCAGGGATTTCTGTATTCACTTTTAGAGGTGTTGAATGTCACACACTGCAGCGCAACCATTTTGTTAGTATTCCTGGCTGATGACTGCTTTGGGAGCTTTGACAAGCAGATTTTAACCCATGCACAAATTCTGTAACCAGGATAGAGATGCTCCATGCATCAATCCACAAGCCAACTTTTTGTCCAGGATGGAGAACCCAGCCTATCCTCGCTCCACTGGGAACCACCTGGGCTTGCGAAACGTGATAGGGAAAGCCTGCACACCCCAATCGGCCACTGTCTAATGCTCTACAGAGCCTGTGTCGGGGCACGTGTCTCTCMCGAACATGAAAGTTGCAAAACAGTTGTGCCTGGTATCCAGAGGCTGCAATCCAGTCCCGCGCCTGTAACTACGAAGGAGCTGAGCAGGACTCAGGGGCTGCGGCTGATGGAGCTGGGAAGGTGCTGCCTCCCCACTTTATACCATAAGGCAGTGACTCAAGCGGGATGGGCAGTAGGAGACACAGGGTTTAGGCTCATCACCTTGAGATCATTCAAGGCCCTCCCCATCTCCCACCACTCAGGGCGYTGCTATAACCACCACAGTACAAAATACCCACGGTGGAAACCTCTGCCAGCATTCCCAGGGAGGGTGTGTGGGTGCCGGGCTCCATCGAGGAGGGGTCAGCTCTAGGCTGCGTCAGCGGCGGCAATCTCTGCAGCAACAGCTTAACGCAGAAACAGGTCAGCTTGGGGCACTCAACTCCTCTGGATCCACCCAGAGCTTATTGCACCTACACAATACCTTGTTGTCACCAAATCTGCAACCGCTTCTTCTAAAACAATGTTTGGCAAGGCCTGGTTTTCCTAAAGTTGTGCTTTACACAGCACAGGCTGTTTTCCTAACCTTTAAGTCTTTCCTGCAGTTGGTCCAAGACTGAAGTCAGACTAGGTAGGATTGTTTTGGTTTTTTTTTTTTTTTTTTAAGAGGGATTCCGGTCAGATCTGTTTGGATGCCTCATGTTAGGAAAAGCTGGATCAGTGGAAATTCATTCTTCTGTCAGCTTTCCGCATGTGATTGCTGATGGCGCTATGCAACCACTGAAAATGGCCTCTTTTCACAATGACTTTTCTGTTATTTTGGACTGTTCATTCTCTTAAAATGAAAACGGAAAATAAAAAAGTGGACCCGTGTTTTCATTTCTTTCAGTTTAACACTTCTTTTTTTTCCCCCTCCCTGCTTTTTTTTTCCTGTAGAAAAGCAGAAAAGAGGGAAAATAGGAAAAGGAAAGCTGAAAGCATTGCAAAAAGGAGAATTTTCTAAGGAGAAAACTTTTGCCAGAAACGTGAAAAAACAGAAAAAGTTCCTTTCTGAAATCTGTGGAGTGGAAAGATATATATATATATATTTAAATGCTCTTTCCCTCATTCTACAGCCACCTCTGCTTATTAACAGATGTTTTAAATTTTTTTCTCTTTTATCGATAAGTTGTAACTTGGTCATTTCACCTCCTCATTGTCCAGCGTGGCTGTTTAGCTCTGCTCTGTGGCTAGAGCTGTGGACGCGGCGGTGGCCGYGATATGGGCACAGCGGCAGGTGACTCTTTTCAAGTTACTGCCACCACCGGCGGGCTCTGCGACCAGGCTCACGTGCCGTCATGACCTGGGGATAGGCGCGCAAGCCCCCAAATGAAAGGGAAGCTGCAATTCTTACTTTTGGCAATCTCCGCATTCGATCAGTCCATTGGTCTCCTTGATGGCCGGCTCGTACACAAAAACGGGGTACTCGGTGTCGCAGGGCTGCAAGGTGTCGTGCTTCTTGTGCTTGTGAGCTGTGATGGTAAGGAGACAAGGTGAGAAATGAAGGGCAGAGGATCCTATAGGAGCAGCCTGCACTGAGATGGAAGTGTTTAAGACTAGCAATGTAGGTTGGAGCAGCAGCCCTGCATCCCCCCCCGACAGTGACCAGGAGCAGGTGCCTACCAGAGAAGAAGGGGAAGGAGATGCTGCAGAAAGCAGCCAGGCAGTGAGCCCTGCTCCCACTAGGTGGTGTGGGAAAACCGGCCTATGTGAGAAATGTGCCCAATATTCCCACTTGCCTCCCTGAAGCAAGCCTGGACTCTGCCCTGCTGAAGCCGCAGCTGTGGGGCCGCAGCAGCCGCAGCACCCCAGGGACCCCCGTGGCCAGTTATGCAGGGGCATTTATAGGATCATAGAATAGTTTAGGTTGGAAGGGACCTTTAAAGGTCACCTAGTCCAACCCCCATTTGGGCACTGGTAGCCCTGTGTTCAAAGGAGGGGGGTCTACCAAACCAGCAGCATCAATAAAGTCCCTCCTGCCTAACCCAGCCCTGGTTCATGCACTTTTTTAAACATTCAAAGCTGCGATTGGGCTGGTCCTTAGGGCCTGTGCTGAGGGATCTACCCCTGTGGGGACCCTGTGTGTCTGTGGTGGGGTTCTCCATCAACCGCTGATCCTTCCTGAGCCCTCTGACATTTCAGAGCAAGCCCACAGCCGGCAATTTGAGGGGTTGAATACATGTCACATCATAAAAAAGAAAACACTGCCAGCAAAGAGATCTGGCCTGAGACCACAGGGAAGCAGACGACGGCTCTCGAGGACCAGCAGAGACCCAGCTAACGTGTGGCGCTGGCTCCTGGAGGGAGCCATCCACCGCAGAGGCAGGGAGCAGCTGCTCCATCACTCGTCAGTCACACGCTGTGGGACTCCCAAACTAATTTGGGGATGAGGGGGAGCTGAACAGCCTTACTGAGCCTCCCTCAAGAAACAACGGCATCCTTTCTAGGAGTTCAGCGAAGTCTGCCTTGCCTGAAACTACTGCCTTGGGCCCTTCTGGCAATTATTTTCTGCAGTTGGAGGTAGCAAAGCCAGCTCCTGCCACTGTAAGACACAGGGGAATGTCGCCGATGGAAATGCGAGGCTTTGTTGCTAGGGGAGAGGTGGCTGCGGCTCAGCCAACAACAAGTATGAGAAATGGTTTCTACATCAGCTTTGGGTCTGAGCACAAAAGACTCGCTCCAGAGCCCTCCACCCACACAGCGGCTGCAGGCAGCCCTGCCAGGGGGACGGACAGAGAAGAGAGTCCTTCTGATGTGGAGGATGACCAGCTTATCCCTTGCAGCAGCTGCACTGAAGATGTATAGAAAAATGCAGCAACATGGGTTTTAATCAGTAAATGTATGGTAAGAAGGCACCAAGCGGGCATCCATGATCCTGATGGGTAATTTGCATCACTGTAAAACCCTCACTGAGAGCTATGATCTCCTCTCCCCTGACACTGCTGGAGCACACAGAAAGAGTCATGYACCACCCCACGGAGCTTGCTGTCTAAACAAATGTGGATTATGCGAGAGAGAGAAAAGCCGGATGATTTTCTCTGATTTTTCTCTCCACCACAGCGATCCAGCGACACAAGATATCCATTTAAGATCCAGGAGCTGCAGCCCAATCTCCCCTCTAATGCCTTCCCCAGGTGAATATGATGGGTACTCAAACACCTCCCTGCAGTCCAGAGTCCCCCCGTAGTTGTGCTTTGTGCTTTTCTTCTGAACTTTCTAAAAATGTCACTCACAAGGCAGCCTCCTACTTAAACCCTCCCAGATGGTGGGACCCACCTTTTGGTATCATGGTTAGGTTCATTTTGCACAGATCCAAAGCACACAGGGCTTGATTTCAGCATGATGCCTTGTTCTGTATTCACCCTGGATTCACACTAAATTAATCAACGAAACTCGTCGTTTCAGGGTCCGGCAGCAACTCTGCTGCCAGCCAGGAGCCGCCTGCTTGTGCTCTGTCACCGTTTGCCGTCCCCCTGTGCAAACCCCACACTGCAGAAGCACGGAAAAGCCTCTCCCATTTTTGCTAACAGAGAATGCCTCTGACTAGTACCTGTCAYGGAGATGGACAGTCCTTAGGACATTTGGGATGAGCAGTAGAAGACCCTATTACTGAGGTGAATTTCAAAGGCTTTGACATTTCTGGTGAAACATGCAGAATATCCGCATTTATGCTGAAAGGAGAGAAGCTGCAAATGCTTTCCAGCTTAGACCAGCTCCAGGACTCGTAACCGTATTCTGGCCAGTGAAGTCCCTGATGGACTAAAGGAGTGTGAGGAACAGAGCGGGAGCCCTTTCCTGCAGCCTTAATTCACTGTAGTAGTGGCTGGGAAAACAGCCCCAAACTCTGAAACAGGTGGCCAGACTATCGTAGTCTGGGCCAGGGACAGACATTAGGGACATGCTTGTGGCAAGACCACGCATTGGTCCCTCAGCCATGAACCATCAAAGTCCCGTTGCGTTACTCCCGGATTCGCAGCACTGAGTGACRGGGGCTGTCACCGCAGCATAGCTGTTGGCGACGGACTGTGCTGGTTCTTGCTCAGAAGAACAGCTGTGATGACCACAAAGGTGACCTGATAAAGTTGGGGCACAACTTTTCTTGCTTGCAAGAATTTAGTGTATTGTTCATGTCAGGAGTGGCAAAGGGTCCTGACATAGCAGAGACTTCATCCAGGTCCTCATTTTTCCCCCGACCCTGGCAAAGAATGACATTCTCCACTAGCTCCAGCTTCCTGATGCAGTATCATCAAAGCGGATGGAGTTAAAGCCATATAAAAACCAGTGGTGTGAAGGATGGGCTGCAGGGAGGGGGTAAATCAGACTATCGGCTTGGAAAATATGGGATGGAAGGAGATTTGAGGCCTCCCAGCCGCAGCCAGTGTTGAATCAGGGCCATTGTGCTGGACTCAGACTTGGAGAACTGGGCCTCAAGGGGAAAGGCAACTAAAGAGACTGCACGACCCACACCCAGGATAAACCCACACCCTCTGCCAGTGCTGACCAGCACTGCTCGCTGGCCTGACCTGCACACATGGGCAAGAGCTGTACCTCAGCTCTGGACACAGGACCAGAGAGGCAACACTTAAGCGGTAATCCTGGGCCAAACTGCACCGTGGTGGCACTCCCAGAAGCAGCCTGTGCATCTGGAGGTTAAGTGGCGGGAAGTGCACCGGGTTTAGTCCCTTCAGGGGCATTTTTGCAGTGCAGTATGGGCTAAGTCACGAACGGAAGTTGCGCTTCTGTTTGCAATCTTTCACGAACATCTGCAATTTGACTTGCTCTGGGTTAACCTCATCACGTGCACCAAGCTGTATTTTTAAAACGTGCTAAATTGGCACAAGTCCCCTGCACAGACCATCTTAAATCAGTTTCTTGGCACAGGCTAAATGAAAAGAAGCCACTTTAAAATCTCCGAACTTCTGCACAGAGACAAGACCTATGACAGAGATTATGCTTAAGCCTACTGCCACTTAATTTGCTTGGAAGCAATGCAACTGCAGCAGTATTGAGAAGTTCAGAGGAGCACAGTAGCGTGTACATCATCAGCAAAATGCTTGGGCTGAGCCTCTGCATGCACATGCTGGACATCAAAACGTTATCAGTGCTCTGAGAGTCTGGTGGTCAGGGATTAGTAAACAGTCAGAGGAGCTGATAACAAATTGGAAACTTTATAGCAAAGAGTGAGTTAATTCCAGGCTGTCGTTGCTACCATCTGCACTTCCAGAAAGACTTTGTCAGACATTTGGCAACCAATCCTTCTGAGTAGCAAAGGCAGCCGCCGTGCCTTGTTATGAACTATACAGCCCACATCATTGTGAACTCTTTCCCACCAGCAGAAATCATGGATAACTGCACCCGAGTCACGGATTTACTTGGGACACATGCGACAAAATCGGCCACTTTTAGTTACAAATACAAAACACAGAATTTAATCAATTATCTTGTAAAATATCCTCTGTGTACATTACCATGCAGTCAAAAAGAAACTTTTCTGAGCTACAGAATTCTAGAAATAGTCCTTTCTAGGCTACATGCCTTGGCTGGAAGTATTTTTGGCTTAATTAAAGGCTTTCAAACCTGTGGTGATGTCCATAAAAGCAGAAGCCCTTACAAACACAGAGAGGAATGAGATGCTGAGAGCAGTGAAAAATCTGTGGAAGCAAACATGTCTTCTCACCACCTCTGAAAAGCAGATTTGCATGATGAGTGCAGTCTGAATACATCATGCCCATATTCCAATGGCAAGTCTCGCCTTCCCAGAAAGCAAGAGAACTTGGGAAGCAGAAATAGGCTCAGTGCTGCAGAGCCAGAGGTGCACAGTCAGGCATTAGATCCCCGACGATTAATTCCTCTGCACATATCCCTGAACAAATGTGTGCTCAATTTCTCTCTCACAAAATATCTCCTTCTCTCCATACTTTTTGCATACACCAGCCTTGGCATGCAGTCAAGAAAATGTTAACATCTCTGGCAAAAATCTACAGCCCCTTCTTAACAACATGTGCAATCCATTTCTTCCAGCCCCAATAGTATTCTTCCACCCCGCTACTCCCCCCGCCTCCATGGACACTCATTTTCTTCATCCGTAGTCACCCTCTCTTTCTCCTCCTCTTCTTTATACAGTAAGACACATTCCAGCTGTCTCTATTTCTCTATCTCTGTCTCACACATACGTCTTGCTGGGCAGAGAACAAATCAGTGAATACAAGCTAGATATGGAAGCAGGGAGATACAAACACAGTCACAGTCTGGACTCTGTCTGGAGGGATTTCTAACTAGCCTGTAAGAACAGATTTATGAGCTAGAGCATATACTTATCAGTTGAACTGTTTGAAAGTAATTCTGCATGATCCTGGAGCTGGGCTGGGATTCATCAGAAGGAGCTAAGCCATGGGGTGTGGAAAAGAAGACTTAAGTTGCTTCTTAATAGCTGAAGTCTATGAGACCCGTACAGTTTTTCCTGTGAGAAGGCACGGGTTGGTCTTTGGTTTTGGTGTAACGGCTGAAAAGAATGGGGCAGCTGGGAACCGCAGTGCCTTAAGGACATGCCATGGTACACGGGCTACAGGCCCATCTATTATACAGGCCCATCTACAGCCCCAAAACCATCACCCGTAGTCACTGAGGAGGCTGGTGTGTTCCTTCTTTCATTGACTTCTCAGTGACAGACCTTCAATCACCAGCTCATCCAGCTAAACGAGCAACAGCATCGCTTGCTTCTTTGCAGTGCAGGGAAATAGAGCCAGGCACTGCCTTGTCCCTGTCACACCTTTCTGCAAGTTCCCCATTGTCCAAAAGGTGGGAAAAAAGTCTTTCCTAGCCTGGGATTTCTAGCTAAATCCTCCTCTTTTCGCTGCTAAGTGGTTCTACTTACAGTGATGGAAGACAGCCTTGGCTGGAAAAGTCGCATGACACACACAGACACACAATGAAGATGGAGCCACGTGACAGTTTCACATGATGGCAGCGCAGTGAAGAGATGAATTTGCACACAGCAGTCATGGAGGTGATGCAGGAGAGCCATGAAGAAAGCATAAAAGGAAATGGCAATGAGCAGGGCAGCAGTGAGAACCCTCCTCCCTCTTTCTCACATCTCCCCAAGCAAAGACTAAATCAAACTGCAGTCATTTAGCACCCAGAGCAGCTCCCTGCAGGAACACCAGGTCTGTCTGTCCTCCAGAAAGAGCAGTCCCTCCTGCACTGCCACAAGTACTGCACTCGCTCATCTGACCCTTCCACACCGAGTTCTGCATGGGGCCACTCCCGTTATCCTGATGTGTCTTAAGCAGCAGCCAGGGCCACACAGAGGATACCTGCAACTTCTACTGCCATCTCTGGCGATCCTTTTTGGAGGAGGTGAGCAGGACCTAAACAGTACCCAGACATTGGGCTGATTCTCTGACTAGGAGGAAATTTTGCTTTCTAAAAATGACTATTATTTCCCCATTACGGCAGGAGAGTTCAGTGCAGAAGAATCAGCCCCACAGTTAGCAGGGAAGGTACCACTGTCTCCACTAAAAGCACCAGTAGTGCTAAATAATTAGTGAGGATGTAATAACGGCACCTACATGGCTGCGCAGAGCACTCCTCACCTTTTCCTTCGGGTCACCTCAGGGCCATTAACATCCCCACTGCCTGTGGGGCAGGGATGGGACTGCAGAGATCTCCAGGATGTTTTTAGCAGGCAGCACTGCAGCTGCAGGGCAGGTCACTGGATTTCAACCCAGACATACCCCTCTGCTGTGCAATACCATGTGCCATCATCTTGTCTCTTCCAGAGAGGGTCCAGCGGGCAAGTGAAGCCCCTCCATGTGTTATCGAACCTGACAGGTTTCTGGCTAGCTTCCTGGGACCGCTGCTAGGCTCCAGAGAACCTGCTGCTCCAGCCCTGCTCTCTCCTGTCCTATAGGCCACCCTCAGGAAAGCCTGGAAGGGAGTCTTTCCAACCGAAGGGCTTTGCAGCTGATGATGGTCTCTCTCATCTGACTGCACGTAGGGTGGGGGTCCTTGGAAAGAAGAGCCTCCCCCCACCCCAGCAGTTACCCTGAGGAAAGGAAGCAGCATGCTCTGAGCCACACACACCTCACCCTGACCGCTCTGGTGCTGTGGCAGCCTGAAATGGGGGTGGGAGCTGGGGGGGACGGGGTGGTGGTGGGACCTGGAAGCTGGATTCCAGGGTCCACGGAGGGAGAGGTGGTGGGGCAGATGGTGGGCTCCTCGCACGAGGCCAGGCTTCCCTGTACAGCTTCTTCTGCCACCAGCGGCTGTAACACTCATGTGCTATGGGGCGGCTGGACTTTTGTGTACTCACCATCTGCCAAGTTGTCTGAGTGCCAGAAGCTACTCATGTTAAACTCCAAAAGGAAGCTGTCAAAAGAGCAAGAACAGAGGATGCTTTTTCAGCAGCCTGGAAGGATGCAGGTGTCAGGGAGATGGCCCCGTCGCCCGGCGAGTATCAGTTCTAAAATGTTTACTATGAATTTGCTGGCAGTGGAAGTCTGAGGGGTTTTTTTTAATTTTTTTTTTTCTTTCCTCTCCACATGATGAAAGTGTAGCTCTGTATCACGGGATCCGTACTGTGGAATAACTGAATGGGCTTTTACCTGAAGCGCGTACTGTGCAGGGGCCTCACCAGCGAAGGAAGGACTGAGTATGGCAGCCCCCAAGGCTGGGAGGGGACTCAGTCACCATGAGACCCACCTGAGGAGCAGGCACAGATGGACATCAGGGAGCCCGTACAATGGCTACACGGAGGTAGCTGCACATCACATATTGAATTATTCTGAATTACACTCAAGCCCTAGGAGCTGGATCTTTTCCACACCTTGCCTTTTGCACACCCAGCAAGCTGAGCAGCGGCACTTTCATCCTAATTTGAACTTGAACTCTGATTCCCCCCAGCGGTTTGAGGTGAGCCCAAATCCAGAGCTTGATTCATGGCCTCCCCTCTCTCCTCCCTTGCCTGTCACTCAGACCTGAGCTCCCTGGCTTCCTTCCTTCAGCCTTCGCCCCCTGCGAAGCGAAGGTGTGCATTCACTCATCACAGGCAAAGGAGACAGGTGAGAGGACTTCGCATCAAGGATCGCATCGGGGCCCCAGGAGACCCGAGTCCTATTTCTGACTCCGCCACTATGTACTGAGTGACTTCAGGTAAATCCCAGACCCGCTCCGGGCCTCTGCCTCTCAAAATGGGAATAGTAATAGCTTTCTGTCTCCCAGGAGCAAGGCGCTGAGCTGAATGTCAGGAGAAGGCTGAGAGCAATGCCCTATGTGGGAGCCTCTGCTTGCAGCTTTCTCAGCTCTCGCCCCCGTTGGTCTGAGCCTCCCAAACACCCCCATCTTTTGGTACTCACATGAGGAAATCACTTATCAGCCATTTCACTGCAGCTAGAAAGGCATAAATTGGCTGGAGAACAAAAGAAGAAATGAGAAATACCATAAGGACCTGGTCAGAGAGTTTATAATTGTTATGCAGGACCCCACGTTTCAGACCAATTCCCTCCACTGATCAGAGCTCTTGAAGACAGGCTGGAAATTCAAGGTCTGAGCATCACTGGAAAATGTTCAAAATACATCAAAAGCCAGCGGAGCTGCCTTGCTACTAATAATATCTTCTCACCCACTCCCCGTCAGGGTCAGGGATTTTATCACAAATGTATGAAGGACTTTTTGAAGATGTAATTGCTTGATGATTTCTCTCCAGTATGGACGACCTTGAGAGCTCAGAGCAGAAGAGAAACACAGCTAAATGGAACACCACCAGTTTAGGATGCTTTTATATTCTGATAGCAAGTGGTGTTTCTGGGACAAGTGACAGCATTGCCCAGGATTTAGTATTATCTGCCATTGATTGATTATGCTTAACTGTGCTTTCATCCAGCTTTTCCTCAAGATGGCATGACTTCTATCATCTTCCTGCTTTTCAGCTACAAATTGGAAATCCAGCATTGTCCCAGGGACAATTAATCTGCAGAGGATCCTGCTGCTGCTTTTCTTCATGGTAACCGTGTCTAATTTTCATCTCTCCCTCTCATAATCATGCCCGTATCCCCAAACCCAAAACAGATGCAGCAGTCACAGGACAAAAGATCATATTCCATTACTGCTAACTGACTTATCTTCAACCAAAATAAGTCAGCAAATAGTAAAATGTATAGATGGTTGGGAATTTGACTGATTTTTCCTTTAAATGATGCATATGAAAAATGGACTTTTCTTGATTTCTTCCTTTTCGAGGGTTTTGCTAAGAGGGGAAAGGGAGAGATGAAGGCCGAATGCTCACTCTTTTATTCTCTTCCCAATTCCCCTGGTTTTTGGCAGCTCGTATTTTGTGACATTTCTTTCAGTAATCAAAATTCTCGAGGATATGATCAAGAAAATATTTTCACTGCAATCACAATATTTTATCTATCCAGCTTATATCTATAGCTATTATCAAAACTGATATATTGTTAAAAATGTAACACATTATTAAAAAGTAGTATTTTGTTGAAAATTCATTTACTGGAAAAAAATGACCATGTCATGCTGTAGGATGTACTTCCAGTACACCACATTTTAAAGTATGAAAAACCCAATCTTAACAGCAATAAACACATCCCTATTTAGGGTTGCTTCAACTAGTTTGAAGTGGCCTGAAGTTGAGTAATTACTTAGTTCTGCCTGCTTGAGGCCAGGTTAGGAAGGTAGAGTGGGATTAGATTATTAGCTTGTATCAGACTAAAGAGAGGTTGCATTTGGGCACTGGCAGAACTATTCACTCTGATAGCTTGTTCCCTGGGTTATCAGCATTTCTCGGCAGCTTTAACCCCTCTCTCTGTTGCTCCAAGCCCACTCACGCTTCCCTGAGCAGCTGACAGCTTTCTCCCAGATGCTCTGTTCCCTGACAGTGCAACTCTCCTTTTTGAGCTGCTGAGTAAAACCATGCCCTGTAAAAGCACTTCTGTTCATTTCAGCTGCCAGCTGGTTCTTCACCTTTCAGGAGAAGCCTGGCATAGTCTAGTTCCTGTCCTCTCCCTGGTCCTTCTAATTTTCAGTGAGATCCTATACGCCAATAGAGAGCCAAATTGGAAACCACTGTCAGTGGCCATCACTGCCTCAGAAATCTGCCTTAGATGGGTTTGGACATTCCCATCACTTGAAAGCAAACAGCTACTAAGCTGTTTTGGGGACCATGCTACATCAATGTGTTGGAGACGTCCTAGGAGAAAGCCTCCACAGCCAAGCCCAGAGAGGGCTGCTTGCCGACAGATACGTACGCTGAGCAGAGGCCGGGCACCGCTGTGGTGGTGGTAGGGTACTTTACACATTGCTTGATAATCGTACATGGTCACCCTGCAATCAACACAAAACAAGCAAGCAGTCAAAAGCAAGCAATGCAACCGCCTACGGGATGCGCACGTCGGCATGCGCTTTTTCTATAAAAGTTTCCATATGGAAGAACTAAAGCAGTGGGCTGCTTACACGTCTTTGCTGTTTGGTCAGTGCTGGATTTTGCAAAGCGAGAAATATAGGCTCCAGATTAATGTAACTGGGTCAATACAGGAGGAAATATGTCCCTAATTTCAGATGGTGAGTAAAGCAGGCTGTGAAGCAGGAGAATTATAATTGTATCTAGCTCAGGTCCCCCTAGTTCCTGTTTTCAAGCCACTGAAACTCTGAACTCTCTTTTGACATGGGCTGGGGGAGTGGAGTGAGATGAACAGAGGTATTTTTAGGAGAGAGAGAAATGTGCTCAGCCAGCTGCAACGCCACATCTGGGGGGCTCTCAGACAACTGCTCATAGAAAAGCTTTCCAAGTGGCAGGAGGAACTGAAGCACTTTACCCAAAACACCAAGAAGTGTTTCCCATAGCATCTTGCCCTGGAAAAGACAGAGGAGCAGCTGCCTTCTGGCAAAACAGAGATCAGAAGTTATTGTCTGTCTTGGTGCTTTGCAGCAGGTGGAAGAGCAGGAGATGAGGAGAAACAGGTGAGCCACATGCACCASCACATGCATTTTCCCCTGCTCAGTGGTGCTGCTTATGGGGACCAATATGCTCTGACCCACACACCAGCTGAAGAAAGAGAAGTACAGCACGGAGGTCCATCACTTACCGCCTGAACATGCCCATGTTTAGCAGCTGGGTCATTACTGAGCCATCCACTGCACCAAAAAATTTTCCAGTCTGCAAGCACAAGAAAGGAAAAAAACCAGAATAAACTGTCAACAGTAAAATTTCCAAATGCCCGATGGCTCCAGCCGATCCAGTCTGTCTGGAGGCCTACTACACATAACGAGCATTTTATAAGGAGGTAACGCTGAGCTTTGTCCTTTGGCTGGCTGGAAAGCTTGAGGGAGGACTTCCCCCATCACCAGCTGGGCATCCTGCACCATTCCTACTGAGCTTGGAAATGATTTAGCCCACGTAAGTCCCTGCAGCTTGTGACAGAAAAAGGCAGACTCTCAAGCTGCAGAGACCCAGGCACGTTGATTCACTGGGAGCCTGGGCTCTCCTGTGGGTTTTTGTGAATCCACATTCTCTGGATCTGAACGCCTGAGTCTCTTTCGCTTGAGCCTCTCTGCTAGCCCATGGCCACAGTGGCTTCGGAAACCTCTGCTCTCCTGCTGCCCTAGGCAAACTGACTCACCATGCGTAAGTGTGCCGTACACATTTATTTAGGTAGCAAACACAATTTTACAACTCACTACTATGCAAGTTCTGAGCAGGCAGTAACCCAAACAACACAACACGCACTGACCCATCCCTTTAGCTTACACACGACGCACTGGCACGGCCAGAGCTATGTTAGCACAGACTCCACCCTAGCAAAAGCTACATTTGGGGGGCAACAACCCCCAAATCCTGCTTGCATGCCTGGACTAAAAGCGGAGCTCGTGGCCCTCTGGTCCCATTTACGTTTTGGAGTCAATAACCTCAAATACAGTCCCAATCCCAAATCTGGGAACTGCTGCTCAAAAGAATTCTTCAAACAAACAACAGTTCTGGCTTTCCTGATTACTAAACCATGACAAATCTATTGCAAAAATGCTTCGAATCTGCCAAGTCCACTGCTTTGTTKGCAAGCAAGTAAATAAAATACTAGTAAATAATAAAAACGCGGATATGAGCTGTCCTCCATCTATTTCCCTGGCTCACGGGTCCTGACACAGTAAATAGCTCCCATATGGTATGGAACTGTTCACGCAGTTTGGGGGGGCATTTCACTTTTCCACTGATAGGCTAGCAGTCGTTTAGCATGTATTAGCAGATGACAGATGACTTCATTTGTGTCATTGAGTGGGGCATTTCCACTAAACCCCTCCCCCCTTAGGCAGATTTACCTGAGATCATATGCTAATCATCTAACAGTAGTGTTACATGGTTATGAGCCTCTTCCCAACAGGCTTTAGAAGGCGTTTCACTGTATAAATCRATACGTAACATCAACTCCCCTTCGAGCATTTCAGATGTAATCGTCTCAGACATAGTCAAATGTGTCTGAGCAAGCGCTAACTTTTTTTCACCTCCCTCGCTCTTTCAATCTGATTAGGGTAGTGAGGAGGCCAGCTGCTTCCATTTAATACCAGTCTGCAGCCCCAGCAGGAGCCAGAGCGGTGGGATTTAACGCAGTGCAAGCTGCAGCTGGTGTGGCAAGGGCAGAGGGCCACTGAAGGACTGTAAATGGGGCCCACCCTGTCCAGAGATGCTGATGTCTGACTGAATTTCTCCAGGTAGGACGTCATTCCTATAGCTACAAGTATGAGGAGCTCTTAGTGTTATTGAGAGTAGGGCCTAAGGAATGTGTTCAGAAAAGCATCAGCAAACTGGCCTTTAACACCGAATCAAACATTCAAAGCTCGGTGCTGTTTTAGGTACCCTGTGCAGGTAGTAACACAGGAAAGCATCACTTGGCAGAAACCAAAGTGGTCCTGTACTGAAGCGACGTTTTGCAAAGCAGCTCTCATTACAACCTGCTTCCTCCAGTGACTGGCTGCTGCTCTCCCAGACATCCCTCTGCTGTGTTTCTCCTAACTGCCAGCTCTGGGCAGGTTTCCACAGGCCCTTGCAATTTCAGAGGTTCACAGCACAAAGCATCGCCTCTGACATCCTGCGTGACACATGCTGTACCACATCCCCCTGCAGCTGAGAGCGTAGAAATACATATACAGGCTATGCACAGGAAAGAGATGYATCCTGGAGCACACATATGGCTCGCAAGGTACATCACTGCTCACAGACATATATGTGTCCATGCTTTGCTGGCTCATTGAGCAATTTGTACTTTCGGTACACACACAAGCTGTAGACAAATGGGATCTGCCAAATGGGCCAGGCTTTGGGTGAGCGGGCAGCCTCCTCGCTGCATGGCTCAAACAAAGCCAGACCTTAGTTCTCCACAAGCTCTGCCCAGCCCTGGTGGGATCTTGGCCTTTTAGCTGCCACCCTGCTCCCTGTCCCTGGAGTCCCGCCCGGGCAGAGCTTGCAGATATACCCTGCAAGATGCCTCAGGGAGAAGGCAGCAGTCCTAGAGAAAGAGGTTTAGCAAGCGAGGGGACATCTGGATGCAGCAGGAGGAGGGAGCTCCAGACCTGTGATCCGCAGCTGCGCCTCTGGCTGGCAGCGAAAGGCGGCTAAAAACTCAGGGGTGGTAGAGGGGCCAAGGCTGCAAACATTGGCAGAAACATAGCACCATAGTGCGGAGCAGCCCTCGCTGCAGCACAGCCTGAGCCTGCCACTTACTTTCCCTTCCTCCCCTGCCCTAGATYGCCTGGTCCTCTCCCTCACCCACTCACTTCTCCTAGCTCTGGCTATTAACTCTTTGCTCTTCTCATTGCTCCCTCTGCGATGAGTCTGGTCGGGGGCATTAGCCTGCATTAAGAGATTACCCATTCTTCCCCAAGTAATCCTGCAGGGAGCTTCCAACACGTCACTCATCAAAATCCTGAGTCCCTCTTTCTTCCACAGTGGCTTCTGGCTGCCGGTAAGCTTCCTGCCACCTTCAGGTAGAGGTTATTAGAGCTGATCCCCCATCCTTTGCTGTCCTCACCCCGTTCGTGTGCAAAGCCACCCTGGTGCGGTCACCCAGGGAAGGAGGTGAGGGCATCAGGCAGCCCTGGGCAGGCAGCAGGCTGAGCAGCACTGTAAAGCACGGCAGCCCCAAGGGAGTGAGCGGAGGGACAGAGCAAAACATCGCGGACCCCCCGGAGCAGGTCTCCAGCGACAGCTGCTCGCCCGGGGGCTATAAGGACACAGGCACTTTGGCACCTCTCCGTTATTCTTAGCTTGCACTTTGCCCCGGGAAGCAGGCGTTTTGGACGTGAAAGCTCCTCGGCTGCCTTCCTTGGGGAAGCGGGGATGTGCGTGGGGCCCTGCTTGTGCTGGAGCCGCCACAGCCTGCATGGCTCAGAGGGGCCAATGGCTCGCCTGTGCACCCTCGCTCCTTCGGCACCCGATAAGCTCCCTCCCATCCCGGCTGGTGGGGCAGAACAGGCAGCATGCAGGCAGGCTGCCCATCTCCCCGCCACTGGGCTGAAACGCTGACCCGAGCAGCTGAGCCACTCCTCCTGGTCCTGGTGTCAGGTATGAGGCAGGGAGGGAGGGCAACGAACTCGCTGACTTCTCCAGAAAGGCAAAAACCCCACAAAAATCCAGGTATGGGATTTTTTTTTGCATTATGTTAAAGGATGCACTGAGGGAAGAGTGTGGGATGGGGCAGGGAAGGCCACACAGCAGCAAGTGATCCCATGCAGCAACATCCAGATGGCAAGGCTATGAAACCCAGGGTATTGATTTAATGCTGCTGCTGTCTTGAATTCCCTGTAGGGTTTAACAGTGTGGACACTCATGGTGCCACTGGGAAATAAAAGCAGTAACTGGAACAAGATAAAGAAATCAGAAGAAAAGTAGTGGTGAACCCTCCGAGGTCAGGGGAGGTAACAGCTGGGGGAGATGATAGCTCTGGTGCCTGCCAAAATGCCTGATCTTGGAGGCATGTGGATAATGTTTATAATTTACCCAAATCCACTATAATGCCATGTTTCTGCTAGTCAGAACTTTCAAAGACGAGCTTTTTTAAAAACTCATTTTCCATAAGGTGCAGGAAAAATACAGAGATAGAACCCAGGAGGGCGGTGCTGAGGATGAACAGTAGACATGGTACCTAAAGGGTGTAGTTGCCTTTATCTATGGACGCATGCCATAGGACTCAGTAAAGCACCTTTGAGAATGCTGTGGGGGTCAGAGGCAAACTGCGGTTCCTAAGACTACCAGCCCATCCCAAACATGCAGCAGGACCTGGCCTCCCAGAGTAGGAAGCCAATACAACTTTATAGCATTTTCCTCCCTTGTTCTTCAAGTTTTCTCTGCTTTTTTTGGCACACCAAGTCACTGAAGGGGCACTTTTACTGGAATATTCAGTGTGCCGGGTAGGTCACTTTCCCGACAGAGAAGAGTTTGGTTATTCCTTGCACTATGCCCCCCTTGATACCTGTATCACCCCCTGGTGCCACTGTGTTGCTGATTCATTTTGCTTTGTGAGTCTCGACAGTTCTCATTTTGGCCTCTGAACTTGCTGTGTGGTGCCTGCAGAATTCATGATCTCACCTTTTTCTTTTGCCAGCCTATTCTGAATATGCTAACCAACACAAGTCCAGGTGGGAAACTATGGGACTCGTACAGCTGATGTTTTCCATCTAAAAATCCATCAAAAAATACCTCTTCTTGAGCTACTTTGAGATCAACGACACTACTTCACGCTTCACTCTTTAACCAGAACTTCTTTAACAGCCTCTTGTAAGGGACTGTCTTGAAGGCTTTTAGAAAAACTGAAATACAGTAGGTCATCCATTCTCCCTTTTCTCCTGATTTGCTCACACTTTCAAAGAACTATTCCTTTACAGAAGCTGTGCTGCTTGTCCCAATCACATCCATAGGGTATTCTGTTACTTTATTTTTATTTTCCATTTCAACCGGTTTCTCACATCTTGAAGAAAGTAATTTCTGGGATCGGATCTACTGCCTTTTGGAAATACACATACAGTATTTGTTAACTCCAGTACYGTGGCAATTTTAATGAAACTCCACACTTCTGTCAGTAACAAAACCGCTTCATTTTCCATTTCTTCTATAAGCCCACTCTTGCCATTGCCTTACTGCTTTGTAGTTTATGAGACTGTTCCAACACGTCACTTTCTGACATCCAAATCTATGGCCTTTTATTATTTTGAAACAAATAGTTCTGTGGTGAATTTACCAGAGAGCAGAAAAGCATAGCTAAACCATGTAGGGGCTGGTAGTGTTTATTTTACCCAGGCTGCAGAGGATGTCACATCACAAACTGCGCCCCTTCAGCTCCCTAGAAATGGTCATGGAGGTGCTGGCAGCAGGAGAAGAGGAAGCAACTTTTGTTGCTTATATTTTTATTAATACTCTGAGTCTTTTTCCTTACTCCTTTCACCTCAGCTTTTATTTCCTGGTGGCACTGTGAGAACCAACACAGTAAATCCTCCAGTTCTTCAGGTGTGCTCCTGTTGCCAATCCGCTTAAATGATTTCATCTTCCTTTTTGCCTTTGGCATTTTGTTCTTACCATCCCCTCAGTTTCCTTTCCTGAAGAACATCTGCTTTGACTTCATAGAATCATAGAATCATTAAGGTTGGAAAAGACCTCTAAGATCATTGAGTCCAACCGTCAATCCAACACCACCATGACCACTAAACCATGTCCCTAAGTGCCACATCTACAAGATCTTTTAAATACCTCCAGGGATCATGACTCAACCACTTCCCTGGGCAGCCTGTTCCAATGCTTAACCACTCTTTCAGTGAAGAAATTTTTCCTGATATCCAATCTAAACCTCCCCTGGCACAACTTGAGGCCATTTCCTCTCATCCTATCGCTAGTTACTTGGGAGAAGAGACCAATACCCACCTCGCTGCAACCTCCTTTCAGGTAGTTGTAGAGAGCAATAAGGTCTCCCCTTCTCCAGACTAAGAGCCTCCTCTTCTCCAGACTAAACAACCCCAGTTCCCTCAGCCGCTCCTCATAAGACTTGCTCTCCAGACCCTTCACCAGCTTYGTTGCCCTYCTCTGGACACRCTCCAGCACCTCAATGTCCTTCTTGTAGTGAGGGGCCCAAAACTGAACACAGTATTCGAGGTGCGGCCTCACCAGCGCCGAGTACAGGGGCACGATCACCTCCCTACTCCTGCTGGCCACACTATTTCTGATACAGGCCAGGATGCCATTGGCCTTCTTGGCCACCTGGGCACAYTGYCGGCTCATRTTCAGCCGGCTGTCARCCAGCACCCCCARGTCCTTTTCYGMCAGGCAGYTTTCCAGCCRCTCTTCCCCCAGCCTGTAGCGTTGCATGGGGTTGTTGTGGCTGAAGTGCAGGACCCAGCACTTGGTCTTGTTGAATCTCATACAGCTGGCCTCAGCCCATCGATCCAGCCTGTCCAGGTCCCTCTGCAGAGCCTTCCTACCCTCGAGCAGATCAACACTCCCGCCCAACTTGGTGTCGTCTGCAAACTTACTGAGGGTACACTCGATCCCCTTGAGTGCTCAATTCAGAGGCGCTCAAAAGCGCTGCTCCGCTCCCTTCCCTTCCCTTCCCTTCCCTTCCCTTCCCTTCCCTTCCCTTCCTTTCCCCTGCCTTCTGGGACTGTCTCAGATCATCTTTCAGTAGCATCTGTGCGAAGGGAAAGGAGTCTAATTTCCTCACTTCTGATAAAAAGGTATTTTGACTAGTTCCTTCCTTATCATTGCAAACTCCTTCCTTACCTAGGATGTGCTGTCACTCTGCCGGGAGGCTTCCCCCTCACCGCACAGCTGAATTTAATTATACTGCAGCCACCCTTATTACACAATTGAACTTCATTTGTTTTAACCAGCTCTGGTGGGTTATTTAGGAACAAGCCAAGCATGCTCTCTTCCTTCTCTTATGCTCTCTTACCTCTGCAGGTCTTTTGGAAACGAGTATAAAGCCGTTATTATCAATGAGGAAGCAATTCAGAATCTGCAGAGATGAAAGAGAAGCAACATTAAAGACAGCATTTTACATGGTTGTCTGGTACGTACTGCTGTGTGCAGGATGGAGCGATGTGGGCTTGTGCTTATGGCAACAGCCTCGGCATTTCCATGCCTAGCCCCATGGCTCAGCTACCACAGGTTTTACACAATTGACTTTTCCCTCTCTGCCTCCATTTTGAGGTATTYACTTTGTGAGCTGTCTGTGACAGAGATTGTCTCTTGCCAGGGCTGTGTGCAGGCCTAGCAGGCTCTGAGCCACATTTAAGAAGACAAGGCATCCTGCAGGAAGCGACAGGATATTTGGAGAGCACTTCTCTTTAATAAAATGGTATCTAATGCTTTCCATCTTCAGATTTCAGAGTTTTATAACCACTCATGAAATAACCCTCTCCTCACCACTGAGTATCATCAATGCTGGTCTTATTTTTATTTTGCAGAGCAGGAAATGGAGGCACAGAGTTTAGATGAAAACCTTTAGGTCTCACAGGGAAAAACTAGGATGCAGAGGAAATCCTACATGAACATAGGAGGAAAATTCTCTGGTGATCCCACTCTCTGGGGCAGAGGAGCTCCTGTCCCAAATATGCCTGAGACCAAGGTTGAAGCAGTGGTGTAAATGCAAAGAGGGGTGTCCAGCACACATGTCATGCTGACAGCCACTCTCTTTGGCAGACCTGGGATGCCAGTGAGACAGCCTTAGTGGAGATGGACTCTCCTTAGAGTCACTGGCTGGAATCCCCATGCCCCTGCCCGGGCTCAGCTGACATCTCACAGCTGAGGGGAAGACCTAAACTGCAGGTTTGTCTCAGCAGCATGAGGTCCTGCCCCAGCTGTGCAACCTCTTGGGAGGAGACTACAGGCAATACCTTTTTTTTGGGGAGACAGAGATCTCCACAGAGCAGGTAGTCAATCACACCCATCACAGGTACAGAGAAGAAATCTGGGCAACTTACGTCATCCTGACAGCTTAGTGGGCAGGCACCGTCCAAGGCACTGCACTGGAAAGGAAAAGCTGGGCATTAACCATGGCATGATCTCATCTTACTATCTCTCCCTTGGGACTGCTGAGCTAAAGGTCTCCATACCAGCACCTCATAAAGTCTGCAATTTAGCTGGCATTTCCACCAAGACAAGCTCTAGTTGGCCACTCAGTGGCTCTGCGTACTCCCCACCTCTCCAAGCAACATCCCCTTTGCTGAGGGCTCAGATCCTGCACCTGCCTCCCTGATATACTTCCAGCAGTATCTATGCACTTCGAGCAGAGACTTGTTAATGAAGGGGGCAGCATCAAGCTCTCTGGCTGCGAAAGCAAAGGTTACTGTGCACCGGTGAGAAACCAGCATGCATTTCAGCATCTGCTAGTATCTGGACTAAACACATGGCATGGTATTTTAGATCAGGGATTCTTCTCAGGCAGGGATTTTTTTGTTGTTGTTGTTGCTGTTGGTTTCTTTATTCTCCGGACAGCTAATGATAAAATAGGATGTGAATGGTGCTCGTGTAGCCCAAGGCAACATCCATTTGTTTCATTTAGGATTTCTGTGTACCGGACTTGACATGTGTTTCACAACACTGAACTGGGTGGGGACACGAGGGGTTAAGTGGTGAGTAACAAAGCCCTTCGGGTGCTTATTGATTTCATAATTGTTCTGAGTTTGCCTTGGCTGTGTGTGTCTGTCTCTTTGTGTTATTTTTTGATGCTATTTTCTCTAGCAGCAGAGGGAAGAAAGCTGACATGGTGTTGCCATTTCTGTACACGGGGTCCCCTTCCTGCCAGAGGTTTTCTGGGGTCAGGGAAGGACACTGACGTGTCGCGTAGCCTGTCTGCTCTCAGCCAGCTGCCCTTTATTTCCACAAAACCCTTATACATAAAAGCCAGCCCCCTCTCTGGATGATTCTCAGTAACAAGAGGTGAATCTGCCATTTCAAACCACAACAAGACCATTACTTTCAGTTAGAATTTGTTTCTCCTCTTGAGTTTTGCAGAAGAAAACCAACAGTTTCAGGTTTCCATCCCTCTGCTCAACTCCAGGGGAGGCTTGGAGATGCCTGATTTTGTTTCAAGCCCAGTGGCTTTGCAATATCGCGTGCTCATGCTCCAACCCTGACTGGCTTTTTGCGGCTCTAGGGATGATGGTTTAAAAACATCCCTTTACCCACAGTTGCAAGCATTGTCTCACTCTTGCCTCACCACAAAACAGCATTAGGTTGTTTGGAGTCCCTGGACGTACGCATAGAGGTGGCCCTGTACTTCATCCCTGGTGGGTTCCTTCCTTTGGTCAGCAGAGAAATACGGCCACAATGAACCACTATTATGGCCTTGGGGGACAACAAATACAGAGCCCAGAGCTCAGAAATCAGAAGAGAAACCCAGGTGTACCAGAGTGGTTTCCCACAAGAAGGGCCCATATCTCACAGCATCTTCCTCAGCAGTGTAAGGACCGAGTCCCGCTGCTGCTGCTCTTCCAGACCTGGAGAAGCTCCAGCAGTGCCTGATGCGGGGCTGGCCACACAGCAGCGGCACCACGGCAAGGAGCCCTATCTGAGAGCACTGGCAGCTTGCAGGGAGCCCCTGGGGTGGGGGGCAAAGCTGAACCTGAGCTCCCTGGTTGCTCTGAGACCACATCTACTGCCTTATCGGCACAGCTCCCTCCTCAGAGACCAGCCTACCTCAAGCATCCTCCTGCTGTTGGTAAGGTCTCTGAAACGCTGCGACCCAGAGCACTTTCAGCTTTGCCAAAGACACTTAGTTACTGTGAACACAAACACAGCCTACGACAGGCTTGGGCCATCTCCAGCGACTACAGACAAGGGACAGTGCCTATAATATGCTGACACACAAATGACACAATTACGAAGCCGAGCTGCGGCGAGGCAYGCCGGGATGCCTCCCCGTCCCCAGCTTTTGTCCACTTACATCACTGTCATTGGGCTGGGAGATGGGAGGCACARCATGGACATCCAGAGCGGCACAGCATGCGGTGAAGTGAGAGAGAGAGAAAACAAGTTAGTCATTCCTCTGTCAAACGGTGGTCATGTCCTGAGAAACCATATGCAGGCTTTTGTCATACCAGCACCTACCAGGGCCGTGGCATGCAGGCACTTGGCACACAGGCCTCCTTTCAGCTTCTTTAATAAGCCTTCCCAGTTTCACTTAATGCCCATGTGGGCTTGTTTGTGTGAGAACTGCCTCGGTATGGCCCTCAAGAGATTTTTTAAAATGAAGCTCTCTGCTGATGCTTCAGGATGTGCTCACGTGCTTTGCAGAAGTCTTTTTAGCTCAGGTTAGGTTTACATGACCTCCCACCTGCGAGGATGCTCCTGCCACCACGGCCAACTCTGGGCTTTTCTGTTCCCTACGTGTGCTCGCTCCCAGTGAGCAGCCTCCTGCCCTCCTATCTTCTCTGTCATCCCCGTCTGATGACAGTTCCCTCTCCCGACAGCAGAGCCGCTTCTGCTGTGTGCTGCTTCAGTCCCATCAGTCTCACCCCTCCAGTACACCTCCCCAAAAGCAAAGCCTCAGGGGAAAGCCCCTGGGCGGTAGAGGAAAGGTGTTTCACTTTTCCTGCCTCTCAGACCAGGGGGCTGTTTTAATTATTCCACTTCTCTCAGTCCAGCAAGAGTGTCCAAAATTAGGACAACACTGAAAGCTTATCACTGGAGCAAATAATTTTTATTTTGGCAAGCTGGTAGCATTTTGTTACCATTATCAAGATGATAAGAGAGGGCAGATTTTTTTTCCGTGTGCCCAAAATTGCAGATTTCCATGAGGTTTCTGAAAGGCTGAATGAGCACAAAACGTATTTCCACAATTAAATGTGTCATATGCAGCAGAGCTAATGCCAGGCCAGGATGCTGACACTGTCAACACGGCATTTGAGGAACAGACTCATGGCTCACATGGCATTAGTGCTGTCAAAGGATTACAGAAATGTGTGACTTCAAACTTTTCTACTTCATAAATCTTTTAATATGAATTTCACAAAAGCCCTCATCAAAATGCCATTGTATGTGATGTAACATAGCATCAACCTAGCTGATGAAGAGCATTAAATAGTCTCTCTGCACGATTGCTGATGCTCCTACCTGTTGCATGGCCATCCAAAACTTGCGTTGGAGCAACTCCAGCTTAATTTGCACACCCACCGCTATGGGAACCAAAAAGGGGGGAGGACGAAAAGAGGAATGTGCAAGAGAGAGAAAGACAAACACAAGTTAGGAAAGGAGGGGTAAATATTTGCCCGAAGTGATGGGATGGAAATCACAATTGCAACCTGCTTCCAAGTGTGAATGATAAGCATCCGGGGATCAGCACTGAGTCAGACTGCCAAGTGAGAGTCAGAGGTTTAACAAGGTAGAGGAAAAGGGGACACTGACTACTGTACCGAGGTATTGACACCTCCCTCCCACTAAACACTACAGAGCTACAAACAAATTAACAACAACAACAAAAAAATCCCACCAAAAAAAAACCCAGGAGAGTGAGCACATGAGCTTTCATCTTTGTCTTTTGTAGATTTGCCTGGCCAGAATGGATGTTTCTGATCACCCCAGCCTCAACTCCTGCACCACACAGCATCAATCAGAAATAAAGTAGGCCAGTGTGAGGAAAGGATTCATTCGAAAACCCACCTGTCTCAAGGGGACACCACAGCGATTTAGACTGCTCCTAAGCCACTACAAAAGCACAAAAATATGAATGCCACTTGACGGAAAAGTGTCGATTAGAAGTAGTGCTTCGTTACCCGGTCCCAGCCTGGTGCATGCTCTGCTAAGCAAAAGTGTGTGTGTTTCTTAATGAAGTGCGTCCTAATTTCTTGGCATAATTTCTCTTCTGTTCCCAGCATCATGTTCCTGAAGTAAGGCATAGCTCCACAGGAGAAGAAACAGTGCAGGGTCTCCCCAACAGAATAACCTAGCTGTCCCTGGGTAGGTTGCCTACAAGCACACGTAATAACCAGTGCAGTCGTGCGCAGCCTGGCACGGTGACGCGGAACAACGGGGCTGTGTGTCAACTAGTTGAATCCAAGAGCTCTGCAGGAATTACAGCCTCAAGCAGGGCCTTGAAATAGAATATAAAGTGCAAGTGAGGGAGAAAAAGAAGTACAGAGAGGAAGAGTTTGAGCCTTTTTTCACAACCACCAATATCAGGCGGATGAAGTGCTTCTACAGATTTCCTCTGAATTAACAGGAGCTTCAAAGGGGGGAACAGATCCTTTAAATCTGAATCACGCCGTGTGGGTGCTTTTAAGTTAACAGTATGATCTGATGCTCTAATTCAGATGGGTATGAATTAAAACTGGAGTATGCAATGGTATATTTTCTTACAGCATGTACAGACACCCTGGCACCTGGCATCAGCTCTGCCTTTTATGCCAGTGTCAGTGTCCTCGTCACATTCCCATTGCTGGTACATCTTACAAAATGCCATTCATAGGCACATTTCTTATCCAGCTCTCCCTGCCGTAGACTGAATCTGACTGCCTGTACATGGGGGAAAGGAATGATTTTGTAGAGCTGCCTTGCCCTAAGCCTCACAGAGCACAAACCAGACAAGACAAAGAATGCAAACAAAGGAGAAAGGACGGGCTGAGTCCAGCCCRGGTGAAGATTCGTCAGCTCCAGCAGGGCTATCGCAGGCATGGTTTGGCTTGGTGCCCCTGTTGACAAATCAGAAGCCATGACAGAAGGCAAACGGCGCTGTTGCTGCTGAGTCCGATGAGGCCCACGCATCTGATTTGGTATGTAGCTTTAAATAAATTCATTGTTATCCTTTAAAACCATCTCAAGAAAGAGCTATTCCCCTTATCACAGCASATCACATCAATGGGACTGACAATTACCCAGGGCATAAAGTTTTTATGAGACTTGAAGAGGAGTTGATACCTACATAACTAACCTTGCAATGCAGAGACTTACTCAGTGGCTCATATTTTTGCCAGCGGGAACATCTATCTTCAAACTGTTCTTCAAAGGGAGCTTTGCCCCTGGTTGTGAATCCTTGCCTCTGCCCAGGAGGCATGAGTAGCATGTACCGAACTTGGACAGAGTTGCCTGCAACATGAGGAGGGAGAGTACCTTGGGGCTTGCACTGATGGCTGGTGGCAGGGACAGAAAGCAGAGTCTCCCAGCTCTCTCCTTCCTCTTTCCGCATCGCTCACAGCCATGTCTAACTTGTCTATGCCATCTGTCAGCAAGCGTTGTCCTTTGGATGCAATCTTTGCAACCCTAACCTCTCTGTAGGGCTTGTGCTTACTCATCTTCTCTGCACCAGCCCTTTCTTTCCTTCCCAGCGGTCCAGCACACATTTCTAGCTATTCCCCATGGAGTTGCGGTGAGCACCACTCTCCTTCTCACATCACAGCACAGTCTGAAGAGGTCACTGAAAGCAAAGCTGGGGGCTATTCTGCCTTGCAGCCAGGTTTGTCTGTCTGGATGGTCCCCCTCACAGGGAACCATACTAGAGGGATTGCTCCAYGCTCCTGCCTGGCAGCACCACTCCTCGCCAGTCAGGGTGGATTGGCAGCTCCCGGCAAGAACTGTGAGAAACTTCTACGCATTCAGGTGACCTGAGGAAGATGCATGAGCTGAGGAGAAACAGGCCACAAACACCCTCCCAGTGCTAGTAACAAGTAGTTGCCCGGGCGCCTTTAGGCTGTTGGTGAGGATGGGTAGAAAGGAGGAAAGCAGTGATTCAGTCTGAGGTAAGGATGATGCTACAGCTCAGGTGAGAGGGAGAAAACTGGAATAACCCCCCCCTCTGCTTGTTCCAAAGTGTAACTGATCGTTAATCAGCCTTTTTGCTCTGGTGTCAAAGAGCATGCTGCAGGAGTGGGAAGATCCGAGGTCCATGAAATGATAAGTGGCCCTGGTGTGCAGCACAGCAACAACCGTAGAGTCCTCGGAGAGACCATGGCTAATAGTTTTATTCCTACCAATGTGCAAATAACCTGTGCAACTGTAGCTTCCCAGCAATGAAATAAAACATGAGGACAAGCAATGATGCACACCTTGCATAGTTATAGATGTTGCTTCACCATGTCAACAAGCTACCCAGATCTGTGCATGACTTCCACCAGCAGGCACCTTGCCTGCCTGCCTGCAAACCCAAGAGGTGCCCGCTGCATGGCTGCAGCTGGCTTTCTCCGGAGTCGTGTGCTGCCATTCGCCGTGGAGATAAGAGCCTTCCCCTCCACCTGTTCATCCCTCCGTTGAGCATGTCTGCCTCATTAGCTCATCCTCTGCTCGTCTCTCTTTCTGTCTGCCTTCCCTGGCTTCTCTCTTTGATTATCCATATGCTGTTCTCATAAGGAGCTTTCCCCAAGATTTAATTCTCGGGCCTGTCGCGTGACAAAAAGGCATAACAATGAGTTGCAAGATTGTGTCCTGTAGACTGCTTATCAAGATGTACCTTGCCATTCAAAACCTGTTTTCATGGCGGCCAGTCCAATGGTTAAATAAAACCCGTGATTCCAATGAGAGAAGGTGCCAGAGCAGCAGGGCAGCCCTGTCCGTACTGTCCATTTGCATTCCTTATTTCTGAAATATTCCCGTTTTCCCTCTTGAGCCAGCAGCAGAGCTGCCCCACTCAAAATTTTACTTGAAGTCCACTAAAAATTTTACCTAAAAAATAACTTCCAGGCAAATTAAAAAGAACAAAAAGCCCAAACCAAGGGCAGCCTGCCTATGCTACTGGACCTGACAGAAGAGGCAGTTCAAGTGGATCAGCACAACAGTAATTCTTGCAAATGTGGCTACCGAGGTCCTCAGCAAGCTGGAGGAAGGCAAGTGCGGGGTCTGATTTTGGGGGRGCAGGCTGCAGGAGCCTGCGGGAGAGCACAAAGGGAAGCCTGACAGAGGCAATGGGTTGGATTCAGGTGCTTACCACACCCCTGTACCAGCAGGCTGTGTTGGGAAGGGCAGGGGATGCCTCTGGCATGGCGTGGGTGTAACTGCACCCAACACTTGTGCTGGACATACAGGCTGAGCACGGTCTCCCCGCTGCACACCAAATCCAAGGGAGCCAACCGTGGGTGCAAACGCTCCTTTCTTTCACCCATTCCCCTCGTCCCAACTACCCCTACCAGCACTCCTCAAGTTTTCCCTGAATCCTCAAGGAAGCAGACACCGGGTCGTGCTGCATCCAAGCAGGGAAGCGTTACAGCAGCCCCTGTGCTCAGCTGCTGCGGATGCCCACTGCGGCCAGGCAGGATGTGGCCAGCCCACCGTGAGCACCTCTCAGTTAAGTCTCAATGTCAGACACACTGCCTTCCCCCGCTGTCTCTGGAGCACCAGTGGGAAGGGGCTGCCTTGCTCCCAAGCTCCCCGGTTTCCCCCCCGCTGCCTCCCCTTCGCTGCAGCCGCTTGCCTCACCCCTATACAAAACCCAGGGCTCGTCCCTTCTCCTCCTCACGCCTTTCTATCTGAGTTTATTGTCATCAGCCATACCAGGCAGGGGAGGGATGGAGGGAGGGGAGGAGGCGTTCGGCTCGGTGCCTCCTCTCGTAACCTGTGCCTGACCAATCTGCCTCCTGAGGGGCTGCGGGGAGCTCCCCCTGTGTCGGCATCTCCTCACCCCTCCTTGAGCCCCTCAGCTCCCCGCACCCGGACAGGGATGGCAGCAATGGGGGGAGGAGGGAGAGAGAGGGACTGACAGCAACTGCCCTTTCTGCAGGATGGGTTGAGAGAAATGAAAACCTCCCGAGCTCCTTCCTCCGGGTGTTTCAGAGCAGATCCTGCCTGCCTGGCGGGGTGACTCTGCACTGTCTGTGCGTGCTCCTGTGCGTGTGCTGCTGCCATCGCAGATGTACCCCCAGCTGTCACTTCACCGCACGCAGTCGCTCCCTCTCCTGCCTCTCTCTCTCTTTCCCTCTCCCTGTATTTATTATTTACGGAGGATTACAGTCCCTTTCCCACGCTGCCATCTCACCGTGTGGCTCCTTTGCCCTCCGTGCGGGGCAAGAGGCTGGCGAGGAGGGGCTCCTGCCAGCTAGGGTCCACCGAGAGCCCAGCCGGCAACAGAGGGACTTTCTGCTGGATTTGCTTTGGGATTGTACCGGGTTCGCTGGAAGAGCTGCCGTTCTCACAGGAGGGTCCATCCCAGCCCGAGAGAGGTAAGTAGAGACATCTCTCTTTTGTATTTCTCCCCCCACTCCCCGGCTATGCGAGATCAGTGGGGCTGCCCCCCAGGAACCGGCTTCCCTGGGGAGGAGAGTGGCAGTCAGGGGCAGTACCGTCTGCCAGACGGCATGGCAGAGAAGTCCCGGTTGTGCGAGGCTGATGGGCAGCGATCTTCCCGACAAGGCAGAAYGACAACCCTGCCGCAGAGGCTGCTGGTACCGGTTCCAGTCCAGTTTCAGTGCAGGCAGCTGGGAGCAACTTCTCCCAGCTGTGAATGGCACCAGTGTCTTTCGCTGCAGCACAGGCAGCTCAGGTGCAGCTTTGAGGCTAAGTGCTTGGTGCTGTGGTCACCGGGTACAGGGCAGCTCCCGGTGAGCTTTGGCTTTTGTCCCCTCCTCAGGGCTGCGGAGAGGTGCCAGCATGCGAGATGCCACGTACCTGACCTGTGGTGGCTTTGCTGGGTATCATTTTGGTCTCAGCTGTCTTAGTAAGAACAATCTAAAATGGAGAACTGAGGACCAAAACTGGACAGGTCCAGCATTCAGTAAACAGGCTTTAGGATGAAGGGTGTGTATATGTGTAAGTGTGTGTGTGTGTGTGTACAATTTCACGCACAAAGCTCACAGACATGACCACAGGACATGAAGTGAAGGATGCCGTATCACAAGTAGAGTCAAAAATAAGTCCCAAGTTGCTTCCAGCATCCCCGCAGGCTGAGCCTGTGATCTCTGAACTTTTGAGCGGAAGGCAGAGCACCGAGGGTGGGGGTGAAACACAGCACAGAGAAACTTCACAGCCTTTTCCAGCCCTGCCTGGGAGAAAAGGGGGAGAATAAGGTCCCGAATGAGCTGATGTGAAGCTGCCTATGGATAGGGGTATATATGTGAGCGTTAGTGTATGTGTATGTGTGTGTGTGCATATATACACGTGTGCATATATACACATGCACAGACGTGCACACATACATCCCACTCATGGCATTCTGCCCCCCTTCTCCTGCTGCCTGCCCAGTTTATTACTGCCACTGCATCTCATGCTAATTAAGAGAGACGTGTAAAATCGGAGCTCTCCTGGTTTGGGGAGAGAGGATGTTTGGAGCTGTTGCTCCAACCAAGTTATGACCGAGCTGGGCCCCAGGCCCACCATGTGGACCATCAGGTAGCCTGAATGTGCCACGTCTAGCGCATGCCTGATGGCAACCGTAGTGAGCAGGGTACTGCACTGCTCTGCTGCCAGTGCCTGATCTGCCACCCAAGGTTGGAGGGAGAAATGATCTCATTGGGGAAGGACTGGAGCAGCTGCTATTGCAGGGTTTAAAGAAGGAAACCCTTAAAAGACAGGGGGACCCTTAAAAGCACACAGGGACTTGTCACAAAGCAGGGGACATTACTAGCAGTGAGGAGGAGGGGGGTGCCTTTCCAGAATTGCAGACCATTTTTCTTCTGAGCTTTGTCACTTGGGTCTGTTGGGGGGCGGGGGGTGGATCTTCCTCTAACTGCTGTGGGCAAACAACATTTGCAAGGGAATTATTCCACATGAGCGAAAGGCTTGCGGGAGTTGTCTCCCTGTCAGACATCAGTGCAGTCTCTCTTAGTGTATCATCTTGCGCACTTGGAGGAATTATGGTAAATCCTGAGCAAAGGGGCTGTTTGCAAAGAGAAAGGGGGGAAGCACTCTTATGTAACTTTTATACCAGATCATAGCTTTACCCTTGCCTCCAGCAAAGTGAATGCCACATGCTAGCAAGGTGCACTCCCAGCTCAGATATCTTCACGAGCTACTCCAGCTTCCTGCCCTTCCTCTGGCTTTTCTAAGCCTGATGCAGAAAGGATTTTCTAGGCTCTTCAGCACCACAGAAGCCTGATGCAGAAAGGATTTTCTAGGCTCTTCAGCACCACAGAAGCCTGATGAAGGCAGACCTGCGTCTCGGTGCAGGAGGGAGGTCCAGCAGCAGCAGCACAGGGCTGCCTGTGAAGATACCTGGACAGGAGCATCCAGGGAGTGGCAGAGGCTGGAGCTGCACATGGAACAGGACAGGGACAGGCTCAAGCCTGTGGGAGAGCATTTTTGGGCAGTTCTTCAGTGACTCTTCAGCACTTGCCTGTTGCTGATTCAAAAGAGAGACCAAGCAGTTTCCTTCACTTGCCATGTTTGGTTACAAGCAGCTGCTTACACTGCTTGACATCTGTCCCAGCCATGGGTGGCTCAAGCCGTAATTCAAATGACCATACTGGGATGCTCCTGCCAGCTGGGTAATGCTCCAGAGTGCTACACCATGACACACACTCCAGTTCTCAGTGGGAAGGAGCTAGAGCTGGAGTCCTGGGCTGTTTCTGTTCCTACTGCATGGAAATACCTTGTAACGCATACCTTATTCCTGCCATTGCTTTACGAAAATGCTGGCTCACAAAAATGCTTTGTGTGGTTGAGGGCATCCTAATAGCAAGAAGAAAATTTTTTTTCTATAAACCAGTTCAATTCCAGGCTGGAGAGATGGAAGGAAAAGTTGCTTCACCTGCGAGGGGTGGGATTACATGAAATACGGTTTTATTCATATTGCAAAAACAAGCAGTTGAAAGTTAGGAAATGTTGGGATTCAGGGCAGCATGCCATCTGCACCGGCTTGCAGTCCTGACTGGTAGGATCACACGCTGCATTTTCATAAGCTTCCTCATTCAGGGCACCGGCTACACGGTGCTCAGGGAGTGAAGCAGGGGGCTGTTGTTTTTTTTTGGTACTGCAAAGTGTGTGCTTGTTTTATTTGTTTACTGCCTGCCATCCAAGCCCTGCAGGCAATACATCATTATTCACTGTCTTGTGGTGTTCTGAAGATGTTCGCTGCTACAGTTGCCTCGTAGCTGATGATAGAGAATTTATGCTCCTGATGAGGCAAGAGAGAGTTGTTATTCTCCTTGCTTTTGAAGGGAAAAGAGACTTCCCCTTTAGCCACACAGGGAAGGAGCAGCAGGTGCAGGACCAGAGCTTGGGGCCTCTTGGCTCTCAGTGCCACTGAGTCCTCGAGACCGTACTGGTTTACTGGCTAAGCTGCCAGCATTTTGGAAAACAGCTGTGAGTGCTCAGCAGTTCTGCAAAATGGCCCCTAGGGTCTCGTGTTGGGCACTCACAAAATTAGGAATATACAGACTGTGGCCACCTGCCAAAACTGCGGTTTAATATTTAATGCTGACCATATAAAAATAGCCTTATTTATTACAACATCCTCATTGTTAGTTTGAGTATCATGTGTCCTTTGCACTGAGTATGGGACAGGGTCCTGTGAAAAAAAGAAGTAGTACTTGCTTGGATAAGCAAAGGCTGTGTTGTAATGCATACATGTAAGTGGCTGAATTAAGGTTGTGCAGCTATTAACTCACATTTAAGTGTTTGGCTTTGCAAGCCAAATGGCATATTTTATCATATGGCAATTTTTTTAAAAAATGAAAATGACACTTTCTTGATTCTTTTTTTATGAATGGGGAAACAAGAGACTTTCCATTATTTATACACTGCAACACCTCACACCCATCACAGGAAGGACTGAGACCTAAATTTGCAGCAGGGCCATACAAGTCTGAACTTCACGTCAGACTGCAAGCAAAGGCTGTTACTTTGAAGGCAGGCCCTGCTACCACGCTCCTCCTCACTCCAAGGAGGCTGGGAAGCTGGGAAGCTTCCTTCCCCATGGACCATGCCCTCACATGAGGAATAAAAAAGTAGGACCACATCCTGAGTCTGGAGAGGAACTGTTAGAGGCAACTTGACTTAGCACTCATCACTTGGGCTCTCCTTCCACTCCTGGTGAGGCTCTCTGCTGCCGGTGCTCCCCAAAGCAGGGTGTGCTGCTGCTGTGATTTTGCTGCAAGGTGCCTTGTGTGGGGGCAGAGGAGATGAAGGTGGGCCCTGCTCTCCACACTACTTGCATTTAGTGATTTTGATGGGATGTGAACATTGTCATGCCTGTATCTCTTCTGTGGCTGCAAACCCTCCAGTAAACTAAAGTCACATCAGATTTGAAGACCTTCCCCAGCCTCAGCAAGCTCTGCAGCATGGGGCTGTGATGTGTGTGCTAACCCAGATGCATCCAAGGATCCTGGCTGGAGCTCTGGGTTGTGAGAGCTGTCACCACATCTTGTTGAGCTACGGGCAATGTTCCCAGCTTGTAAAGAGTGTAACTAAGTGTGTCCCAAAGATCCTCAGGCACCCCTGGAGCTGCAAGCCGCAGCCTGGACCCCATGCAGTTTGTGTGGACTTTGCGGGGATGCCCCTCTTGGATGCTCTGGGAAGGTGATGGGGGGGCAATGGGGAAGGGGAAGAAGAACTCCAGGCTCTCTCTAACAGGCAGTACTGCCGACCTCATGCCACGGTGGCAATCAAGTGAAACGGATCTATGCAACTCACTAAGGCAGAAAAAGGTCTCCCTCAGAGTTCAGTATAAATGCATCGTGTGCGAACAATGAGAGTCAGCCTTTCCTTGGGAGGTTTGCCAGGAGCTGTGTGAGTGCTGGGTCACCGATCCCAGAGCAGAGAGGATTTTTACCGCTGGCATCTTGTGCTCTGCCCCACCGCTGCGCATGCATGGATGATCCCTGCCCCTGTGAACACACCCGGAGCACAGGGTTGTGAAGTGAGACGGTAGTGAAGTTCTTCCCTTGTCCCACCATGTTTTCTTCCTCCTCTCCCTTCTCCTGCTCCAACTGCCAAAGTGGCAAGCCACTACCCTTGCAGCCAGTGGTCTGATTCTGAGAGGCCAGCAGCCGGAGAAGGGAAGCCAGGGTACTGGGTGAGGAAGAGGGGGAGGGACTCTCTCACTCAGCAGCTTAGGCGGCAGCAGTTCTCCATCACGTTGGCTTCTCCACCAGAAGCAAAAGCAACAAGAGTCAAGCAGTAGGAAGGCTAGTGAGCTTGGGGTCCTGGCGTATTTCAGAATACAGACTATAAAAAAAGGCAAAACCAGTCCCTGGGCTAATGCAGACATGAATGGTGGCAAATAAGCAGGTGTGGAACACTTCGTGTGCACGGGATCACCCAGGCTTGCAGAAGCTCACTTGATTCTAGGAATGAGGAAGCACAAGGAGAAAGGCTTATGGCTGAAGGGCCTTGGCCCCCGTAAGATATAACAGCGGTTTCTTGGTATTGATCTGGAAGCCCCTTGATTTGGCAATCTGGCTGTACTGTTCGATAGACGTCTGGCCTAGCACTCCAGGGACAGAACTGTGAACTGAGAGCTTATACTGATAAAAAAACTTATATTTTCGTATCTTGCTACTAAATTGATGCACCTCCATCTAGTACTCTGTGCATGTAAATGTATCTCTCATCTCAGACAGGCTGGCACCTTCCCTGTTACGGATCTGCTGCATCCTTTGCCCCGAATAAGAGACCCAGGGAAGGTACTGGGTCATCTCAAGATTTCTGAGCCCTCAGACAATCCTTCACAAATGTGGGCCCATACATACCCTTCTTCTTGAACACCACCCGAATAAAAACAAGAAAGAGATTACTTTGGGATCCGGAGCACCACCCAACTAAGAAGTGTGGAAAATACCTGTGTGTGGGGTGGGGAAGGGGATGAGGACCACAGAACCAGGATTCTCCCACCAAGCTGCTTTCTCAGCCTGGAGCCTCTCCCTGGGGTGTGCCACCCACCCACCCACCCACACCCCTGGGGTAGGCTTGGCAGGAAGCAGGGAGCGGCATTTTAAATGCCAGTGAGCTGGAGGATGCTCGCAGGGTGCAAAGGAGGAGCTGGGAGCAGAAGGGTGCCTCCCTCAGACCTGCCGGTCGGGAGCGGCTGCAGTCCTTCTGTCAAGGGGCTGAGTGCAAGGATTAAGGGCCTGAGCTACTACTGACCATGGGATTAACCCCTGCAGGAAATTAAAGTTGTAGAGAAGGCTCTTCACTCCACAGCTGAGAGAAAAACTGGGATCTGGATTAGAATTGGCAGGGCTGGTGACAAGCCACCACCCACAGCCAACTGTTCCCGGCTGGATCAGAAAATGTTATCTCAGCCTTCATGTAGAACCCCCCTCCACATCTCACTCGGTTACCAATTTTTGCCAACAGTGTGAGAAGAACAAAAACATCACTCTGTGGCAAGAAAAAGAGGAGGAAACTGGGTACCCAGCTCACGTGTCCCTCCTCAGAGCCCCTCTCCTACTCCCTCACCCGCTTCCCTTCTCAGCTGCCTCTGTTCTGCACGGGGGAAACATGCACGTGGTCTGTCGCGTTCAATAATACTCGGAGAAGATGCTGGCACACACATGGCTGGATTTCTTCCTGTCAACTGCCCCCTCAGCTCTCCTCCTGCTGCTGCTCTGGGCCTCCTCCATATGCCGCACTCACGCTGTGCTGGGACTTTCCTGTCACTCCCGTGTTGGATATTCCGGTCTCCCCACCTGCTTCCACAGCTTCCCAAGGAATCCCACTTCTCCACAGCAATCTGGGTCTTTCCCATCAGTGCTACCCGCCCTGGCTCCCCTTCAGATGCTTTGTGCTTTCTCAGAGGGTTCAATGGGGCCTGATGCCCTTGGTATTTCCACACACATCTCCCAGTCTCGTTATTGTGCGTTGGTCAGGGAGGTTTGGGATGCAAATAATGTTTCCTGGTTAAGGTACGGGATGGGGAATCAAGAAAACTGGCTTCTCTCCTGATTTTGTCACAGGTCTGTCAGGAAACTTTGGGAAAGCCTGGCCAGAACTCCTTTATTCTGTGTAACTTTGATAAGCCCTACAAATCATCTGTGCAGGACAGGAGAGCATTTACAAGCGCAAGTGATCCAGTGCAAGCACTGCACTTGGCAGCTTCAAAAATCCTGAGTGGGGAACTGATGTGGACTCATGATGAGGTATCAAGAGCTGGGCAGCTGAAATTTCAGCCAGCCAAACTCAGCAGCCATTTTTACCTCTCATAGTTTACCTCTCCATAAAATGGGGATAAAGTTGATTTTTCTTGGAGGGGCTTGGGGAGGTAACATTTTTTAACACCAATCACATTTGCATTTCATAGGTGCCTACACATTCTCATTCCAAAGATCAGAAGCTTTTTGACCTCTTCACATCCCAGAGAATAGGGTGAGGTTTTTATTCACACCAAGTCAGGAATGTGGCAGAGTCCCTTACAATACTGAGTGGGTTTTGCATGCTTTCTACTTACTTTACCACTTTCTGTGTGAGGTGTTTTGCTTAGCTGTGATCAATCACTGCAAATCAGATGGCACCATTTCTTCTGCAGCTGGGTTTCTAGTGTGAATTTAAAATGTGCTTTCCATTGATTGTGACAGCACAACACTAATGAATCCTGAACACATGTGTTAATAAATCAGCAAGTGCTGGCAATGAAGCCCCCAGCTATTTAGCTTAGAAGCTCGCTGGGGCAGCGACACACACTGTATGTTTCTGCAGTGGTGCTGAGCTTGGCTGCCACCTCTGGGTGCTTTTGCAGTCCAAATAAACAACAAACGAGGAGCTGCCGCTGAGACAAGGTGACCTCTTGTGGTCAATAATTTGCTCGACTGACCTAGGTCTGTTGGGGGACCAAGTGTGGGCATCATCTCCATGCCATCTAAACCCACTTGTGGTACTGTCAGGAGCAGGATTCCCCACTGGGACTCATCAGCCAGGTTACTTCATGAACGTCCAGTCGCTGTAATCAATCAGACCCCATGGCTGCCGTGTCTCCCTGCCCTCTGTGTACCAACTCTTCTCCCCAGGGGCTGATGAAGGAACAAACATAGAACAACATGCTTTAATCACTGGACTCTGGGGTACCACTGTCCCCCTACATTATGCGTGATGGTAATAAACAGGAATCCTAAAAGCAACGAGGAAAGGGGAGGAAAAAAAGATAATCTCCTTAAAGTGTCCTCCATGCCCTCCCTCACCCTGCTGCTTTTCTGATAAAGGCTAAAGCAATTCAGCATTGGAAAGGGGAAAGGGACTTTGCATCACTTGTCAAGGAGAGTGTGGGGGAGGGATGAACGTCTGCGTGTACTTCCTGATAATTTATCGCTGGCATCTGTTGCAGCCTCTGTTACCTACCCTTTTGCAATATAGGTCACCCACATGCCCTGCCAATGCTCATAAGCCAGGCTGTTAACGGAGTCTGAACCCTGAGCCAYGGTCCAAGGGTTAGTGCAAAGGACTAGGAGAGACAATCAGAGACAGAGGTTGCTGGGCTCTGTTTCTGACTGCAACTCATCCTAGTGACAGTCACCTGTCTCTCTAGACTCAGTGTCCCCATCTGGAAAATGCGGTAACTTTATCCACCTACTTAGAGCAGAGGCACTACCGGCTATGACCTCAGCCATACTTCTGGGGGTCATTAAATACAAAATAACAACACCACCACCTACAACCATGGTAAGAGCCATTCATAGAGCAGATGGAAAGCTTTGGATAGAAGGTGTCACAGAATTGGGAAGTGTTACTAAAACAGTATGTGGATGCAGCAAACTGAAACCCTCCTCACCCTCACAGTGTGCTCCTTGGGACCCGACTTATGAAAGCTAAGGCTTTAGAGTGATACTGCAAACGTCACTGGTGTCTGGGCAGGGAGAAGGGAAGCACAAGACAGTGATAGTGCCTGCTGTAGCTTTTATGCCCTGGCAAGCACTGCAGAGTCATTACAATTTTCTCAGCATCCCCCCCCAGCTGTAAAGTTCCCTGTTCAAGCTAATTAGGGGAATCCTCATTAGAGAGTCCTCTAGAGTCTGACAGCAGGCCAAATGTCCAAGTGGCACTTCAGCTCAGTGTATTTTTGGCCATTGGAGCCCATGGRCCAGAAATGGATGATTTCATTCTGTTGCTTTGAGCTGAAACTAAAAAAGTTGTCTTACTGTCCTATATCAAATGGCAAGAAGAAAAGGCCATCACCAGCCCCACAGGCTACCCTGTTCATTTCTCCAGAATCTGGAAAAGAGATTCAACTCCAAGCATGTGGAAGAAAGCTCTGGACACCATGTCCCATGGATCACAGGGCATTCGGCTGACATGTTGCTCCAGGGAGAAGGAACCATCTAGTAAGCCTGGAAGAAAGACTAACGCCTGGTTTGTGGAGCCCTTGGGTGACTTCAGAGCATTCAGAGCTCCAGCAATGCTGATCAGCCTTGAGCCCCCRAACCGAGGCAATGCCACGCTAGTTCAGAACGGATGGCACAGTGCCTCTCCTCTTGGGCTGGGGGTGTATGGGGGGCACTCCTAGGTCTGGCAGAGCCCTCGCTGCTGGAAAAGTCCCTGGCTGTCAGGCAGAAAGCAGCCAGACAGATTTGGTGATGCTCTGGAGAGCCTTGAGGTGTGGGCAGGTGCTGGTTGCCCCAGGATTACGGGGTTCCCAGTGCTGCGTTGGCAGTGAGCGCAGCTGGCCTGGTGCTCTGCAGAGCAGAAAGCATCTCTTGGGCCACAGTAAAACAGCTAATTAAGCCAGAATTCAAGACAAAGCAGAGAAAACCTTTATAAAAGAAACTCTCAAAAATCCTCTCTGCCTCCTTGCTCTCTCCTGGATGCAGAATATTAATCACTAAGGATCTAATGTGCTTATGGGCAATAGATGTGTGGGAGAAACTGGGTTTTTCTGGATCCTTGGAATTAAAATTTCTCCATAAACATACTACTTCAAGGTATAAATGCAGAAGCTCATTGGCCCTTTCACTTCAGCAGTCAGGAACCTCTACCTATTCCACATCTACTCTTCTGCCACCTGAGCGTATGTTATGCTTGGAGAAGCAGGCAGTTTTGTGCAAGACATGGATGTTGATAAATATGGGTCACAGAAGATTCCCCAATACATGTGCAAGCCCAACTCTGTGCACACATCTGTAAATGTAAGCCAGATTGGCAACTATATCTGCATATGTACATGAAGATAGCTGCTTTTAAGTCTTAGAAACATGCGTATGAGTGCACAAAGGGTGGCTGCTATCTATGGGGCGGGGAGCGCTGTGTTTATGTGACATGCTTTTAAAATAATCTTGGATTTATCAAGGCACCTCCATCTTTGTGCGTGTTGCAGCGCAGGAGACAGCATTAAAGCCTGAACAGGTGTTAATCACTATGCACTGTAATAAATTCTAAACATAGGGAAAAGGCTTATTTATACACAGCTGCTCCTCCCACCCTGCACTCTGTGCTTGAGCCTTGGCGCTGCCTGAGAGGAAGAGGCGCCCGTGAGGTACCAGAAACCAGTGCAAGAGCTGGACTTGCCCTGTCAGAGCAGAAGGAGCTAGGGGTAGAAACCCTGACCCTGTCACGGTCCTTGTGCCCGGGTATGCCGGTCCTGCTCCAGCCCCCCACTGATGCCTGTGGATGGCGTGGCTGAATTTCACAGAGCAGCAAGCGGGGTGGGGGGTACACCAGCCCATGGCCTGAGCAGGGCCCTGGGCTGAGGGGAGACCACAGAGGGAAGCCGTGTCACAAAGCACCCAAGGAAGCTGTTGGTTTTTTTTTTAAAGCTTAGCCCCCCTGGTTGGAGCTGAGCCAGCTGATACAGATGGGGTGTTACAAAACAGAGCCAAAAGGCAAGAGCGCAAGGAACAGAGCTATCTATAACCCTGACAAAGTTAGATGGAGTGAAGGTGGGGAAGAGGGAAAGACAGAGCGTGGCAGGCAGCCCCTGATGCTGAGAGCAAGGACGCGATCGTTCGGCAACGGGATTTGGAGCTGATTGACTCCCGCTATCCAGCAGGCAGATAAGGCTCTGTGGCTGTCAGCTTAACTCTGCCGTTTATTCCTGTGCTGTAGGGAGTTAAATAGAGCACACGGAAAGCCTGCTGTTGGGGAGTGAAAGTCAAGCAGGGAGAGAGAAGGAAGAGGCTGTAATTGGGCAGTGCCCGGGGAGTCGGGTGGAAGTGGCTGTGGGCAGAGCCCCTTCAGGTAAGTGCTTGCAGCTTTTCATCCTCCTTATCGATACCGACAGCCGGGGACAGGAGACTTCAAGGGGTGGCATTTAGGATGGAGACATTGATATGGGGGAGGCTGAAAGTCTCCCTCTCAGCCAGGGCGAGCGCAAGCACCGAATGGGGACAGCTATTTGTTGTGGTTTCTCCTTCAGAGGGGACTGCAGGGAAGGGGCTCCAGCTCGGTTTGGGGCGTGGGGGTGCTGCAGCGGGTGAAGGTTGCATTGGTTTTGGTGCCGTGAGAGTTATTCATCTATTTGGTGCATTGGCATTCGGGTAAATGATCTAAATAGCCTTGCAAAATGTACTAGTCCAGGCACTGAACCTGCTCGTCTTTCTCACCGAGATGCTAATTTAAATATTTCCTGGTGGTTTACACTTCTGTATAAAATCAATCAGTCATGGGAGCCTGGGGGAGGGGGAGCAGCTGGCACGTGTGTGGGGAGAGTGTCCCGGTGGGAGTGCAGCGCCCAGCTAAAATAAGGGCTGTGGATGTTGTCAGAGCCCCTCAGAGAGGAGGGAGGACGGTTTATTTCTGTACCCTGCTTGAAATGTGTCCATCTAACTGCTGCTGTGACTGTGGGTGGTACGTCAGAGAGCAAGCAGGGGGACAGGAGGGTCCGTGGTGTTTCCTCTTTTCCTGCTTGCCTGTATCCAAAAGGGAAGCAGGAAGGAAGGAGGAACCTGTTGTCAGTCACTTATTGTCAGGGGAGAGTTTATGGTCTTTGGGTTTCTAATTAGACTGAGCATTTTTCCTTCTTCTAATTAAGATGTAATTCCTCTCTTTTCAACACTCCCACTCAGTCCCCCCCGCCCCAGGCCCTCCCTTCTCCTCCGAGGCTTGCTTGCTCTTCAGATCCTGCAGTTGCTGCAGTGTGAAATCCCCAAGCTGAAGCTGGGCTCTGCTTAGCCCCGCTCTAGGCACCACATCCATTTTACCTTAAAACAGAAAGGAAGTGCTGGTGGGGAATATGGGGAGGGGGGGAGAAGCGGCTTGGCAGCTGCTGGTGCCCAGACCTCGGTGAGCCTGAGCTGTGCATCAGGGAGAGGATGCACAGGTGGTACCAGCCTGTGTGGCAGTCAGAGGGAATGAGCTGGAGTCTGCTGCCCTGTCAGGGTCACCTCAGCAATTCATCAGGTTAACCTTGAGCATGAGGCTAAGGTAGCTACCGTAGCAGGCTATTCAAGCACAGGCTTGTCTCTTCGGCACTTAGGTGAATCAGGCCTTATTTCTGCACTGCGAGGTTCAAAGTGAATTAACATTGCACCTTCGTCATGCTGCGCCTCCTGAAACATCCTCCATCTCTCCTCCAAAACAGAGCTGATGCCTCAAAGGCAAAACTCTAGTTGGGGAGGGGAAAGGACAACACTGAGCCCAGCCCCGCGTCCTGCGCCCAGGGAACCGAATCCCACCCACTCTGCTCTGCTCTCCCCCTCCAGGACCTGGCAGGCAGGCTACAAGGTCATTCCTCCTCCTTTTGGGGCTGTGTGCCAGGCTGGCTGGTGGATGTGAAGACACGCTGGAGAAGACAACAATGCTGCCTACAGCTGCTGGCCACCGGTGGAGGAGCAGGTTCCTCATGAGGTGGCAAGAGGCTTGTCGTAAGTAATGCCTACTCAGGTACTAAGTACAATGATCCTGTTCGTCAAGGGAGTGGAAAGAAAATAGGTCACATCAGGGTTAAGAATAGGGGAGAGGGACAGCTAAGAATGGAGATGTTTGAACTAATTCCTGATTCCTTTAGAGGCCAGGCTAGCTGGGAGGGAGAGCGAGACTCTAAAGCTGAAGATGGGCTTTAAGTGGGACAGCAAGTGATGATTGCTTCTGAATTCCAGTGGGCCTGGCAGGTGAGAAACAGCGAGACATATACCACCACACAAAGATCCACTCCGAACATTTCTCAGACCGGCATCCTGTAAGATGCAGACTCCTCTCTGTGGTAGGGGTTTATACGTAGGCTGCTGAGCAAGGCTCCCAGCTCTTCGTGGCAGAAGAAGTCATGACAGATTTTAGAAGGGAATGCAGGATGTGAATGCAAAATTCTCCTACTGGGCACTGCCACATGTAGTGAAAATAAAGGAGTAAATAAAGAATATCTCTTTTAAATTAAATTGTAAAAGTTCAGCCTGTGCATCTTCCCAGTGGACTGGGGCATCTGCTACAGTATCCCTGAGTGCAGAGCAGAGACTGCTAGGGTGATGTGGGGCTTCAGGGAATGTACCTGCACTTCAGAGAAACATCTGGGGACCGCAGCAGAGGAAAGGGAACACTTGGAGAGTGTCCATCACTACTGCATGCCCAGGCAGCTGAGTGGGTCTGTGGTTTCCCTTGCTCCTGTCCTCCTGATCAAATGTAAGAAGCTGGGGCAATGATTTCCTTCTCCAGAAAACGGGCATCTTTGTAATCCATCCTCACAGACTAGACTGCTGTATAAATTATTTACAATGAATGCTACTGAGTCTTGACTTAATCTGATATTCCTGGATCAGCTTTCTGCCACCTACTAGAGTCACCAAACACCCCACAAAGTAACTTCATCTTCCCCTAACACAAAAATACTCATCCTTCTGTAGGGCTGGAAGACAGCTTCAAGTTTTTTCTATTGCTTCCCCGCCTCTATTCCCCATAAAGCTGCATCCTAACCAGTGCGATGAATTCCTTGGTCTCAGCTCACATCCTAGTGGATGTATCTCTTGCAGGGACTGAAAATGATATCAGACCTTCTCCTCTCTATGATTTTAGTAAAATATTTCCAAGAGCATAAAGCAATATATGGGTAACAGCAAGACATTTTTGGCACATCCTACACGGCTGCAGAAACTTGGCATAAATCCAGTTCCTGAACATAACCACAGCCAGCTGCCTGGGACTCTGTTCCTACCAGCCACTGCCAGCATACATACCGGTGGAACCCCACAGCTGCCCAGTTGGGGCTGGTGGCAGGTAGGTACTTTGAGAGATAAGCCCTGAACAGAATGCCACCTGTATAGCATTACACACGGTCTGCTCTTGCCTTTCTTGGTGTACAAAGCAGCTAAGTGTCATCTTATCATCACAGCTGTCAATCTATTATTAATACTGTACTTTTGTTAAGCATCCAGGAAAAGACGGGGTCACTTGAGTGACTTATGGCTCTGGCTCTCTCCCTTCCCCACTCTAGCTCCCATTCTCTTAATTCTCTCCCTACAACAAGAGCGCGATGTATTCTGAATGGAATTAAATATCAGCCAGMCAGACAGTACCTGCACTGCACCAGTCCACAGGCTATGATCTGCTTTCATGGCAATTTCTGCTCTTGACCCCAACCTTTGCCTGACAAGAAAGCACAGACTTACCTAGGGTAAAGATCTCCCTTGTATTTCACCATAAGGATCCATAATTATCATTAAAAGAGCACAGAGATTGGCCTGGGCTGATGTGCACCTGAAATCTCAACTGTACTCTCAAAAAATTCTTGAAGGAATTGTGAAAGTTATGAAAGATGGATGAAATAAAAAAGAGCAGAGACACTCTCTCTGAACACTTACCCTTTGGCCCTTAATAAAGTCATATAGCTTAGGATCCAAGCTGTGGAGTCTCCTTAGGCTACCAGTCCAAAAATCTGCCAATTCTCACAAGGATAGCTGGTAACACAAAAAGACCTGACACAGGATGACAGGATTTGAGTATGAAGGCAGCATCACTGACAGAAACCAAGTCGATATGAAAAAATGGGCTATGGGGCAGACTAAACTCTACAGAGAGTGCTGCGAGGGAAGAGAGGAAGAGCATGGCTGACTGCAGAGCTGTTCCAGGCAGAGCTTCTCCATAGCATGGGTCTCCACTGGCTCCCTCTCCTATGACAGTCCTTTCACAATTCCCATGGGGTTAAGAAACAAAACACCTGCTTGTTGGTTCTTCAGAAGAAAACAGGACATAAGGATCTGGTTTCCAGTCCAGGAAAGAATGGCAACACAATAAAGGCATCCACTTTAGCTACCATTCACCCCTGAAAAGACTCTACCAACTCCAACTCTCTGAGGAAAAGTGAGAAATGGAGAGGACAGGGCATGATGTAGAGACAAACCTGCTTCAGTTTTAGTCAAATGCTCAAACCTGTCAACTTACAAAACAGCGAGGGAGCTGAATTTGCTTCCCACATCGAAGAAATTATTCTCAATTCCACGAAAGGAATTAAGATGAAGGATGCAAATGTTTTACATAGTCTGCTTAAACATAACTCCCACTCCTTTAATTGACAGGAGGCACAAAGCTTGCTTTCCTGTTGCTGATGCTTCTTTGTCACAGAAATGAGAGTTTTAAAAGCCACTGGCTCCCAGGGAGAGTTGGCAACTAGTGCCCTGACACCACTCATAGGATCTGCAGCCATGTCTGGAATGGTGATCCACGACAGCTCTAAAAATGCTGGTTTGTGGATTGTCCAACCTTATCTTTGAGACACTGCAGGAGAAAGGGGGCATGTGCTAACCCTTTTCCTAACACCCCTTTCTTCAACTACCAACCTGCAATTTTTTTCCTCATCTCCATTGCTATGGGCAATTTTGGTCAGAGGAGATGCTTGTGGGGCTATTGCTGTAGGATTCAGAAACTATTTTGAGAGCAATGGCAAGTACCAGGTGTCCAGAGGTTTAGGGTCTCCTTGCTGCTTTTTAATAGCTTTCTTGGTCATCCTTTTGTAATGTAATCTAATTCATAAAAAAGTGAGGCCACAAGGCCTACACAACACACTGTGGATATGGAGAGCAAATGATACCCTGATTCAGAGCCTAACTTAGACCTGAGTCTGATCTATCACAAAGATCAGGATTCAAACTGCAGGAGCACAACTGAGATGTAGGTTGTTTTGTTTTCATTTTTCTTAAAAGCTTTTCATTAACATGTCTATTTCTGAAAAAATAGAGCTTCTTAAATATATACCAATCCCTTCTCTCTCAACCCTGACTGTTTAGAAAGAGCTGTCCTTTATCAGAGGCGACACGTCCCACCACTCTCTGCTCCATTCTCCTCTGACAGGTTCCAGTGCTCTTGCATCTGGCAGCAAAGTCCTCTGGGATGCACTGATCTTACTTCCTTGTGAAACTGGAAGGATATTTACTTGCTTGCTCATGAAAAAAGGCTAAGAGGAAAGTCATGCTGCCAGGGAGCAGGCCAGCAGTAAAGGGGTGTATCTGTGAGGAAGCTCATTACACTGCAGGGCATTGCGGCGAAGAGTCCCGCTGTGAGGGTCATGTTGTAGTYGTAGCTGTGCTCAAGGCAGCGATGGGTGAGGATGGGAAAGCACTGCTCTAACACATGCACTCTCCCTCCCCTGCTTTTCACCTACCAGTGCTTGGCTGTTGGCTGTCGCTATGTGCTGCCGAGTCCTTCTTTGCTTGCCCCTCCTCCTGCAAGTGTAACAGTGGCAACCTGGAAGTGGACTGTAGCGGCTTGGGCCTCTCTTCCATCCCCTCAGACATCCCCACAAACACCAGGACCTTCCTCTTTCTCAACAACAAACTCAGCATCCTGCCGGGAGCAGTGTTTTCCAACCTCTCTGCCCTACAGAGGCTGGATCTATCCAACAACTTCTTGGACCAGCTCCCTCAGAACATCTTCAACGACCTGGGGAACCTCACGGAGCTCCAGCTGAGGAACAACAGCATCCGGGCCTTGGACAAGGACCTGCTACAACACACGGCCCTGCTGCGCCAGCTGGATCTGTCCATCAACGGCCTGGCCCAGATACCCTCGGGCATCTTTGACGACCTGCCTGCCCTCCGCTCCCTCTCTCTCAGGTCCAACCGTCTGCAGAGCCTGGACAGGGTGACCTTCGAACCACTAACCAGCCTGCAGCAACTCCAAGTTGGGGATAACCCCTGGGAATGTGACTGCAACCTCCGAGACTTCAAGCACTGGATGGAGTGGTTCTCCTACCGAGGTAGGTGCTCGCGCAGCGGGAGCCAAGCGCGGAAGCACTGGTTTTCCACGGAAAGGCAGGCAAAGACAGGCAGGGAAGAAGCACGGGCAGATACATCTAGCAGGTCAGGCTGACCCAAATGCCAGATCTTAGCCAAGGAGCATGAGGACCATGCTACAATGCTAAGAGGCAGTTTAGTGCCACTGCACCTTCATATAGCAACACTGCCAGGCTGAGAAGTCCTCGGCGGCCCCAGATCTCCTATTTCCTTATTTTGTTTCTAATCTGAAAGATCACTTTTTTTTTTTTTTTGAGAGGAAAGAACTTTCCTCAAATAACATCAAAATTTTAGGATTATGAGTTCCCCTCMCCCTTTCTGCCTAAAGAGAAGAAATGCTTTTCATGCTTGAAAATAACCATCCCATTCTCTTCCTTAAGCTGGGAGAACTAAAAGCCAGATTTGGCTGTAAAGCATCAGGTTTGCTTTCAACAAAAGAACCATAGGAAACAGTGCCACTTAGGAAAATACTGCAACTAACATTGGCAGACCCAAACTAAAGCTCAAATTAACAAGCCAGGCCCCAAGTCAGACTGGCTATAAAATCGTCATTTCAAAACAGGCAGTTTTTGACAAGTTGGTATTTCCAGCTTTTCCTCGAAATACGGAAGGCTGGAAAGGTACGTAACACTTAGCATGAAYGCTGACGGGATGACATGCTTTCAGGAGCTGCGACTCAAAGAAAGATGGCACATTTTACAGGAATGATGACTGAAGGCCTGACCTTCTGTCGCTGGAGCCAATGAGTAGGAAAGGGTCTCAAATCATGCAGATAGCAACAGTCAGCTGTCACATCCCTGCTGATCACAGCCATACTGCAAAGAGATTATCTACGCCTATGGTTACACTGCAGTCTGAAATATGCATTTGTGTGAGCAGAATCAAACAAGCACAGGAGTGCCACTTTCCTCTTTTTTTTTTTTTTTTTGGTTTGTTTTCTTTCTTGACTCTCATATCACAGAGTCGATGGAAAGCACATGGAGTTAATTTTGCTTTTTTTTCCCCTTCCAAAGAAATTGCCCAAACTCGCTCAAGCATTTGTGTCAACATCTGTCACTATTTTCACAGAGTGGGGATGGATTAGTTGTTAGAAGATGGGACTGTGTGTCTGTTGTTACTTTGAGAAGATACAGCCTGGTCCTATCTTTTTACTTTAATTTCTCCTTTTCTAATATGGTTCTACTGACACTTACACAACTCACTAAACAGCATGAGGCTGACTTATTAGACGGTTTCAGAGGGCTTTCATGTCTTGGCCTGAAAGATGTCTATGCAGATATCATGCACCATGAGCTCTACTGTCAAATCCAACCTAGGCAGAAGCATCCCAGCCAGCTGCCACGGTTGAAGCTGTTCCAGCTGTGGAGGGCTAAAGCATGCAAAATGTCTCCAAGTTAGGCAAAACAATAATTTTAAAGGATATCATGTGTGCTTCTGCCCAGTGCATGGAGGTGCACTCCCTCCCTCCAGCTTTGACATGCACTGTGGATCTGGCAGGACATGGGGGTCTGCAGCACCTCTTGACTTCAGTGTCACCCTTGAACTCTAGAAACATCCTGCACTAGATCATGGCTGCCTTTTGGGGATGGGAGAAGCCCTCTGAACACTCTCTCTACTCAGCAATGCATTCATGCATGAGGGACTGGATTTTATAGCCCCACTGCTATAATAAAGCAGTTCCCCACTTGATAACTGTAATGCTGCTGTGCCTGACTTCTGTAGGGCAAATCCTTAGCAGATGTGAACAAAGTCATAGGAACTTACCCCACCTGAGGATCTAGCTCTGCTGTCACTGTTTCAGGATGAAGCCGTGGTTCACTCCTATTATCTCTATTGGGACAGGTGGGAAAATTGACCAGCTGGCATGTACCCTGCCCAAGGAGCTGAAAGGGAAGGATATGCGAATGGTGCCCATGGAGATGTTTAACTACTGCTCCCAGCTGGATGATGAGAACAGCTCTACAGTGCTGGACAATACTGGCCCACCCTGCACTAAAGGAAGCCCAACTCCTTCCAAATCTAAATCAGGCCCAGAAACAGAAGTGGAGCCCAGTGTGGGATGCCCTCAAAAACAGCGATATAGGCCTGTGAGCGTGCGCCGGGCTATTGGCACTGTGATCATCGCAGGGGTGGTTTGCGGCATTGTTTGCATCATGATGGTGGTGGCAGCTGCTTACGGTTGCATCTATGCATCCCTTATGGCCAAGTACCACCGGGAGCTGAAGAAGAGGCAGCCACTCATGGGTGACACAGAAGGTGAACATGAAGAGCAAAAACAAATCTCTTCTGTGGCATGAAACTATTCTAGGAAGGAAGGGACAGCAATGAACAAAGGTACCTGAGAGCAGTCAAGCATGGGGTCCTCCCAAAATACATCTTCCCAGACAGACAGACAGACAGACTGTGCTATTGCTCCACTCACCCAAGTAGTGCAACATGCTTCTGGGGGGTCAGGGCACCTGGCTCAATTTCTGTTCCTCTGCCCCAGGCCCATTTTGTGCCCTTTCACCCTTCGGCCCTCCCAGACAAATAAAGTAGAGTCAGACCTCGAGTGCTTGCTGTGCCTCATACCCTTGCACAGAGTTTCCCTTGCATGCCTGCTGTGGAGGCAGCTGGCACCTTCTGGGAACTGTGTCATCCTCTCAGCTTCAGTCCTGAGTCGTCCTGTATCCTGTCAAGAGCTCTCTGCAAACAGAGAAAGCAGCTCCATGGAAGCTTGTGTGAGGAACAGGACACCAGAAGTGTCCATGCCTCACTGTTAGGGTCACTACTGTTGCGTGACAGTAAGTTGCTGCCCACCCTACATGTCAGTGCTGCCGAGAGCACATCAGAAGGGAGGGAAGGTCCCTAGGGGATGACAACAGTCAGGGGGAGATTTCCCTTCTCACTTTTAAAGGTGGAAAGATACCTGTATCACTGTAACACGCTGCCAGGGAGCACAGCGTCCCTCTTTTTGCTCTTGGCTGAATCCAAATCTGCGAGCTGACACACACACGTCATTCATTACAGGTGCACAGATACAGAGCCGTCCTCCTGTACACACACACACTTACTGACTCATTCTGATCCCAACACACACATAGAGTCAGCCCCAACTCCAGACATCCAGGCACCCCACCAGTGCATGCAGAGCCACACATGCCCATGATGACCTGCCCCCTGCATGCAGCCGTGAATACATTCAGCCACTTTACCTTACTCTCATCGTAACAGTGCATAGCACCTTCTGCTTCAGACAAAATACATGCACCCTGCCACAGAGGAGCTAACAAAAACATCTCAGCCGTAGTGCAGAGCCAGTGGATATGGGCAGAAGAGGATGGAGAGAGGCAAAGTTATTAAGGTTACAGCATGAGTCTGTGGAAATGAGTACGCAGCATGAAAAAAATAAGGTGTGTTCTTGTTACCTATTTTATGTTTTCTGTGATAAATGGAGAGGGTAAGGATATGAAGCCTCCATTCGGAAATGTTTGATTGGCAGAGCAGAAGTGAGTCATCAGGAAAGACTAGAGGAGGAGGTGGCTTACCAGCCTCAGTAGTGTAAGCCATGCTGAGGAGTAGTGTGAGCCTAGGGGAAGGTGGCGGGAAAAGAAGACACACAACCCAAGAGCTGGCATGGCTGGCAGAGGGGCAAGCACGGTGCATGGAGTAGGGTTATGCAGCTGGGGCAACTGAAGAAAGGGGRCACAATTCTGGAGGGTCTTGAGGTGAAGGCTGAAACCTGAATCACAGTGTGGCACAGGTGGGAGAGTCCAGGAAGGGGCCAACACTGTACACAGCATAGCCCGCATACGCTCCCCTCACCATCACTGCTGTGTTCACTGCCATCCACAGCTGCACATGAGTGTGCCCACACACACAACTGCGCACACTGCCACTGTCACATAGGGTGACTTCTCCCAACCAGATTTTAAAGCCCTCAGACTGCAGTGCCTCCTATTAGTCTTCGCTCTTTCCGACCTGACAGGTAAAAAAGAAAAGTGAGAGGGGAAAAAAAATGAAAGGAACTCAACATAAGGACTCATTTTGTATCACTGAAAGTGGGATAAAATGCTGTCTCCAGGGGAGAGCACACATTGCCATGGTAACCTGCTCTAACCCGTCACAGTGGGTATTCCTGGGCGAGGAAGATGACACCAGAGGTCGTGCATCTGCAGTGCCTGTGGATGGTGTGATCCCTGCCACCAGGAAACAAGCTGGCAGCCAGCCCAGCTTTGCAGGGTGTTTCGCTTGCAACCTGTGTTCAGGGCCCAGCACGCACTGCAGGTGGACCCTGCAAGGGCACATCACCACTTCCCCCTGYTCCAGCTGGATCCTGATGCCTTCGGACGCCTCACAGTCCTCCTGCTCGCTGCTGCTGAATCCCTGTGGAAGCGATGCACACTGGGTCCTCACCCCCTTCTGGTCCCAGACAGGTGGTTGTACTGACCCATGGGCACACAACGCCAAGTCTTTAATCAAAGCCTGGAGTGGCAAAATCCCTCCTGGCCTACCCAGGGCCACCAGAGGCAAAGAGACAGGATGCTCTGGACTGTTTTAGCATGACTTCCCTTTGACACAGGGATGGGACAGAGGAGGATGTTCTTCAGGAAGCAGAAGACCAGGCTGCCCTGGAAGAAGGACTGGGAGAAGCAGTCCACCCGCAAGTGTGCACACACATTGTACCCCTACTCCCAGCACACTGCCTGTGGGGAAGAGRAGGAGGAGGAGGGGGGCTGGCAAGATGTGAGGAGGAAGGACTCTTCACCCATGCACTGTATAGCCACTCCAACCATCCCATCTGCTGCAACCATAGCCCGCTCTGAAGGGCAGAACTGGTGCACTGCAGACTTCCTATGCGTGTTACTTCTGCTCCACATTCCCAGCAAGCCAGGACTAGACTCTGCCTGCTGGATCCAAACCTCTCCCCAACCTCCCTCTCAGGGGAACTTCTCCCTTTACCATACTGGACTCCGCAATCATACTTGAAATGGGACTTGAGTCAGAGCGGTATATTTATAAATCTATATTTTACTTGCATCAAATAATGGTGAAATATTGCACAAAACAAATGGGATCTCTATATGTGTGTGCGTGTATGTGTGTGCGTGTGTGTGTGAGTGAGCAAGAGAGTGGGAGAGAGATTGTTTTTAAGGGGATAGACTAGAGRTAAAATGAATGGGAGGGAGGCAGGGGACAATGCAGGGGTTGGGGGGTGTGTGAAATCCTCCTTTCCCTGCACCTTCCCTGTGACCTCCTACTGCCCTGACCAATTTTTCTTTGTTGCTAATAATATTTTCTATATCTTGTGTTGTGGGGCTGATGATGACCTTGCCCATCCTTTCCTTTTTGTTTTCATTTATAAGACAGAAAGTCTGGATTCATCTCAACCCTAGACAAGGGACTGCTATGTTTAGAAACCCACCCAGGAAAGGAGAAGACAGGAAAGGGGAGAAAAGAGAGTTGCTGAGAAACATGAAGGCTGGCTGCCATGGGGAGTCCCACTGGAAAGCAAATACTGTGCTTGGAAGGACAAAGACCTGTCCTCTTTCATGCAGAGCAGAGTACCAGGGTTCACTGGGAAATGCCTTCTTTATACCACTGTTTGCAAACAGGCTTTTACTCTGTTCCCTAGCAGACCTGGAAAACAGGCTGCCCTAGTGTGACTGAGCTGCTGCACTGTCCACAGGCACTCTAGGGAACATGGTACCCAGCTTGGTCAGAAACGAAGCTCTCCTGTGGGATGCTGGATACAGAACGAGACCCAGTGCTCCTTGTGAGCCCAGGCAATGGGTTCCTCTGGTATGTGGGGACAGGGGCTCCCGTTCTCCCTGCAGGAATGGCTAGGCATGGGGGGAAATCCCCCTGAACGCACCCTTTGCTGCAGGCAGGTGTACCAATGCCACACGCAGGTGCCTGCCCTCAGGAAATGGTCTTCTGGGGCAGGCAGGTCCAACATGTGCCAGGGCGATCTAGGGGCTGGCAGGGCCACCAGAAACACCCCTTCTGCTCCCCCCACTCCCCTTCCCCACACACTCACCTGTGGTACAGACAGGCACATTTATTGCAGGGAACAGATGGCACTTGTAATTTCTTTTTCTTTTTGTTACTGTTTGAGGGAGAGCAACAGGATTTTCTAAAATGATTGAATGGAGGTTTCTTTGGCATGAGACAGAAAATTTTTAAAGGTATATTATATTTCTGGCTTGTTGTTACAGAAGAATAATAAAGAATGTATTTTCCTATGCTCTTTCTTGTTTAAATGAGATCTCTGATAGTAACCTTCCCTCTCTCCCCTACCCCCCACAAAAGCAAATACTGCAGGGATACAGCCAGCCAAACAAAAAAGCCCCTGAATTCCCACATATGTGTATGCTTGTCTGTACATAGTGTTTGAACTTGGGATGAACATGCACATATATACACACACGCACACACTATATCAGCGTAAGTCCTAGGCAAGCATGTACCTGTAGTCGGGGCGAGGCTGTAGGACTAAATACACAGTCAGTCAAGGTGAGACCCTAGATCTAGAAACACACACACACACACACACACAGTGCTCCAGGGACACAGCCAGACAAGGGCGATTGTGTAACAAGGATAAGATACTGTGGCAATCAGCTCATTACATAAAAGTAGAAAGGGCCAAATTAATCCCTAGTGTAAGAACGCAGAAGCCAATGGAGTTATATTCAGGTCAAATTTGATTCCAAAAGCTTCTTTTTTTTTTTAATTAGAGCATAATGTTCAATAAAACTTACAGTAACAAATAGTGAGATATGGGTTCCTACATCTCCAGATTCCTGACCCTCCTGAGCAAGGTTATTTTGAAATGAATGGAAATTGCTATCTAATCCTATTGCACCCCCAAGTACACAAGCTGTCACCCCTAGAGCTAAAAGAGTCTCTCCACCAGCTGTTCACCGGTTAGGTCTATCACACACAGCTAAGAAGTTTAAATTCCCCACTTCTCCACTTTCAGTGCTAAGCATACACAATTCATCACATACTCTTCCTGTGAGAAAAAGCTCATCCTGATGTGTGTGGAACCACAAAAGATGTTAAACCCCGCCACAAGCAAACCCTTGTGCACCGTACTCATACTGTTATACTCGGCCACCCTGTTATACTCCGTCTGATCTTCAGAGAGAAACTGGGAGCAGAACCCAGATACTCTTACTCCGGTAACAGCTGAGGCATCTGTTCTGCTGAAAAGGTATGTGCCGAAAGAGAATCACCATAATTGTTTAACAGTATGGTGTCTATGACACATAGTTTAATCTAATTTTGCCATGTAGGTAGAGGAGCGCACACAGATACTGCTAAGCAGTTCATATAATACCAGAAACGTAGAGCAGAAAAAACGCAAAGCCAACACACTCACCCGATGACTCTAGGCTTTTTCAGTTCATGAATTATCTGGGAGCAGGCTGTGATTTTCTGCAACTTGATTATCTTTTATTTGGCAAATGTATTTGCCCTGCATACACATCTACTCACGCACACATATAACACCATATACATAAACATGTAATTATGTACATGTATATATAATACATGTAAAATATATAAAATAGAATTCCTCCTCAGTATCTTGTTCATCAGCAGCTTGCTGTGCCGGCTTGAACAGCGTTTGCTAGCACTGGTTGGAAGCACAGGTCAGAGGGTCAGCTTCTATCCTCTGATTAGGTAAGGGCTAGTCCTAGCATGGGATTTCTGAGGACCAAAAAGCCTTCCCTCCGAGAATACTGTGCAATACAGACAAAAGAATAAGCATTCCTTGATGTGTACGGTTACAGAGTGGAGTGCAAGTAAATAAAGATTTCCTGTGTCATTTTGGGGAGCTCTCCACATCAGTAGCAGCCCTGGAAATCTGGGGACAAGGCAGCATCCTTGCAGCGTTTCTCCCTTTAGAGGGTGAGGGAGAAGCAACAGACAGGGGCTAGACCTCTCTTTCCCACAGTGGCACTGTGCTTGCAGCCAGGCAGAGGCCATGTGCAGGGCACCTGGAGCCAACAAGAAAGCAAAGTGTGATGCTAAGAATAACTGCCTTGCGTGGAGCTTCTGGGCCAGGACAACAACGTGCTGCTCTTTGCTTGGGGCTCCAAGTTGAGATTTGGCCCTTCACATTTGCTTTTTCTGTGTCCTAACTTGGGAATAAACTTGTTTGTTAGAAGAGCTGCAGAAAATCAACTCGTAAAGGGCACCGAACAAGCGACAAATGCAGGTATTTCATCTGAGGAAATATGCACAGACGATATGCTGAGATATTCAACCAGCTCTGCATAAAGCTCAAGGGAAATATCCAGAGTAACAACAATGCTTTGCATTTCTATAGTGCTTGCCTTTGGCAGCTCTCTGGGAGCTTGCAAACATTAATGAATTCACAGAGGCAGAGATTCAGAGAGTATGAAGGCCAGAAGGGACTTTAGATCATCCAGTCTGACCTTCTGCGTATCGCATGCTACTTGGAAAGCGTGCGGAAAAGAACCACAAACATTATTTGAGGGTGGCAGAAAAAGCCTTGCTGTGAAAGGCTTAAAGAGCTCAATCTGTTTAGCTTATGAAACAGAAAATAGAGAAGTTATGCTGTAGAAAGTCCAACAGTGAGTGTTTACATGCAGCTAAGGTGAATCTTCCAGAAAGGCATCTACCTTTGATTTAAAAAATATTCAAGAGATGAAAAACCCCCTTTTCCCTTGGTACCTTAMTACAATAATTATTCATGCTCACTGTTAGCATTCATGCTTAATATCTAATTTGAATCTGTTTGGTTTCCTGTCACAGGTTTTTGTTATGCTTCTCTCCCCTAGATTAAAAAACCCAAACGTTCAGTAACCAGCATCTCTCCCTGTGAAGGTACTTTATACTCTAATCAAATCACCTCTCAGTCTTCTTTTTGATAAGATAAGCAGATTGAGTTCATTACATCTTTCGCTGTAAAGCATTTCCTCACCTCTGGAACAACACTGTAGCCTTTTGTCGCACTCTTTCTAATTTTTCCTCCTCCTTTTAGAAGTATGCTCCTCATCCATCAAAATCTGTGCTCTGTATTGTAGATACTACCTGACTATTGCCATACAATAGTAAATATCACCTTTCCCTACTCCTCCCCAACAAACAATGTCTCACAGCACACTCACTAGGCTGTGTGAACATTGTTCCTACTTTAAAGATGGAAACGCTAGGGCAAACCCCTAACAAGTCATTTTGAGGGAGCCAGATTCTGGGAAACTGGTTCTGATCCCACTCATAACCACCTTTATAGTAGTATAAATTCACTGGATTTTAAACAAGAGTCTCCAGATTTATGCAATTCTTGGCAAGAGAAAAATCTAGCCCTTTATTTAAAATGATGGTCCCCTTCTAGCAGCCTCTACGTTCTCATCCACTCATGGTCTCATATGGTTATCTTTCACATCTCTCCCACTGGACATAAATGTCTTTGATTCCCCAGTTATTCCTTCTCTCTCCCCCTTATTTTCATCCTCTTGTGACTGATCATCCCCTTTTCAGCAACTGCCTCTGACCAGCTGCTTTTCAGATTCTCCCTTCTCTGATCTCCTCAACTGTCACTTCTCAGCTGCCACAAAACACACCAGCCCCCACATCCCCATCTGCTTTTTAAAGGCTTGTTATCATAAGCAGGGGCTTCTCCGCTCACTCTTCTTTACTCTGCAAAACCCAAATCAATCAAGAGAAAGCACCACGCTGTCAAAGGCTGAGAGAGGGGTTTAGGTCAGCCCTACCTTCTGGCCTTCCAGGTGCCGTGCTGGGGCTTTTGGCTGCATTAACAAGCATATTTTTATTCAGTCATGACTAAAATCATGGAGTGTGTGAATTATACGCTAAAAAGGTCCAGCCTTGTACCCAGAGGGAGTGCTGCGGTGAACAGGGAGTGCCCTGAGTGACTGCCCTACGTCTCGCTTGCTTGCTGGTAGTTGTACTCTGGCATGATGAGACAAGGGATTTCAGCTGTTCCCTGGTGATGGAGAAGGGACTGCAGGCTAGCAGAGTCTCATCTCTTTCTATTCAAGGCACCACCACCTTCTTACAGAAGCTCCAGCTTAAACCCGTTTGTCTTACTACCTCAGATTCCGGCTAAAGCTGCATTACCCTAACAGCTAGAAACCCTCTTCTAGTTTTCCACCCTAAATATTTTCATGGCCTATCTATACTACACTGTCTTCATACAAGCCGTATGCTTTAGTTTAAACATTTCCTCCAAGATGCATTTATTAGAGCAATCCTATCCGCTTCAGCCTTGGCTGCATGTGGTTAAACAAGCTGGGTTCTCCCAGGCTCCTCTCATGAAGTCAGACTTCCCTTTCCTCTCATCATCTTTCTGTCCTGTCTGTACCTGTCTCAGTCTGTATTCCTTTGGCCAAAACTGTAACACAAACTAGAGAAGAGGTCTCACAGGGTGTTGGGTAGGAGCACCAATGCATCCCCGTCCCCACTGGGAACACCTCTCTGGGTACGTTCTAGGACAACRTTTGCTTCGTCCACAACTGCATCACACTATCACTCGCCATCATCCTACCGTCACCTAATGCAGAAGTTCTCAGCATTTTTCTCCTGAGTTTTCTCAGGATATGTTTACCACTGAGTCTACCCAGCTGCCTTTCGGCAAGGATCGCAGGATGGAACTTGGCAGACGACAAAGGTTCCCTGAATTTTATGTGGGCATCAGGGGGCAATATAGCCTACACTGAGGATCCTCACTGAGACTTGGCAAAATGGGCCCAACAGTTCACAGAAGACAAGGGCTGCCTCTAGTCCTGCTTGCTGTGCTCTCTGCCAGATCTCACAGAGTTCCCAGCTTACAGAAGATTTCTAATATTAGTTCTCAAGCATACGACCTTGTCTGTCATACTACTGAAATTCATTTGGTTTCTGGTACTCCTGCCAAGGTCAAATAAGGCTTTCTCTATAATATCCTGGTCCTTCCCTGTACTAGCAATGCCTTCTAGTGTTGAATCATCAGGACGCTTCCTCACTACCTATTGCTATCTGAGTCAGGGTCTCAGATTAACGTTAGCAAAGACTAATCCCATGGCTGACCATGGGGGAGTGCTACAACTAACCTTTTGCTAGACTTTGATAGGGGATCTTGCTGCTGACATCTTCCCAGACTGACTTCTACCTCCCTGCCCCTTACAACTCCTCTGCCTTTCCTGATCTCCTCCGGTTTGACTAATTGTTTCTTATGTGGCACTGTATCAAGTGCTTTACTGAAATAGAGATGAGACCTTGGAAATTTCTTTTGCCTTCCAGGAAAACAATCATCTGAAAGAAAGCTATTGGGTTAGTCTGATATGATCTAGCATTGATAAACTCATACTGCCTGACTCCCTTTTCCCCTAATCGCTTGGTAATAATTATACTTTCTTTCAAGATCTCCTCTAAAGTCCTACAAACATTACAGAGGTCACACTTACAGGTCCGAGACTGACAAACTTATTTCTTTCCCTTCCTTAACCCTTACTGCTGAATTTTTACTTTTCCAGCCTGCATGGAGTCACCACTGCGGGTAGAGTTGAAAAAAAATCTTTGCTTTAAGCCTGTGTTTCCACATGCCAGCTCCCCCGGGGCTGGAGAGCACCCAGGCCCAGCACTGTGAGCACACTAAGCAGCTTGAGCTGCTTATTCCCAGTCGTCAGCTTGTTTCTTTCCCCAAGGACGATATTGCTGTCCTTATCAATAACTTAGGCGCAGAGTCCTCTTTGGTTTTGGCTCAGACTATAGTCTCCTTGATCTTGACTTCACTCTGACTGCCCAGAAGTGGCCTCACTTCTTATTCTCTTTCTTCAAATAGCTGAAGAATCTTTTGCTGTTTGTTTTAATCTCCTTTGCAAGGTCTAACTCAGCTTGATTTGTAAGCAATCCTCACTTTATCCCTACATTTCCTGACCTCTAAGACATAGCTTTCTTTGCTGTCTGTTCTTTTTCCATTCCACATAGGCTCTCTGCAGAGCCAGCTTAAGGAGCCTAAGCAGTTGCCTGTGGTGGCAGACAGATGGAGGGCAACAGAATCAGGCATTGCCATTTACTGACTCCTCCCAGAAATGTGGGCTCCACAGTGTCCCTGAAAGCTGAACCACTCCCTCCCCACACTCCAGACTTTGCACTGCTGCCTGTGAAAGCAGTGCCAAGAGCCAGCAGCAGACCACTCCTCCACACGCCCTGGGCAAGCAGTGTTGTCCACATCTTGCCTATCCCCAGCACACACAGCATCTCTTCCCCTGCCTTGGGAAAGCCTGGCACCTCCCAGGGCTTCCAGGCAAGGGCTCTCAGCCAAGCTCTCCCGCAGGCAGAGGCAGGACGGCCACCTTCCAACTCTCCTTTCCTCTCACACCCTCTGTGCCTCACCACCCAACAGTGGGCCCATACCCACTGCAAACTACCCTGCATCCAGCACCTCCGCGTGAAGATTTGCTGATAGTCCTTGTACAAAGCAAGGATAGGGAGAGAAAAAGAGAATGGCTATCAGTACAGCCCCTGCACGGTACAGACAGTGAGAGCACAGCGTATGAGCATTAGGGAGGAACAAGGAATATTTCTGGAAATATTATTGCAACAAAGCTCTATGCAAACTGGTCTGATCTCATAGTTGACCCTGCTTTGAGCAGGAGGCTGTCTAGAGACCTCCTAAGGTGCCTTCCAACCAGAATTATCCTATGGTCCTATGAATGGACTTCTGTATCCCAGTGAGGGAAATGAGGAGAAGCAAAAGGTCTTATGAGGGGAAAGGGCTGGTAGTAGGAGTCCCATTACATAGCCTTATGATGAGGATATTTGTGCCTTAAGTGGATAGGTAGGGCAGGAGAAGAGGAACTCAGGAAGGAAACAGGCTGAGTTTGGTGGTAAAAGGAATGTATCTTAGGAGTAGTCTGGAGCTGTCCTCAGATCTGCTAAGTTTCTGTGGTTCCCACCCTGCTAAACTTGTCTGTTTGTGCCTTGGCTGAATTTAAGCCAAACCATCTTACAAGACATTTCCTATAACCTCCTCTGCTGTAATATTTACCCCCTTCATCTGTACATCTACAGACTGCTTCTGTGATCCCTTTCAGCATCTTCTCAAATGACTTTGCTCCTCTGCTGAACTATAGGTCCTAACACAGGTCATGACATCAATTATACCTATGCTAAGGCTATGGTCCTTGCATGGACAACACTGCTTTCCTCCATATACTTTAGATGCACAGATGTGGGCTGTTGTGGGGGGACACACGAGTGAGGCAATGCACTAGCCTTGCAATCACACAAGATTTAGGTTTGCACCCTACTTGGTCAGAGGCGTTAATGCCACTGCCACTTGCTTGGCAGTCTGTGGATCTTCACACAGCTCCGAATGGAAGGTCCCGGCCCATTCATGACCCTCGCAGTTTGTCAGTCCCCCTGAATACTCAGTGCATATTGACAGACTCTACACACTGGGTACACTTCCATGTCCACACAGATTACTCATGTACACACCTGTGTGCATACACAGAAAACATGTGTGAGTATGTAGCCCACCACAGACAGAAGTAAATGCAAATCACTCTGTGAGTATATGCATCGGTGCACACCCCTAGTTACACACGCAGACAGGTATCACATCCACACAACGCACTGCAGAGAAATTGTGTATGCAAATACACACACATGTGCAGAGATCCCCTCACACATTGTGCATCTACACATACTCTACATGCAATGCGCTCCCACAGGCCCATGTGGCCCTGGGCAGAGATACAGGTCCCTGCTGATGCTGGCTAGGTAGGAGTTAATGCAAGAGAGGCTGGGAAGGAAATTAAAAGCAAAAAAAAAGTTGAAAGCCCAGCACATGATTCTTCTCCTATCACATCTGTGAATCCTGGAGCGCGAGAGTAATTGTCTGCAATGAGTCAGACCAAAAGGCACAAGGAAATGGTTGCCATGACAACTCGTGCACTGCTCTAATTCGGCTCAGAATTAAAATGATATCAAATAATTTGTAAGCAAAGGGAACACGGCAAAAGCACTGGGTGCCAATCTAAAAAATCCAGCTATATGCAAGCCTCTCCTGAGCCAGTGTCAAGGGCTCTTTTCCCTTCAAGCATGACAGCCACGGCAATCAGAGGAGCTATAGAAGCTGCAGTGATGCAGCTAGAAGATTTCTGCTACACATAGGCAAGAACGGGCTCCTGGGCTGGAGCTCCAGCCTGGAACAGGCTCCAGGACTGGGGATGTCCCAGAGAAATGCCTCACCAGACCCCACAAGAGAAATCCCATTGCTCACAAGTTGTTATGGTGTCCCATTGAGAAAATACCCTGCAACAGCTGGTGAGGGCAGGGTCTGGGCACAGGCATGCACCCACAGTAGGGGCATTCGCTCCCGCATGGGCTGAGGAAAGGAGAGTTGATTCACTTAATGGTTTTTTCCCAGTAAGTGGTGCAGTGTGCAAACTCCGGCACTCAGCTAAGGCTACAAGGAAATATTTATTCTACAGAATTGGCTATTGTCTTCGCTTTTCCCCCAGCCAAGGGCTCATCCCCAAGGCAATAGGCAATGTCTACACACACAGGGAGGAGGCACGATCCTTGTGCTGAAGATCTTACAGCCTATGCAGACAGCAGATACACCTTGGAAGAAAAGGAAATTGCTGATGTCCAGCCAGGGTGGGCAGAATGCTGTGGAAGATGTCTCACATACCTATCTTTAGCATTCTTTTGAGGATAAAATAAACTTATTTGACCCCATTGTCACCAGTTACTGCCTATGCATGGAGACATCTATATGGAGTTTTGCAGGCAGATGTTTGCTCTTTCTGCCTGTTCACTGACCTGGATGGAGGATAACCAGCTCTGAACAGGGAACCATGTGGCCCCAGCACTGATACCAAATCTTGGCAAAAGGCAGAGTTTGTAAGATCAGAGCCAGCGAGGCCACTACCTCACTTTTGTCTGCCTCCTAGAACAGCTTGTGTCTGCCCCAGAAACACCCCAAAAAGCAGCCTTTATGCTTACAGGTCTCTCCCCCAAGGCTCAGCGTGTAAAGTAGAATGCAATGGATAGCGGGCAGGCAGATGGATGGATGAAGGATGCAAGAGACACTGGTTTTGGCACACCAACAGCACCATGTAACGTTGATACCCTGGCCCGCACAGTATTGGCGCAACCCTTAGGCCAGCCAAATGCGTACCGACTGATAACGGCCTCCAGACAGATGTCCTGAGAGATGAAGAAGGCATGGCTTTGTCAGTACTAAAATCATCAGCATTTCTGCCTTACTGAGTGCCCCTAACACTTTCTATGACTAAGCTCCAAGGCTCGGCCCCTTCAGATGTGTCTCATTTTGTCAGATCAAAGGGATGCCTGAGAAACTGCTTGGGTTTCGGGGATTACTAGAAGGGAACGGCATCAGGCAGAAAACAGACATTGCAGGTGATGGGCTGAAAACGAGTTGAGTCTTCCTTCTTTCTACCCGTGCTACCACTGGATGCAGGGGAGACTGTGATTTCCATGAAGGCACCCGGGTGATGCCTCGGGAGCTCACAGAAGTCCCTGCACTGGGCCAATGTTGGCACAACCTCCAGCATTAACAGAGGGGGAGCATTCCTTCTGAATACCTCAGTACACAATCAAGAGACCAGCTGCTCTCAGGTTTTGTATGGGTAATGTTATGCTGGTTTCCAAGCCAGTCTAGTGAAATAATTTTAATTCTCCAGCTTGGAGGCAGTTATTCCCATGTAAAAAGTGCTTATGCTATTGTAGCTTATTCCCTTCATTTTAGCAGCTTCTACAGGTGCAACTGTCACTTTCTAGAAAGGAGGTTGAAATGTTTTATCCACCCAAGCAACAAAACTGTAAGAATACAGAATTGTGTGTAGATTAGTTTGAAAAGATGCCACAGCAACAGAACTGCTGAAGAAGCCACCTGCACCTCCTCTCTCTGCTCACTGGTAACAGACAGCAGGTAGCCAAAATTGGGGACCAAGGAAGAGGACGAAGAGACATCAAGTTGGCTAGTAATCGCATTTCAAATGAAGAGCTTCCATCGGACTGACAGAGGTTGGATTTTAACCAGCAGTATAATGGCAAAATTACTTCCCATTATCTATTTTTCAGACTATTGATTTCAAATACTTTTGAAAAAAAAATCAAGCTTTTTTGAAAATCTGGTCCTGCTGTGAGTACAGAGCTCTTCTGTAAATACTGGCCTTAATAACTCAGTATCCCAAAACTCCTTCTGTAAAATAGAGACAATATTTCTCTCCTCTCACCCTTGCTTGAGCTTGCCTAGGACTCTCCCCAAATACATCTGTATATAATGTTGGTGTCATGGGATAACAATTTCACTGTGGTCCAATCACTGCAGATAAGAACTAACAGTAACTTTCAATATAAACAGAGGAGAGAGGTATCGTATAAAACATAAACCTGCACTTCGCACGTGACCGTTTGGATTTTTTTTATCGGGCACCACGGAGCCTGTGCATGCCCCGTGGTTTGCTGGTATCAGCTGTTTCCCATCCCTGAGACAAGACAACCATGGCAAGGAACCTAATGGAAAGAAACCCCTACCTGCCCCTGTTGGGACTGGTAGCCAGCTGACAGCCACGTAAGTCGAACAGCGAGAAGCTCAGGGAATGAAAGAGACGTCATACACAGCCCAAAGTGACAGCTAAACTCCTGCGCAGATTCCAGCAGTTTCACTGGGGCTTTAAATCACTAAAACCTTCTGTCAGCAGCTACATGTGATTTCTGCAGCACACCCCCTGAGGACCAGAAAGCCCCAGGCTACTGACGCACGGGAAGGAGCGGATGACAGCGCTATCTGGGGCAGGACTTGGCTTGGGGAGAGTGCCATCACAATCCCTTATTTTTCATTTCCAACAAAGTTAGTGTGCATGAAATGTACTGGACTGACATCCCAGGAGAATAGCTGCCTTTAATTAATTATAATTAATCATCCAGGCATTACTTAATGTTTGCATAGTGCTTTGAAGTGCCAAAGCACAATATAGCAGGTAGATATTATTAATTCAAAGAAACAGGTGAATTTGAAAAGAGCCAAGCCAGGGGTAGGTTTGCCTGTGTGGCTTCCCACCAAAGTGACCACACCAACTCAGCTCGCACAAGCAGACCCTGCCTTGGCTCCACCATGTCCTCTGAGAGACCTGCAGGTACCTTGAACCCTTTGCACATCCCCCTCGAGCCCCAGGTACAGGGGCTTGGCCCACGGGGGAAGGAGAGGGATGGATGAAAAGGGGAGAGGGTAGGGTAGGGCAGAGGACACTGCTTTTTCCTCCTGAATTTGGCCACCTCCCCACCTGTCCTTGTGTAGACTGGCCCCTCTAACGGAGAGAGAAGCATCTCAGTCTCCCCCCTAAACCTGTTCTGGGATTCCCTACTGAGCCAAACCAGACCGAAATAGGAAGAAGGAGGCCCTTGTACTCCCCCTCCATCTCTGCCATCCAGCCCTCCAGCCTGGCCGCTCTCCAATCCCAGCTGACTGCTCCCTCACGCCCTGACAGCGTCCAGGCCTGTGTCATCTTCCTGGACATTCAATTTTACCAGTTTGCCTTTCTCCGCCTTGGCTGGAGACTGCCATTCAGCTGCCAGAAGAAAAGGGGCCCAACGCTCCCTGTCACTGGCGTCCTCCCCATGGGAGCACTGGGGGTGCTCCCTCCCCACAGGCATGGCTGTAAATCCTAGAGCTTAATTTTTCACTGCATGCATAGTGAACGTTTCAGAGCACTTACAAATCCCCCCCAAGCATCGTCAAGTCAAACAATGACAGTAACAATCAGTGGCAGAATGACAGGCCAGTTCATACCACTTGCACTTTTATAGGGGCACGTAAAAAGCCTCTGTTGTTCCCCTTTTACAGAACTGTAACAGCATTTACCCACAAACTACAAGCCTACCCAGATATTTCGCTTTCTGGGAACCAATGCTGGGTACCAAACTGACTTCTGGTAGTATCCTAACTCTAAATGAACATGGTATCAAGCTCACTGAGGGCTGATGCCATCAGAATAACAATAACAACAACAATCTGCACCCCATTCTGCTCTGATTGCCTCTTGCTGTGTCTCCACTCACTCCCCTTCCTTCACCTCTCTCCTATACCCAGGATGGTATTACAGCACTGGCCAGCATCATTTGCGCTGCAGCCTCTGCTGTGGGGTGAAGTCCCCTAGAATCAGGTCCTAGCCACTCAGGATGATTGTATTAGCGTGAGGGGAGGTGAAGAGAGACCTACATCTTTACTCTCAAAGCTGCTATCCTCAAGAACAAACAGTAGTGCAATAGGTAGTGTGACCACAATTCTGTTCTTTTTTTTTTTTTTTTTTTTTTTTTAACCACTACTGGTACTATGAAATATTCAGACGATGAACCTAGTCACTACTGGAAACAAAGCAGATGGTAATATAGTACCTTTTTGCTCCCTGAAGCCCCCAAAATGTGTTGTAAACCTACATCCAAGCCAGCAGATGGGACATACATCAGCAAACCCTTGCACTCCCTGAAGTCAATGGGGGCTACAGCTGGGGGCCTGAAGAATTTTGGACCCTTTGGGAGAAATTATTTCCCTCRGTGCTGCCCTGCAGCCCATACTTTGGATGAAATATGGGTAGTTTTCCTCAACGCATAAGAAACAGGGAATAAAGAACACCCAGCTGAATGTACCATGTGTGGAAGTAAGCAGAAGATGCTTGTGGTCAGGTGACCTAACGTGCCTGCTAGCGACAGGGACCGTGGTACCTTTAAGTAACGAAAGCAATTGAGAATTCATTTCTGTGTCTCAACTTCTGTCGTTACCAGTGAGGAAACTGGTTTGTTCTGTATCATTTCCACAAATGATAGAAATTTTACCTTACTGTTACTGTTTTAACATGATTTCTTTCCCTACTCTCTGCTGCTTTCTCCACCCTCCTCTTCCCTCTGCAGAGGATCCTGCCCCTTCACAGCATGTCCACACAGACAGTCGATTCAGCATTCAGCATAACTGAGGGGGTGGAAATCTCCACAGGGGTTGTGAAAAGCTCTGCTGACAGAAGAGAAATGGCTCTGTCAGGGGCAGATCCTCCTGACACTTGTTCTTGCTCCAGCTCTTCCACCCAGAAGTTTCCTTCCTTGTATTTATGCCGAGTGCCACATGAACTGCTTGTGTGCCTCTGCTCTAACTCACAGGTCAGGAAAGGGAAGGAAAAGAACCAAGAAAAACATTCTTTTTTTAAAAATTGTTTTTTCTCCTCTCAAATTCATGCTTAGAAAAATGCTCCAGTGCTGCACAGAGACCCTTGGCAAAGTTTCAACGCTATTTCATTCTCTGCTGGGTATATTCATAACAGTGCCAGCTAGTATCAGTTCTGAGAGCAGTTTCTATGACCCAGGCACCTACTCAACATGAACTTTACTGAAACCATCTCTATTTCACAGGGGTCTCTGGACTCTGGACAGACTTTGTAATAATTTTCTGGCTTTGGGCTTGAAATGGTGGTATATTAGTGAAAAGTGCTATTTCATAACACCCCTCCTTCAGCTTATAAGTACTTTCTCAATGCCCAGGTGATACTTAAAAGAGTACCACTCTCAACTGGAACTTACTGAAAGCCTGGAAATTAAGGAACGCGTAATCAGATGAAGTTAAACTGCCATAGTTTTACTGACTAGTATAGTATTGAAGACCATTCATTGTATCCTACCCAGCCTAGGCAAAAGCAATGGCTGACTCTCGATCTGATGGTATCTGCTATATGGCCTTCTCTCTACTGGATACTCCTATAACAAAGTCGCCATTTGGTATCTGTTCTATTTGGTCATTCCTTCCACCATACAGGACTCCATTAACAGTAACAATTCTTTCAAAAGCACCTTTGCATCTTGGCATGTTTCTGGTGATAATTACTCCATTATCTGCTCTGGCAACCTCTTCCCTTAGTCAATGCTTCCAGGTCTAAAAAAAATTCCACTGAGCTACATCTTCTCTTACCCCAATACTCCTACACAGAGTGTTTAAGTTCGATATGATGCCAGCGTTATTGATTAATGTTGCTTTGTTTCGTTAAATGGCTGCTCTGTTTCACTTCTGAGTTTACTGTACTTCCGTAAAGGCTGAAGCAWTTGCTGCAGAAAATGGTAAAGCTTCAAAAGTTTTGGCGTTCTGTTGGAAATAATGTGCTTTATGAATTTTCCAAAAGTAGATGCAGGGTCTAGTGAAGGTCTGCCAAAAGGGGTTTAAAGCTCAGATACAAAGATAAGATTGGCAATCTACATGTCTGAGTTGGAAATCTAGCAACAAGCCCATTCCACCAGCAAAAGTTATTTTTCAGCTGAGATAACGATGGAGATGCATGAACATGCTGTTCTTCCACAACCAAAAGTGTCTCCTGCAAACAGTTCAAAACCTGCACGGACTTCTCAACCTACTCATGCTCCAGAGAAATAGTCTCAATCCACAAATTCCCCAGCATTGAAGATGGGAAGCTTCCATTCAAACAGCCAGTTTCCCTTTCAAAAGCCTATCAGCCATTCAGTACCTGTTCTAATATTCTCTGTTTAGCCCAGTTTTCAACATCACAAGCTATTGTGGCTCCCGTCATTTCCCTTGAATGACAAGCTAACAGCTCTCAGCTCCCACTCTCAATACAAGATGCAACCATTTCATTCAAGATAAAAAGAGAAACCAGAATGTCCTACCTGCAGCAATACCCATCTTCCCATCCACAGACACAGCCACAGCAGTGCTCACTGTCACCACTTTTGGTAGGCCACCTCCCTCTGTCAAGACACAAAAACAGCAGGCTTGGTTAGCTTACCACCAGAGAGGAGTAAAATGCAGCAGGAGCAGCTTGCTCACACACTTTCACATCCAGGCCAGTGCATACCTATGCCTCAACCCTGAAATATCCAAGAGTTTGGAGGCCTGCATCTTTCAAGACACATAAGCAACCTAAGGGGCTATGAGTAGATTTTTTTTTTTTCTTCTAGATAATGTCCCATGATAAAAGTAGCATTCTCAGCATAAAATGTAAAGGACTGGCCTCCTCAGTTTTGGGCATGTAGAGCTTCTCTTAGGCCAGAAAGCTGCTCTGCTTCATGCACCAGCTAAACTTTGTAGACAGAGGAGAAGCAGGACAGGTAATTCTGACACCGATTCTCGCACAGCAAAGGCCAGGCTTACGCCTAGTTCTGTTACCCAAGCCAGGCCAGCACTGCAAACTGGAGAGACAGGCACAGCACTTCCAGATACTCCCAGGGCGCACTCCATTTTAGAAACAAAGTCTTCTGGGACTTTGCTGCCTAAACTCTGTTATGCCCCAGGGTCTCCTGATTATCCTTTAGCTGCTGCTTTAAGCGTCCTGTAGGTCCTGTGTCACATCTGCCAGTCCCGTGCAGATCCCTTAGCTCCCACAGGGCATTAGCATGGTTGGATAGGTTTAAGCAACTGAACGCCACCTCCCCTCTCTTTGTTAGTGCAGTTGTTTCAGCCTGCAGTTGTCCATGTGACAGATTCCATTTCTGTATTTTTTTTTAAAGCGATTAGATTAGCTTCAGCTGGGGCACCTCTTTTGGAACTGCTAGGGGACAGTCTGAAGGTCAGCATGATCGATTTAGCCAGATTAACTCGCTCAAGGATGTCAGAAATAGTAAAGCCCTTGTGAAACAAATACCCGGCCAACTTATGCTCACATGCCTTGAGCCTAATCCTGCCTTTATGGTGAACCCCAAACTCCTTGCTCTCCCTAGGATGGGACAAATAAGCAAAATACACTTAGCAACCCTAGGAAAAAAAAAGACAAACCAAAAAAACCCATACACCCAACACATGAGAGATCTGGGCTGCAAGAACAGTTCTACTTGACTTGGAGAGCTTTCCCTGCTGTCTTCTTCTCTCTGGGACTTTTGGACACTGGAAGGAGGAGCCCTGGATAAATTATTCTGATGACCCGCAGCAATACCTGCTGGTTTCCTCCCCAACAGGGAGGTCTTCGGGCTCTTCCCTCTTATGTGATGAGAAGTACATCTGCCATGAAAACCCCTTGTCACAACAGGGCGAGCATGTACTGAGTCATGTGGAAAGCATGAAAGGGGGACTTCAGCATCTAATCATCAAGAATTTCATAAGCAACTGGGTGGTCTGTTCTGGCCAAAAGGTGGGGCACCCCTGCTTCATTGGATGTCAAGGAAGGGCCTGGACTCTGCTCTGACAGTGAAGCACTGTGGCTCAGAAGCACTGAGTATTATTTCCTGGCTCCTCACAGGCATCTTGTGTGATCTCATGGATCACAGTCTCTCTAAGCCCAGCTGCTCATCTCTAAAGAGACTAATAATCTCCCTTACAGTTTAGAGCATAAGGTCTTCAGGGCCAGGTACTACTTCTTACAACGTGCCTGTAGGGTTTCCAGGTGAATGGGATCCCTGACTTGATTGAAGCTTCTGACCAATAGCCATGTAATACAAAAAACAGTGGCAGCTGGTTGTCCTCTGTCTTTATCCATCCAAAACTACCTGTGACTTCTAAGAAAGCCACATCAAGCCACGACCCCAATGTTTAGCCAGCAGTGACTACTGTGGCCAGGGTCATGGCTGCCCTAGGAAGCCCCACAGGGTGTCACTGCCTGGTTTTCTAACCCACGYTCTATTCCAAAGAGCAAATGCCGTGGCATGCAGGGGAGTAAAAGGTCCCTCCTGCCATGCCTCCTCCTCTCTCCACACTTGCCTTTTAAGTGAGATGTAAGGGTGCTGGGCAGAGAGAGGCTTTCGTGGAAGGTTTCAAGTATTTTCTCTTTCTATCCCTCTCCCTTTACATCCTGCTTCATCTCTTGCCTCCCAGTCTGGTTTTCTTCTCTTTGCTACTTGCTTTCCCACCCACCAGCCTCCCACCACTGTGCCACAAAAAGCTTTAACAGCTAAAGTGCTGAGCTCCGTGACAGAGATGGAGAGCTAGGGGCCATGGAGGAGCACAGAGGGGATTTCTGCCTTCTGTGTAGGAGTCTCACATGAGTATTTTGTTTTGAATGTTTCTTTCTAGGCTCTTCTGCTCTCTTCCAGCCTTTGAGGAGGTCCTGGCTGGCTCTGCAAACTCACTGGAACCAACACCCTAAGCAAGGGACACGGAAAAGCCACTCCTTGCTTTCCTCTCACGTTTGAGCTCCTTAGCTGGGCAAGAGGTGCCATAGTCTAGTAGTATGATGGGAAGGACACAGGGCACCAATGAGACACCCTCACCAAGAAGCAGCTATGGAAAAGCCTTCCCCCCTTTTCCTCCACCATCTTCCATAACAAACCCATCCTTTCCTGTCATGGAAAGTGGTGATGGAAAAAATAACACCCTCTAAACTTACACTTCCTGACTGAGTGCTTGCTGATCCCTCATCAGTCCTGGCTGTTACTGTCATCCAGTATGCCTGAGGATGTTCCCTCCCAGGCCTGGTCACACCTACGTGTCTAATTCCTTTTGCAATACCTTTACCTTCCCCTTCCCACAGTTCACGTGTCCTCCAGCCCCGCAAGTACCTCGTGTTCCCCCACTTCCCATGTCCCTAAATCCTTCAGTCTACTTAGGCCCTGCGTTTCCATGTGTCCTTCATCTCCTCTGCAACCTGATGTTACGCAGCCCTGCCTGCCTTCCCCACAGCTTGTAGCTTTGTCTTTCTGCTGGGTCCAGTTCCCATATCTTGGCCATGACCCCCTCTGCCTCTACACTGGTGTGAAGATAATGCCAAGAGGCCAGGTGTCAGCACTTCCCACTACGCAAGAGGCAGCAATAAAGAGATTGGCATGGCAAGGGACGCAAGATGTGAAAAGCTTTCTCTTCTCTCCTCTGCTCTGGTGTTCAGGCTGGGGTTACCTGAATCGTCTTCTGAAACAATGCTGTAGATGAAGCTCCCAGGGGGATGCTCAGCTGCCCGGCGGTACCACAGAGGGAAGTGGTCCATGGTGAAGATACTTTCCTTGTCCTTCCGTGTCAGGAATTTCCTGCCGGCAGAAAACCCAGGGCAGCCTTTTGTACGTGGCGCGGAGGTGCGGCAGCCCTCCTCGGGGTGACACAGTGGGACCCCAGGGCTGGGCACATAACCCGCATCTCATCACCTGGGGTTTCTCCTGTGGCGGAGGGAGCCCGGGGACTCCCGGGTGACCCAGCCACGCCAGCGCAAGGGTCCTCGTGGAGCACCCCTCGCCCCGGGGACCCGGGGCAGTTTGTGAGACCTCCATCGCTACCGAAACGTGGACGCGGCTACCCTGCCGCCCCGTGCCTCGCACCCCCCGGCAGGTGTGGGTCAGCGACCGATCTCCGGGACGGGCTCAGCGCTCCCACCGGCAGCCGGGCGAGTCAGGACAGACCCCACCCACTCGCCCGCGGCACAACCGCCGCCATTTTCCGTCCGCGCCCGGGAGCCCGGCGGCAGCGTCCCCGCCCCGCTCCCCACCGCACCGGGGCCAGCGCCGCCGCCGCGCCTCTGCCGGCCGCCCGCCAGGTGCCGCTGTTGCCCCGGCCGAGGCCCTCGGCGCCGCCGCCGCCGACCCCGAGGGCGGGCGAGGGGAGGCCGTGGGTCGGCAGGGTCCTGCACGGCGGCAGGGCGGTGGCTGCTGCGGCTTCCCGCAGCCTCCGGAGGTTAGTGGCTGGGGAGGGCGGGAGGGAAGATGTCCCCCTTCTCCGCTTGCCCCGCGGGAGGCCTGGCAGGTTACGCCGTGAGGAGCAAGGGGCAGGGCCGGGGGTGAGACGTGAGGCACGGCAGGCGTGAGCGGGTGGGCGAGGGAAGCCAAGCTGGCGTGTGGCCAGTCGAAAGCCGTTAATTGCTGCAGGAGAATGGGGAGCAGGTGAGAAAACGGAATTATACAGCCTCCTACAAAAAAAAAAAAAACAAAACCAAAAAACCCCACCCCAAACGGAAGGTCACGCTGCTGTGGCTAAATACTGAACTCCTAGAGATGCACAGACTGAATTACTTGAGGAAACGGGTGCTCCTGAAGGCAAGAGGATGAGTCCTGAGGGCATGGCAAGACAGGCAGTGGGTGCTCAGGGGAGACCTCGTGAAAATCAGGTCATTGGCTTCCCTGGAGGTCCCTACGTCTTGCCTGACAAATCCCCTTTGTTTTCAGGTTCTTGTTTTGCTGTATATTTTGACGTAATGACAATTACTCATTTATACAGTTCTTTCCTTTCAGGCGATTCCAGAAGCGCCTCTCGTGTGATGTGCGGGGGTCTGTCACTGCAGTGTGGTGACTGCGGCTGTTTAAAAGCATCGAACAATGCTCGTGATGAGCAGTGAGGGATAGGGAACCATCATATTAGCCTCCTGCAGCACATGTCATTTTCTCCCTTGTTGCCAGAGCCTGGCTACTCTGGCTTATCCAGACTGCTTCAAAAACATGAAGAATGTCACCTTTCAGGCACAGCAGAGCTCTCTGCCCTGAACGTATGACTCGTGTTTGGTGAACTCAGAGGCAGTGAAACAGCTGCCAAGAAGCTAAGGACCACCACTGACACTGTCCCCTTCTGTTCTATCTGCCAGTGTGCCTCTGTGACCTGTCCTTTCTTACAGCAGCATGCACCAGCCTGCGTATTCAGAACACAACAAAAATGCAAACTATACCCTTTCCGTGTCAAAACCTTCCACTGAACACACACTTTTGCCTTGAGGGAGAGGACAAGAGAATGAATCATATATGACAGATGTCAGTCACATCACTTAATGCCTCACTGGAAGGCACTGGGATACTACTGTGATGTGGGCAATGTAAGAGACAGAACAGAACAAACCTGGAAGAGGAATTGAGACAGAAAGATCAAACCTAGCCAAGCTGGAATGTCACCGGGGCACTGGAGTGCAGAGCCTCTGCACTGCAAAATGGTCCTGGGGATATACAGTAACTGTGGACATTTTCTCTGTTAGCTGACTGAAGTCAGGGAATGATTGAAGGTTTTCATTGAAATGAATGCACTTTGGGACAGTATTTTAAGAAAAACTCAAAAGGACAAAGGAAGACAAAGGACCCCTACCCTGACTCTGTAAATCAGCACCAATGCCATCAAGGTGTTGCTCCTTTCCTTTCTGTTTCTGTCTTCCCAAATACATTTCTAAGGCTGGTGGTGATTTCATGCTGCCCCTTCAGAGACATTGAGAGAAACCCCTTAATGCAGTTTAGGGATTTACCTGTTGGAAATTTTCTCAGAGCCGACGTATAGGGCACTCCTCATGAGTCCAGCCCGAGTGCCCAGAAATGCCATCTCAACACCTGCCTCAGTCTCCCTGTGGAACACAAACACACAAGCAGAAGCAAACAGTTCTCAGAAGAACAGCCATCTCCCTGCCCCAGGGTGAGGCCCTTCCAAACTAGAAGCCACACCTGGAAACATGGTCCCAAGATCATTTGCAATATAACCCATTTACATCATGAGTGACACTGGGTCCTCCCTGCTAATGGCAACAGGTTGTTACTGGCTAACAATTGGCAGGCTTAGACCTGTGCCTAGATTCACACCTTTGAGATTTGCTCGTTTGGTTCTCTTCTAAGCAGACCATAAGCTCCTCTCCCCCTGCTAGCCCTGCTCCATGCTGCCCACATGAGGCTGAAGCGAGGGAGAGGGACCGCAGAGAGAGAATGGCTGTCTCACGCACACACAGGATGGGCAGGGTAGCAGACTGACTGAAGCAGTAGATTGATTCAGATGCATCCTGCTGGAGGTATCAAGGGCACAGATGGGACAGCTACATGGTGGAGAGCCTGCTGCAGTGTGGTGGCCTTAAAGTGAGGAGTGTGTGTTGGTATAGCCGTTTAAAGGTATGCTGATAACTGGGTGTCCTAGCATGATCACCGCTGGCTCAAACTCTGTTAGTGGTAGGGGTACTGGTAACTGAAACAGGAACAGGAGTCCTGTGGCCACACATCTGGGTAAGTAGCATGTTGTCTGCTGAAAGTAGATCTGTGTGACATGATACTAGATACTACAAGCAACAGGTGCCTCACTGCAATAATAAAGTAGAAAGTTGTTTACTGAAGCCAGCCTGTCCACTCCCTTCCTGAGGCTCAGTCTGAAGCCACACTGAAGAGTCTGAAGTCTCTTGCAGTGGCACATCTGGATCAGTGCTGTCCTCCAGTGATATTCAGACAAACTCACCAAACTAAAGGCTCCCCTGAGAAGGCCCAACCTGCTGGAGTCCACTCCTGAGAGACACTTTTTGAGTTATTTCTAAAGCTATTGAGCTATTTATATCAGCTTTTTGAGCTATTTCTGAAGCTTCTTATATGCTGTGCAAGGATCTGTGACTGTTTCAGGCACTGCATAAGCCCATAGCATCTGGAGATGCATCTTCAATGGTGTTTTACTCATATTTATTTCTCATACACTTACATGGACATATTGAGGGCTAGTGTCGTCCAGTAGGCCTCCATGGGTGCAGTGACCACTGCATCAAACAGCACTTCCTGGACCAACTCCTCATCACCTAAGAAGAAGAGAGAACATGAATCAGGAGGGAAAGACATGTCCCTCCCCAGATGTCTTAGAAAGTTCCTTATTATGGAGCATCTGCCTGGCCCAGGGCAGTGAAGCAACATGGCACAAAAAGAAGCCTCCCCTTGCAGGGCTGAGAACAGGACCTGCCACCCTGGATGGCAGAGAACACAAGAACAGATGTTACAGCGAAGATCGTCAGATTGGTTCCCCTGCAAACTCAATGGAAGGGTTTGGGTTTGAAAGTGTGGGCAAGCAAGAGGCTTTCAAATGAAGTTATTCATCACGCCTTCACTCCGACCTTCTGCTTGATCGAACAGGCTGTCCACAACCATTGCCTCAAATCCTTGCTTTGACCTTTCTTCTAGGTGCCCTGTAGAAGGACACCAGACACCCCATTCTACTCAAGAAGCTTCTTCAGAGCCCCTAGTGACTTCTTCATGGCTTCTACTCTGTCCTTGTGTTCATTGGCTTCTCTGTTACTCCTCTATCTTTCCTGTAAATCTCACAAAACACTGTCCTGTCCTGGTTTCCCCCAGATGCTCAAGTCAGTCTAGGCTACCAGTCTAGTCCAGCCTGGACTGTGACTGAGAGGTGTTTAGGAAGGTTTGAATATGCCATGTGCTAAACGGCATACTCTAAGATCCCATTTATTTGACCTGCTTCATTTCTGTGTTGCCCTGCCTGCATTCATTTCGTGCTGTGAGAATGTGATAGCTATCATATTGCAGATTTGCCCCTTTCAGTGCTGTTCTAGATGGAGCCACCCCCTGCCCTGTTTCTGCTTCTGCCTCCACTTACTGGGTTGAGGTCCAAGGTCTCCCCTAATATTTTCTCACAAGTTTTTCCAACTTTCTTTCTCCTTTCTTTGTCACAGTTGTCAGAATCTATTTCTCCATCCTTGCTGTCATTCAGACCTCAAAACCAGCACTCACCAGCAGATCTTTCCCTCCCCAGGCCTCACATGTCTAGGATGTGTCCAAATCATATTTGTTTTTCCTCCACAGCACTTCCATGTCTGCATGTTTCTCATAATGAGCTCTCCTGAAACTTTCCTCCTCCTCTTCCCTAGCCTCTTCAACTCATACATATCCTCTTTTCAGCCTCCTCCAAAGACAGCCAGAAGGGGTCTGCTCACACTGTGCAAGAGAGGAACAATTATTGGATTACATTTGGTTTTAGTTTTAGTTTTAAGAGATTCCCATCCTCGTGCCAAAGGTTTGTGCCTCTCAGGTGGAGCATTACATGCAAAAGCTTGTACTTGGCACAACTAAGGGGGCTGAAGCCGTGGAGAGTGAGGTGGGCTGAAGGACATCCTAAAGCTAAATTGCTGTAGGGAGTTCCCGTGCACAGCTGCCCACCTCTGCCCCCCGACAGAGATCCCACTCCGTAGTGGTGCTATATCAGCTGCTTGTGTGGCTACACGTTGCCTGGAGAATGGGACCTGGTGCAAGGGATGAGCAGCAGGGGGAGCAGGAAAGATAATAATTCTGTAACAATTTTTTCCCCAAATCAGTTACCAATTGTATTTGGAAAACAAAATTAATAATCCTTGTTCTGAAAGAACCCATCTGTCTAGATGGCACCATGCAGCCCTCGGAGGATGCTGGCTGGGGCCCTGGGGAGCAGAGTAGTCACAGCAGCTTTCCTGGCTCCTCCTGCCACCACCCCCTCTAGCCCAGCTGGTCAGTCTGTCTTAAACATGGTGTGCAGCCCCCACCAAGCTCCATTCAAGCCTTTCACTTTTCAGTATTTCCTATGCTGAGATCTTCAGTAAGGCCGAGTTATGTGACAGCTTTGAAATGGAAAAAAAAATCCTCTGTTGGAGACAAGGAAGTGGATCCTCAGCTCATTTCCACATGTGAATTAAGCTGGGCTTGAGTTCAGTCCTGCCTGTGTGAGCAGGTGCCACAGGAGCTCTGACACCAATCAGTTTGTCACAGTCCCCTCTCCCCTGTGATGGGTACAGGAAAACCCCAGCGGGGCCCTTTTGGTGCCTGGGACTCACATTCCAGGTCAGGTTCCTCTCCGGTGAGGAATCGGATCACAGCCTCCAGCTGGCTGAGCTTCCGGTGGTCCGGATCAATGTCGGTGATGCAGTAAATCCTGGTGGGGAGGGGAGAAGAAGCCCACAAGGGCAAAGAGAAACCACAGTCAAGCAAATGCTCCTGGAAAAGAAAAACTGCAAACAAAAATTCAGCGAGAAAGCTTGGGCTGCAAAGATTTTGCTGCTGCTGCATGCCGTGCCCACTCAAAATCTAACAGCGTGGCTGTAAGTCAAACCCTACCAATAAACCAAACACCAATTAATCTGACTGCTGTGCTTAGTACGGCTGCTGTTATGTTCTCCGGCATAAGCTCATAATGCAACAACGTAGCAGTGCCAAATCCTTCCAGCAGTTATCTGTATTATATGTTGTTTAAGATGTGTACCTGTGTCTATATAAACAATAACAATGTGATAGAGAGACCTGAAAAGCAGAGGGTCACATGCAATGTGAGTAAAACTGGATTGGGAGCAGATAAACCGAGAGACAGAGAAAGAAAATGTGAGATGAGGAATGAGCTTGTAGTGTGATACGGTGGCAACAAAAGCTGTCCCAAAGGGACACAGCTGCAGGAGCCTCAGGACACTGTTTGGGGAGAAGTGGGAGAATGATTACAAATGTATTATAAAAGAAACCAGTCTTCTAATCCTGCTTCCAATTTTGACAGCTTCATTGTCAGGACAATGGAGAGGAAGGGCTTATAAGAGAGAATTACAACTCATAAAGGGGCTGAAAAGAGTGATTTATGAGAGAAGTCTAAGAGAAATGAATATGTAAAGTGTGGTAAGCTGACACCCCAAGTTAGGAGTAGAAGGAGAAGTCACTGCTTGTGTCTCAAATGCGCTGCCTGTGAAACTTGACAGTGTAATGAGAGGTGTGAAGGGCTGCAGGGCTTCTTGAATATAGTTATTTTGGCTTTGATACAGGCTGGGTTCATGTGCCTGGGTGTAACTGAATGTTGGGTTCATGAAAATCCCAAACCTCACAGCAATAAATGGAAAGTGCCATGCTTCACCCTGTTTCATATCCAAACAAAGCAAAACCGTAAATTATGCTTGCTATTGAAACAGGGGTCATAAATCACCTCCATGTTCACTAGAAATTAGGTCTAGGCTCAGTTCAGAAGAATGCTAACCAAAAATAAGCTAGGATTTAAAAAAGCATTTCAATCTCTTGCCAAGCTTGCAACAAAATTTCCTGACAGGTCTGACATACTGTAGATTTTGTAGCACAGTTCTGAGCAACACGAGGAGGAACAAAATAAGTCTGAGCACGGAAGACTGAGGATAAGTCTCAGGAGATGTTTCAGCAGAGGGATGTGCCAGGCCTTAGTGGAATCTCCCAAAGGAAGAGGTGGAACTGAATTGCCTGGAGACAATCAGGTCTTTGCAGGTACAGCCCCTGAACAACACTGCTTTTTCTCTAGGCCACAGAGGGCGGTGAACTCAAGCTAAATTGCTGGGAACTTTGCCAAAATCTCATGACAAAGTCCTGTGTCATTGGCAGGATTTCCTCCACTTACCATTCATTCGCTAAAGACAAGTCTGGCTGGAGCAGGTCGTGCAAACCTGAAACCAGATAATACATAGAGTATTCGGTTAGGTAGCAGACAGGCAGATACTGGCTGTGAAGGAGAAGTGAAGCAGTGAAGTTCAGAGTAGCTACCTTGTCCCTTAGGACAGCGTGGCTGTTCCAGATTAACCTACCTTCTTCCACTGAAGTGTTCCCCAGCAGAATGTACTCGCCGTGTCCCCTGGACAGCACAACACCTAGGCTGCAGGCAGGAAGGAAAACAGAGGCCTTGTCAGCGAGGTGAGGTGTAATCCCTAAACATGACACTATGTTCCCTGCAATTACAACCCTTAAAGATATTAACTCCCTCCACAGCTATTAAAGAAAAGAACATCATCAAAAGAGGATTAAGTGAGATCCGATTTCAGCACAAGAGGCTAAGGAACCTGTCTGTAGAGCTATGAGACATTTTTGGTGACCATCTTTTTGGCCAACATTGTAGGTTCAGGTCAACAATAACATTTCTCAAATCTGTGCCAATTTCAAACCATTTCAGCTGTGGAAAAAACACAAAAAATTTTTTGCTTGATTTCTTATGTGAAGTTTTATAATTTTCAGTTTATAACAATGTTTTGTTTAGAGCCATACACCAGAACATAAAACATATTCAGTGGAACCGAAAATTGAAAATGTCTCATTTCTCTGAAATGAAACAAAATGCTTCACCTAAGGTACAGCTTTTGGACTCTGAACTTCAGATGAATCATAATATTCCTTTTGAGTTGACCCCAAACAATATTTTAATGCCTATAGGAACAAGGAAGTCAGTTATTCACACTGCTCTACTCATGAGTTGTAGCCAAGTTTATGAAGAAAAGGAACCAATTTGCTGTCCCTGATGGCAGACTTCTGATACACCGTATTGGTGTCATGCGAGTCCTTGCTCACCTGAAGGGTGTGCCACTGATGTCCGTGAAGAAATAATCATTGGTGAGGAAGAGAACTCGTTTCTGGAATAAGAGCATGAAAATAAAATGAGAGACCATCTGACAGGCCAAGGCATAGTGATGATGGGGACCTGGGATATACCTCCCCAAGGCTAAGCAAAAGCAGTTGATCATTACCAACACTTCACACCCTGCTAGGGCTGGCTGGAGGCAGGGATGAATGTGCATTATTCAGCGTATTTAGCAACTTGTGACTTTCAGGATCCAGGCAGTCACTCTGTGTTTCCATCTAGGGCTTCAGTTAAACCTTTCTTTGCTCTAGGGTACTTGCACAGGCTGCAGGAAGGGGTGGGGGGAAGCTGCCCTCCCTCTCACACCCTCTGAGCCAATGCGCTGGGGCCCTGCTGCTCTTTTGCTGTACAGAGCAACCTTGATGGCTTTGCCATCACCATCATCCCAAGCAGGAGCGGGGGCTCATTGGGGCAGGTAGGAAGGAGAGGTGGGGTCGGAGGAGAGGCAGGATGGCAAACCTACCCACTGTGTGGGTGGGCGGCTGGGGCCAAGTCTACCCACTCCTGTGGGAAATGCTGAGATTCCTGACATTTGCTTTCATGCCAAACTGGGACAAAACATTAACATATTCCAATTTTGTTAAAAAACATCAGTAAAAAAAAAAATTACATTTTCAAATTGAAAAAAAGTGCTGATTCAAATCCAAGCTGTTTTGATTCACATGAAAATATTTTTTTCAGACTGACATTTCAACTGAAGACATTTCAGATTATTGAAAGCTGCTTCAGAACTTCAGCTGTTTGCCAGACTGGCCTTTTCCTGTAGGAAAGTGTTGATTTCAGTGGAACTCTTTTCCAAAAGAGAAAAGTTTTTGGAAAGTTTCTATCCAACCTTTATGCCAGTATATGAACCCTAATATGTTTAAAATCCCAGCCCCAGTCTGAAAACGAGGTGAGAGGATGTGTGTGGGAGACAGGGAGTGAACACAGAAAACTCAGTATTCCCCAGGGAAAGTCGCGCCTGCTCTAACCTGCTCAAGACGTGCAGCACTGGAGGTGGAGCAAGGCACAAAGGGCGAGCCAGCGCTGGCTCCACAGTGTGTCCCAGAGTTTGTGCACACAGAGGATGGGCTGATGGGGATGGGGGTTATTGTTAGGTGAGACGGCTCAACCCTTCCCCTCCCCTCTCTCTCCATGCATGGCAATTGTGTACTGCTGAGCAGCAGGGTCCGAGTCTTTTGCTGAGCCGAGATGTTCAGAAGTGCTGTGATACCCCCAAGGAACATGGCATGGTGGTGTTTTGGTGACTGTGGGGAAGGTACAAGAGGTATTAAGCCTCCCTTTCCTTGCCAGTCTGATCTGATGGTGGAGGCGGGGAGGCATGGGGAAGGAGGAGACCTGGGGGTGTAGGCCTGCCCCTGGGGGAAAGGATGCAGTAGAAAATGGCCCAGGGATGCCACTACTCTGAGACCCTTTCCTTCAGCAGGGCTTGTTCTGCTCATCCTTTGTTCCCCTGACCTGCCCCTCTTCTGCGCATGCAGCCACTCAGCACTTGGGCCTTGTGGGGGGGGGGGCAAACCTCTGTTTGGGCAGGAGGAGAGGATGGGTGGTCAGCCTGCCCCAAGACAGCTGGAGGTATCACCAGTTATCCATGGGAAGGAAGAGAAGCAGAGGCACCCTTGAGCCAAGCGGGGCTGAGGATAATCGGGCAGGACTTTGCTACATAGTGCAGAGCAAGGGAGAAGAACATGGGTGTGTTGGCACAGTGATAGGATGGCTGACTACCAGAACCCGTGGTCTGGGAACACATGTATTTCCAGTTTTGGTATTGTCACTGTACTAGGCAGCCAGTCCTGGCTAATGCCATTATCAGTGGTTTACCACAGGTCCTACCCATGTCCTCACTCTTTTGCTTTCACAGTCACAACCCTTTTGTACCCTAGCTGCAAGCAAAGGCATTTTTGCCACTAGATCTCTCTAACAACCGCCCCTTGTCTTTGGTCCTTATTTTTCCCTCTCTATCTCACTCTGCTCTCAATACCTTCCTGAGATCAACGTGGGGAATCAACGTTTACGTGGCTGACAGAATAATTTCTATCCCCTTCACTCAGCCCTTCTCTCCGCCATCTGACTGCCTCATTCTCTTTGTTTCAAGGCTCCGTCAGCACTTTCTTTGTTTCAACACTGCTCTGCTTCATCAGCTAGCAGAGTACAAGTGGGAATTGCTAAGTTTCACTTCTAGTCCTCGCTCCGTGTGTATTCTGATAATAGTAAAACTGTCACACACTCAGCTTGAGTCACCTATTATGCTTCGTAACGCTTGCAGAGTTGCAGAATAAAACAGGTAATATCTCTTACCAAGGCTACTTTTTGTTATCTTTTTTCCCTGAGTAGGGGAGCAGAAAGATGCCCCTAAAAATTTGAACTAAAAAGGTATCTTGGGATGACTCAGAAGAAATGTTATTGAGGGTGCACAGACACAGAGAAAGAGGTTAAGCTAGCAAAATAAGCAATTTAGACTTACAAAGAATAGATCTTGCTGGAAAACACTGATTACCTTTCTGACGGAATAACAAAGGTAATGAATGAAGGGAATAAAGGACATGCAATGTATCTGGGTTTATATAAAGCACKTGAAACAGCTTCTCATGAAATTTTATTCTAAAGAATCAGTCAAAGTGGGCTTAAATAAGATGTGGAGTGAGAACCAGCTGCAGTACTGTAAACAAAAAGAAACAGTAAACAACAGGGCATCAAGGGAGAAAGATTTAATGAGAGGAACAGACAAACTCTGTCTTAGGAGCCCTTATGTACAGTAATCTGTAAGACAAACAAAACAATATTTCTCTCCATACTGAGAAAAAGTCCCAACAGCCCTAAAAATTAGAAAGACTGGACAAAACCGAGTGGGATTCACGTGGAAAAATGGCAACTGGAAAAAACAGCTAAGAAACACGGAAACCAAGGCAGCTGTTCTGGCGCAGCTATGGTAGGGAGAAAAATTGAAGGGGCAGCAGAAAGGAGATTTGGGGCTCCCTGATCAGAAATATCCTATTGCAGAGAATAGATACTCTCTACAGAGCAATGGGGAAACAGTACTCAAATAATTCGGTGAAGCCCTGGTACTTGTGTAGCAGAAATGATACAAGAGACAAAGGGAACAAAAATAATTGCTGAACTGCTTGGACTGAAAAGTGTGCAAGTATTTCAAATGTGGATGTTGGCAATGCCCAAGAGAGGAAGGACAAAGCCATTGACAGGTATCTGATAGTCGCAAACACCAAGAATTGGGAAGGACAATTTAGTTACAAGATCTAGCAGTACAACCATTCAGAGGAAACGGAGGGGGGTCTTGATTAGGAAATGGCATCATTTCAGCAGTGGCTGTGAGCAGTCGGTTTATGGGAATTGGTGCTGACTGTGGCTTAGCATGGGAGCAGTTCAGCCAGCCTGATCGCTGAAAAAAATGCTCTCTATAAAAGATGGAAAATTTTCCTGAAATATGGAAGACTTCTGGGCAGTGTAGCTTGCAGGACTCTGGAATACTTCCTAACAGGAAATGATGAAAGCCAAAATCTTTAGGAGAGTTAAACAAACCTGAATGAAAAAGTACCAGTGAACGTAAATGTACAAGACAATTTTGCACTGGTTCCAAGGGAAGATGTATAACCCTACCTTAGAGCTGGTAGGGAACATTCAAAAGTCTCCATTTCACTAGGACTTTTCATAGAATGTCTGTAAATATTTGCATAGAAATTTAATCCTGGACCTGGATAAAGGAAATCACATTCTGACAGAATGAGGGACAAAGTTTTCATGAGTGTTTTTGGGTAGGGAAAGGGAGTTGCAAAATAGCCTCCAAACCTCTTTCTGTCTAGGTTAGCTCAGCATAGTCTTTCCCCATTCTAAACTCTTGAAGATCTCCAATTCATTTCACAGCCCTATAAACAATGAACAACATGGTTTTTGGCTTTGCCTGGACAAAGTAGGGAGCTGTGAGGCATTTCCAGTACCTTTGTAAGAGCAGAATGTCTGTAGGTATAAAGAGCCCTTCTAACGATGCTCTATTTTACGTCTTTAGCACATGTGTTATATATGTGGTGAAACAATAAAATCCTCACACTCAGAAATGCTGAGCATTAAAACCACATCCTTCGTGGTTCTTCAGCATCCATTTCCCATCCTCTTTCACGTGTGACCTGAAAAGAAGGATAATTTCTTACCCCTTTATCCACAGGGACCTTCACATCCATAGAGAGGGAGCCTGTTTCTCCATTGATCATGGCAGTTCTCAGCTGCAGAGGTGAACAAGATTAATATTAGTGTCTCCAGGCAGGGCAGGACAGGAATTAATAGAGCCACTTGTCATTAACGAATAGGGGCTGGCAGAAAAGAGTGACTGGGTTTTTTTCCCCCCATAGCTCTTTCTTGCTTCTTTTAAACTGAGAACCTGTTCTCAGTGGTCAGGATCCTTGTTCAATCAGGCTGGTAAGTGACACAGAATAATAATGGCTTATGCTGAAGGCTTGTTGATATGTCTTTTTAGCGAAAGGAAAGGATCTGGAAGCTATGAAATTACCAGTCCAAGTTTCAGACTTCACCATTTGGCAGCCAGAAAGTCATTAGCATGGTGCTTTGAGAGCCTGGAAGAGGAGACACCTGAGAAACCCACTAACTCCCCCAGACTGATTCCAAAGATCTTGGACATTTTTTAAACCGATTTATAAATTATAGGCTGTATTCAGCACCACTTCTGAGGTGCAGCAAAGCAGCTGTTTAACACAGCAAAGTGAGACGGTATGATAGCAGGGTAGACAGCGAGAAGACCACTTTGTTCAATCCAGGTTCCAAAGGCAAAATGTAATTTTCACAGTGACTCCCAGCCTCTTGCAAGAAAGAGCCAGTGAATTTTTCCACAAGTGCAGAGGCTTTAACTTTATATCCAGTCTGCCAGAGCATATCAGCCTATTGCTTCAGCCTGGATAGAAAAAAAGGTGGGAAGTAACTTATTCATTCACACAAATTGCTTCCTTACCTCCAGAGACAGGCCTCCATTCAGGTGCTGGCCAGTCTCAACTGCATTTGCTTTACAAGGCCACAGTTCTGTTTATTATGGCTGTTTGATGTGGGTTATTTACAGAGCTAGAGTATAAAGCTTGTGTTTCCCAAGGCCCATGTCTTGGAAATCAAAACACTGACTGGTACTATTGCTCCTTTTTGGCTAAGAGCATTTGACCTCCTGCCAGAGCCAAGGCATACTCTCTGTTCTGGTCTGACAGCCTGCAGCATTTTCTATGGGTTCTGGGTTTAGTTCACATATTGTTACTTCATCCATATCTTCTTGAATGTCAGGCATCTCTCGTTGCCCCATAAGGCAGTGGAGAAGTAAATCAGTGGGTATCTGAGATCTCCTTGGATCACCTCAGCTCCAGCTAGTCGGCACGCAGGCTACTCGTCCTGTGCCCAGCCCCCAGGTGACAGTGGCTGTAGGTTGGTGCCATGATCCTGGCTTGCTGCTTCTTCCTCAATAGCTTTTCCTGCATTGAGAAGTCACAGTCTGGGAGCCCCCATAATGCTCAGTCCTTTTTAGGCAGGACACTTCTGGCAACAGCTGGCCTCCACTTTGAAAAACGTGTAGTGGAGTTTGGACAGAGGGGTGGTCTGGTGCATGCTGAAGCACTTGTTCCCAACACCCCAAATAGCAAACTCTGCTGCACCAGGGCAATGAGTCTGTGCCATCCCCATCACTGGCAGTGAGTGCTGCCGAGTCCTTTTCCCCGTCCGCTTGTGTAGTTTCAAACCAACACAGACATACAGTTTACCTGAGGGGTCTCACAACATCTAGGTGTTTTGCCACTCAGTTTCAACATCCTTGCAGGCTAATTTCTTCTTCAGTGGTTCTGTCAAGGCTGAAGAAAATGTTTGGGTGACAGCTGCTGGGCAGGATCCCTCAACCCTTCCCTTTCCCCCTCACACTGAGAATATCCCTGTGTTGCTTTACAAGCAAGCCCAAACCTCCTTGCTGCCCAGCTGCAGATAGTACTATTGTGCATCAACTGGTATTTTCCAGACGGTGCCATCTTCCCTCCCCTACATTTCTTTTTAGCAGCTGGCTGTATTACACATCATTAGCACTTGGGCATATTTTTCCAGTCTGAATTTGCTGCTTATCAGTGTTGCTGAGATTATACTGCAGCTGATGTTGAGTCTGTCATTGATCTAATACCATAGCTGCAAATCTGAGTGTTGAAATGTTGGCAGCTTTCTGCTGCAGTGGGTGTATCTTGAGAGTCTCTAGACTTGCTGAAGTCACACTGCAGATGTTCGCGTCACTGAATGTCTCTGTACCCTCAGTGACTGCAACCTTTCTTTCTTCTGGAAGATGCAGTACAGGAACGCAAAGTGGCTTTGTTTTTCATGCCTCTTTTGACATTTTTTTTTTCACTGGATAGTTTTACTCTGATTGCCTACAGACAGAAACCTTACACTTTGCATCATATTTGCATTCAGGTATCAATGTTATTTGGTCAGACAGGAACCTGCTATCCAAATAAATATGACAGCAAAGCAAAGTCCTCTAATTTCCTGGATTTTTCTTCTTTTTTTTTGTAAAATAGCAAACTGGGTAAAGAGGAGCTGCTCTAGAATCAGCTCCAGTGAGAGAGAAAACTACAATGGGAGCAGAGCTCCTAGAAGACATTGGCAAACCCACACAAAGCCATTGGCAACCTGCATCTTGGTGGTTCTACTGCATGTAAAGCCTCTTATTTTTGTTTTGCTTTCCACGTTTCACACCCAGTCCCGTTGTGTTTCCTTTCTCAATTTGCCAGTCTTCCACTTCCCAAGTTCTTTTGGTGTGGCCCTTTGTACTTGGCCTGCACTAGCGACAGTAGCTACTTTGATCCTCTTGCTGGGCAGTTTGGTTGTCCTACCTGTTTAAGTGGATATCTATAGCATCAGATCCGTTTATCTCAGCAGTCTCCCCTGTAATCTAGAAGCATGTGTCCCACAGCTAATTCTATCTTACTCCAAATTCAGTTCTTATCTTAGTAACTTAAGTATCTATTCTCTCCTAATTCTTCTGAGTAAAAGAAAACCAGCCACAGAGGAACCTCTCTACCTTCTCATTGTATCTGGGTTCCTAGTCATGCAACGTGGCAATGTGCAGCCATTAAGGTGCATGCTGTTTCTTGTTTATCACTTTTTAATAATTTTGCTTGAAAAACAGTAGAAAAGGTATTTTCTAATCTTTTGTCTCTGGCCAGCTATTGTTTTCTGTGCCTCCACACCTGTACAATAAGGTGGTTTCTGGAAACTTGTTTTTCTCAAGTGTCTAAGTCCCTTATTCTCTTTGTCTATTATTAATAGTGACTGCAAGCTTTAGTCTCTTTTTGAATGCACTTTCTTCCTTGTTGCAGATCTCATTAGCTGAGTGGCTTCAGCTATATCTCACATACTACATGTATGGGTAACATCATGGGACACCACCATACTCCTAAGCTATCTTGGCTTTGTATTAAGGCAGCATTTGGGCCATGTACACACAGACTGGCTCCCTGGAGCACCCTCCAAAGTGCTTCCTTCCTCCTGCCAGCGCTTTTCCTCCCTGTTCTATGAGAAGCAAAACTCATACTGGGAACGAAGACAAGCACTTTGTAGGGGAGCATCATTCTTGTCCTCTTGTAGACCACCAGCCTCTCTTAGTCAGGGCCAGTCTGGCACAGAAAAAAACAGGAGTCCCTGCTGCTCCCCTGCCCCTTCCATATAGGCACACAAAGTAATAGAAAGGAGGAGCTACAAAAAAAGCTAAATTCACTTTTTGCTACTCACTATTTCATCCTGGTCTTCCCATTCCACTTCTGAGAGATCTACGCTGTTGTAGTTCGGCTTAGGCTTCAGTTTCTTTCCTTCTTTATACTGGCATTTATTTAAAAAAAAAAAAGAAAAAATACCCAAGTAAATGGCTAGATAACTTCCTAAACTAACCCTTTAAGAATTGATATCTAATTTGAAAAATAGGGGTGTCTCATTTATTCTCTGACTGGGAAGGCAGCGTTTGGGTGCAAGTGCCTTCTCGGTCCCATGCCACGTACTTCTTTGTGCAGGCAGTGTGGGGCTAGGACAGTTCAAGTGGGAGAGGCTGTTCCAGGAGCAAGGGACAAGCAGGAACACAGGTAAGCTTGCAGGTAAAGGCTACAGCCTCCTTTGTGAGAATATTCTTCTACAGTATCAGTACAGTACACTTGCCTCCAGGAAATCAGTTTTTTCCCCACAGCTAAAAGTGTAATCCCATTAAAACTGTAATACCAGCAGGAGATCTTTTCTGGTGGTAATTAGACTTGGCTCCACTGACAGAAAGGTAGGCTTTTCATCTAGGGCTAACTGATGCAAGAGAGCTATTTCCCTCTAATCTTCTGGGTGAAGGAAAAGGTGTGAAGCAGACTAAGAGAGGCCAATTTCAGGTGGAGAATAAAGCAGTGCCCTTGCCTAGCTTTGCCTTGCCCCATCCTGGAAACACGATGTGTCCCTTCTCTTCACCTAGTGAAGTAAATACCTATGCCTGTGGTCTCCCTGCGCAAAGCTGCCTTTTTGAAGACAGCTGCTGTGAAGCCTTGTGGTGGCACTTTCTCTTGACAGTAACCCACTAACACTTATAGCGCGCAGGTGGATTTGTGCCGACAGGCATATGTATGAAATGTAAAATCATTGCATGCCTGGGTATCTGAGTAACGAGGCCAGCTGTGTTTTTGCAGACAGATGTGCGGTCTGGAGCTCCAGGTGGCACCATGAGGGAGAAATGTTGTCCTTGTGTCCACTCCCTCAAGTCCCAGAAGGTCTTTGCAGCCTACTGGTCTCTAGGTTGTCTCTGACTTACCATGTTACTAAGATTTGTGGTACTGGACCTTGCTAGCCTCAGATTCCCAAGATGTCCAACACTACAGCTGCTGGGTAGCTATTACTGGGGTGCTGCTCATGCTGAATCTTCTTGTAGGAGATATGCCTGAGCGAGGGGAATTGTTTCTTCAGCCCAGCAGTGAAACCTTGCATGGACGCAGATACATGTGCACCCACAGTACAGCAAGTGCACACAAATACAGCCCTCATATGCACTCTTATGGAGGACAGACAGGCAGGGTACCTAACACTTCATACACATGTGTGTGCATATATACATCTATGCATGTGGAATTGATTTCTCTGGCCCTCATGCTCCTGGGTGCCTATATATCAGAGCCTGGTAGCCTTTACAGCTCAGTAAAATATGAGAAATCAGGATCATCCCTGAAAGGCACTGTTTCCAAGTAAGCAAAGGTTCTCAAATTCACAGCTATACATACCAAAGGACGGAGGTCTGGGTGTGAAAGGATGTAGCCGTTGTTGGTGTTCAGAAAGGCATATCCATGGACACCCAGCTGGAGAAAGAGGTATTAGAATAATTAGTGCTTTAGGTAGAAACACTGCTGTGTAATGGGTGCCACTGATACCCCGGCACCACCAATATTCAGAAATATTTTCCTTTTAAGGTATTGACCAGCAGAAAATAGGGTCCATCCCAAACCGTTTATCTCTGGATCTCTGGCCGCTCTGTCCGAGCAGGCTGACTATGCTTGGATGCACAAAAGGATGGGCAGGTAGTTGATTTGTGTACACATTCAGAAAAAGATGCCCTCCTAGAGTCTGATTGTCCTTGTGGACARTTACCACCCAGAGGCAGAATAAGCTCTCCACAGCAGGCACAGCAGTGCTGCACATAAACAGTACAGAAACAGCGGTGACAGGTCTGTATGCCCATCACTACATATGCACAGCAGTGAATGAACAAGTGAGTATGAATCTCACAGATGGCTTCCCTGGAAACCCGGTTGGTCTTCAGAGGAGCTCTGCATTATGTTTCAGTGTTGGCAAGACCAGACCTAGCCTAGGCCAATTGTACAAGCCTGTAGTCTGAAAATACTTTTTAAAGAATAGCATAATCTAACAAGAGCAGACACTGGCTGACCTGATCTGCAAGAGATTTCCGAGAGAGCAATTACTCAGCTCAAGCCCATATATAATACAAATTCCAGCTAAACCCTGAGTTGCTAAAAACCTGCTGATAGCCTGCGCTTGCCAAAACAAAAGGTGTCTCAAGGAAAACAAGAATGGCTAAGATTTCTATCTTCAAAAAAATGTTGCAACTTTATATTCCTATAGAGACAATCCTGGAGGGGTAACAATAGGGAAGTGGGGAGGCAAGTCATTTACAATCTGTCTGTGCCTTTTTGGAGGGAATGAATTCTGTATTTCACACATCCCAGATCAAAACTTTGGACTCTCTCTACGTGAAACAGTTTTTTGCAAAGCACACTGAGCTCAGCTCAGCGTGGCAAGAATGAATCCAAGACATTGGATCAGGACTACAGCAGACTTCCTTGTTGGCCTATTAAAGCTGACATTTCCCAGCCCAGTAAGCCCGATCATATGAGCTCTCAAGGGCTGTAACTCTGGAACTGGTCCTTTGTAACCCATATGCCAGTGGATTCAAGTTGAGGATCCTAGGTTTCCAAACTGGTCTGGAGTTGGAAGAGCTTCTGGGAAGTCGTGTCTTGCCTCTGATGTAAAGAAATCCTGCAGATAATCTTCCCTTCTTCCCTGGCACTGCTTGGAGGAGAGACCAGTGTCCCTCCTTGGCCCAGAAGAAAGATTATTGTGACATGTGGCCTTTGAGTGACATGGAGGGAGGAAGATGAAAAGGTATTAGTCTTATAGAGAAAATAAATGTGTATAAAAATTGAAGCAAGTTAAGGTTCTCCCAGACCCAAACCAGCTAGCTTTTGCATGCTGAGTGCATGCGCCCCGACACTCATAGTTCCTGGGTTGCCTGAAGGATCATTTCTTACAGCTGCATGTCAATGGTCTGGCCTGCATCCATGTCTGGAAACACCACACAAATTCATAACTTCTGACAGCACTTTCAGTCCTGTGAGGCTTCAGCAATCAATTTTGGACAACTGCCTAACTGCTAGTAGTTGTCTGATAGTTATTTAAGAGAAACTGAAAACTTGAAATGATGGCTCAAGTTGCCTGATTTCGTGGTGATCCTCAGATGTGCTTGCTGTCTCCTGGTGTGCAGACTGATTGAACAAAAGGTCACTACACAGAATTTACAGCAGAAACCAAACTAAACAGTGCATCTCTGGGGGGATTTCCTATGGATGAACATTTTTTTTTAGGTATATTGAACATAGAGCTAATGAAAAGTTGTTGGACTAACAATTCTGGAGGGCACATACTCTATCTAGGTACAGCACAAGCGAGTGAGAGCCAGCTTCCTGTACACTGTCCTGTCAAGAAATCTTTGTGCTGATCTGGAGAAAGGAACCTCTAAGCATGACAGAAAAGTTGGCTCTCCATAGTCCATTCAGTCCTCAGTTTTTCCGCTAAGGATATTGACAGTGAAACTAGTTTATTTTTTGCCAGCTGGCATGGCAGCTTTTGTCCACTGGGAACTGGATATAAAACTTTAATTCTTCTGAGGTAGGCTGTCAGATCCGTATAATCTCTGAGGGATCTAGGTTAGTCACCATCAAGATGCAAAGGCCCCATGACCTGTTGCCAGTCTGGTGGATCATCCAGTCCGGTCCTTGTGTTTCTGAAGCAGCCTAAGAGCTTCTAGTAGTGAATGATTTCCTGTGTGCTATATAGAAACCACACATCACCACATCCAACATCTCTTGCTTTATGCTCATAGTTCTTCCTACGGGCAGAGGAATGATTTTTCAGTCATGCCCATGGAAGAATGACTAGTGACTTTGCGGTGCAAAATCACAAATTGCATTATCTCAGTCTTACCTTATAACGTGGAGCAAGTTTTAACAACTCCCTCAGTGGTACATCAGAGCCCACCACACCCAGGAGAATGCCATGAGATCGCTTAAAAACAAAGGAGAATCCATTTTCAGAAACAAAACTTCGGTAGCTCGCTACCTGAATATGCATTATTGCCTTCCTACTAGTCTCTCCCGTGTTCTCTCTAGGCTTGTATGAATATATTCATTCAAACCCAAGTAACATACCTCAAAAAGTCTCAAGGAGTTGCCCAGTGTTTATGGAGAGGAGCATTTCTACCCAATACTAGTCAGCATTTCTGACTATGATTCAGAAGTAACATAAAATCATGACAACAAGTTTTGAGAGCAAAACCCTACGCTCAGTATGTGTAAATAACAGTAAGGGCAAGGCAATCATGCAGAACAGCACGGATCAGTTGATAACTTGAGCCAGCTAAACCAAACGTCAAATACAAAATTGTTAACCTAGGAAAAAGGAACACAGGAAATCCCCATGAAATGGGGAACTGGTTGTTTAATAAGCATCTGGGGAGCATGATGGAAAAATGACACACAGGCTCCCACTGCAGCACTGTGCTAATACAGGTTAAGGCCAGCCTCAGGTGGAGAAGGCAGACAATTGTTTGTAGGACCTGGATGAAGAGTTTATCCCTTGCACAGCAATGGTAAGGTACYGTCCACCATTTTAAAAGGATGCTGAGAAACTAGAAATGGTATGGAAAAGAGTGTCTAAAGGGTTTCAAAATCCAGAGAAAATGTCCTTATCAAAGACACCTAAATTGTTCAACCTTTTTATCTTATCAAAAGATAGACAGGTTTGACTTTATTGCAGGGTGGAAGATGCTTCCCAGGAGAAGATACCAAAGGGTACAGGCTTTTTTAATCTAGCAGAGAAAGCCATTATGACAGGAAGGTGAGGCCAGACAAGTTGAAAGTGGAATTTAGACACCAGTTTTTAACAGAGAGGGAGAAACCACAATGGAGAGCTCAGGGCTGGATGCCTTTCTTCAATGACACTTTTGCCAAACACAGGTTATTGGGCTCATGAAGGACCGTCTATATGAAATGTAAAGGTCTGCAATAAAATGCACAGACTAGACAAGGTAATGATCTCTTCCAGCCTGAAACTTTATGGGTCTGTGAATTAGGCTAGGTTTGAAAACAGAAGGGATAAAACAGGGRGAAGTATCATATTTAAGGGGTATTTTGAAGAAATAGCATTCAGAGGAAATGACAGACTATCATTTTGTCAGCTGAATTATCAGTCACACATCCTGCCAGAGGTCTACCACAGTCCCTAATGGCCAGCTCTTCTTTCAGAGACCCATTGGCTTTAAAGCCCCGCAAAGGTCCGCTGCATCCTTTCACCTCTGCTGGCTGGGAGGAGAGCGAAGCCCGCATTGCACTCACCGTCTCGTTCTTCTTGCTGAAGACTGGCATAGCCACTGTTGTCATGAGCAACAGACTTTGAGCCTGAGATGCAAAGAGCTGCCACAGAACAACGAGCTGTGTGTTAGCAAATGCAATACCGCAGATAACCCAAACGAAAGGCACTGGAATTCCCAAGGACCCCAGATGTTGATTACAATTAGCCACCTCCTTGCCTCCCACACCCCTCTAAAACAGATGGCAGCACTTTTCTATACTCTGTATCCAAGAGGATCGTGGGATGGATGCTTGCTCGTGTGGGGTGATGAGGATGGGATAAAAGCCAGTGAAATATGTTGAAGCAGGAGAAATTAAAGAGCTGTTTTAATGAAGAGATGGGAACCTATAGAAGTGGTGACACAGTTTATACCCACCACGCATTGGGAGTGTAGACATGAGCACTTATGCAACAAGTGTAAAAACCACCAACACAAGGAGCACAGAATAGAGAAAAGCAACACAAATATGAGCAAAATCACAAAYAAGATGTCATCTATATTGCAAACACATGAATACCACGAATGAGAAACACCACAGGCAAATATTTAAAAGGCACAAATACACACAGAGCCTGCTTATATATRCTTGTTACTCAAGCATCTAAGCTTAGGAAAAACAAAGACAAAATCATGATCCAAACAGATACAACATGATGAGCTATCTCTACAGGGGATACAGGACATGCAYGTGTAATGTGGTAACAGATGCTCCCAGTACTGCAGAAGACAGATGCTCTAAAAACACACATGAAAGGAGGAAAAMCAGGCAAGACACATGCAAAGGAGTCTCCCAAACATGCCTAGCTATCAAAAGGACCTAATCCCTCGATGCCACCAGCATCCCCCTCTCATTTGGTCAAGTAAGTAGCAAGGCAAGAAATGACCTCCTGTCTCCATTACTGTACACGCTAGGAGCCRTAAAGGAGCCAGTCAATAATCTATGCAGTTGCTTGACGGAGATTTGAGCCTGGTATCTTGAGTTACTGGTCTGGAAGATTCTGTGTGGAAACTTCCCATTCACAGCAACACTCACACCAACACACAGCAAGTAAACTYCTCCGACACTTACTGGACATATGGAAAAAGAGATCCGGTGAACTAAGCTACAGCACAACACAGACACCCCTACCTACTCTGAACCAACAGCACAGCACAGCTCTCCAGTACATCCAGCATTTCCTCTCCTCTTCTTGCCAGTGTAAGAGGGGTCCTTCAGTGCTGCAGCCCCCACCCCCCTCCAGATGTACAGGCCAGCTGTGGCTGTGAGCACTGGCACTGGCACACCAACTGGCACAAGGGAAACAKCACACTCACAAAACACAGGGGTGCATTTACCTCCTCAGACTGTGGCAGCTAGTGAGAGACATGGACGAACAGATGAATGAATACATGAATGGAGGAACGAGTCAAAGATGGGAGAGGTTGGGGCAGAGGAAGAGAATGGCAAGCCAAGCCAAGAGGCAAGAAAAGAGATRCAGCAAAAAACGTGCAGCAAACAAATCCCTGTGGCTGCCCTGGGAAGTGTGACACCATACACCAGTGCCAGGGGTGGCATGCCTGCTAATAGAATAAACTTGGTGGGTAGTTAGTAGCATTTCTGGAGGTTTTGCTTAGCACACTCAAGTACCATGTCCCCAGCTCTCACTTGGCACAGCTCCTGCAGCAGAAGTCATCCCCATGTCACCCTCACAGAGCTAGTGTGCCACAGCTGCAGCCTCAATGGTCAGCCACAGCACAGAGGTGGGGGATGGTCCCTTCCCACAAGAGTCTCCTGAGTATAACATCTATGCACCATGATGGTGCAAGCCTGGCTGCCTAGGAGGTATTTCTTGGGGTTTGTGTGGTCTTGACTCTGAGCACAGCATCAAGCAGCGCTATGTGTGACCCGGACGTCCATGTTTCCTGCTACAAAGCTAAGCTCAGTACGCCTAGTTTTACTCCAACTCGGAGAGTTCAGGTTTCTCACCGTGGATCTTAAGCCCGAAAACTGTGGGTTCTCTCCAGGGCTGTGGCAGACACCCTAAACCTGCTGCTGGCCAGACTGGAGCCAATAACTTCAGTCCCACAGTGGGATTGTGCACGGAAACATTCTCAATGTTTCTAGAAGATTTTTCCCCTCAGATAGTATAGACAGTCCTGAGACCTCAGGTTTGTTTCTGGAAGAGGGAAATCTGACTTCTGGTCAGCTCTAGCTGTCACAGTTATGCAGACACTTCTCTAGGGTGAAGAGTCCAGCGTAGAAAAAAACCTTTATCTCCCTGAAAGCACAGAGAGCCCCAAAAGAAGAACTGTAACTTTCTCTTTCTGCAATATAAAAAGGGATAGAGACGGAGATTGAGGAACGTCTTCTATTTGGGGAAGTGCAGGGGAAGGCTCCTTCAGTGGTGGTCTACTCCTTTGTCCTTCGCTTCACTCCTTTGAATTTCAAAGCTGCCTTGGCAACACGACACTGTAATAGCACCTGCTCGTGGTCCAAATGTCTTAAGTCTTCCCATAGGGCAGGCCTGAGACAAAGCAAGGGGCATTGGGAGTGCTGACTGTCTGGTCCTTTGCGACGTGTCCTTTACCCACAGGGCTGAGCCCAGGGCTGCTGTGGTGATGTTGGGTCTTGCTAGCTCAAGGGATGAAAGAGTGAGCCTGCTTCTCAAACTGAGATCTGTATCTTTGAGTGGCAAGCAGTATGCAGTTAGCTACTGGGCTGGAGGAAGTAAATCTCTGTGACCCGTATCCTGAGCTGTAAATATTCTTTCCTGTGAATAATCCTTTAGAAGGTAACCTGCTTTCACAGAAGCACTACTTAAGTCATGCTGTGCCTGTGTGAGTTCTGGGCTCCTGGGTCACTGCAGATTCAGACCTGAGTCTGCATCACATCTCAACTCCAGGAGTGAGCAGAAAAGAAATATTGTCTGTCTCAGCAGAGCCAGAGATCAGTAATTTCTATCGATCGACCAACTTACTTACATAAATTTCAGAACTTTATTTAGATTCTGATACACATAAGATATTTAGATGGGAAGCTGGGAGAAGTTATATGCCTAACATACTAGCTGGGTGTCTAACACCTTTGCCATTTTGGCCCACAGGCCCTACTGTTTGTTGACTAAAGACTTGTGCTGTAGGTCCTTACCGCACTGTCCATGTAGGCTTCAGTCCAAATAATGTCATGGTCATGGTTGATGACCATGGGACGGCTGAGCACATGCAGGTACTCCATCACGTTCTCCTGGACGTCCGCCAGCGTGGAGATCTGAGTGTAGTACCCTTCATGGAGAAACAGAGGTGTGAGTCACTCTGCTAACACGTCTTCTGTTTTTTTAAATGAGTGTCTGTGCAAAGCTGGAAAACTAGATGTCAAAGACTGTATCTACCCAGACAGTTTATCTGCTCTTTACAAAAAGTGCCTTGACATGCCGTGTATCCACAAGCTTCTGCGGACACATGTTTCTGTAGAAATCTAGAGTTTCAAAGCACTGCCTCTGTCCTTCTCAAAATACTGGACCAATGCTCAAGACCAGCGTCTTAATATAACCAGAATCATGCCAAGCAGATGTAGAATGTTGCTTTGGGTCTTAGGCAAAACCGTCCACTAATCAGGCTGCCTTTGGTCCTGAAGGCCAAACATATGCAATCAAAGCATTCCACCAGGCTACCCACTTACCCTGCCCAATTTTATATTAAGCCTGAACTCCCAACTTCTCTTCCAGATTTTTTCCAGCACTCTCCTCTTCAGTCTGCCTAGCTTTACATCCAAGGATGGCGACTACTTCCATCTACCCATTGGAAGCAGAACATAAAAGTGCAAGTTACCTATTTCCAGAGCTTTGTCCCTGCAGACGGACCCATAACAGTCTAACACTACAACAAGGAGTACAGGGGAAGAATGTTTTAAAGTTATCAAAAGGTCCTCAAAACTAGCTGCTTAACTGGTTATAAATGCTAACACAGTGTAATGTCACGAGGACTCTTATCCTGCTTCTCACMACATGGAACTGATTGGTTGTACTTAGTATAGGACGGAATATGTCAGATAGATGGAAAACTTTTGTTATCACTAGGAAAACACTGCCATGTGAAAGGGCTCATGATCTGATAAGCTTTGTGGTGTGGAAACAGATTTAGTGTGCTTGAAAACAAGGACTACAAGAGCTATACAATGTGTTGAAACAGAAGAGCGAAAATCAGTGAGCCTTCTGCAGACCTCAAGTCTGGTAAGTGAGAATTCAAGTGCAAAGAGCATATTTTTGTTCTCTGTTCGGTTATTCAGGAGAATCCATTCTCACATTTTATGGTGAACCAACAGCACTGTGAATTCCCTGTCACTAATCTTATGGTTGAATATGCAATCTGAAATCCACATTTTTGTTTCATCTAACAAAAACTAAAAACGTTACATGTGATTCATAGTGCTAATAGATGAATATTTGAGCCTTGAACATCCCCACCTCACATTCTGAAGGCCAGCAACTCTTGTCTGTCGATTATTTTCAGTAGCAAATGTACCCATGCATTTCATAGTCTGCTGGAGCCACTGGTCAGACAGGAAAAGAGTCAATATATCTAGCTAGTCAGTCCCCAACTTCTTTCTTCTCTTCCTTTCCCTGTTTAAGAAGGATACTGATGTGGCAAGCATTGCTGACTGTCTCCAGACACATTGAGGCCAAGTCATGCCCAAACAGGGAAGACTTTTTTGTCCTCTCTTCCTTTACCCTTGCAGACTCTTATAGGACTGACTGGACTTTTTAACTGGCCCCAAATGCATAGAGGTGACTCACCTACTCTGAATGGATTTTCCCATTCATGCCATTTCATGCCAGCTAGAGAGAATATTGGTTTTGGGGTGGGATTAACAAGCTATTCTGGTACCTCACTGAAACCACTGGCACACAAAGAATTTGGCCAGGCTATAGGGGTTAACCCACAGATCTTGTGAAAAATGCTGTAAAATCTTTAAAGAAGAGATGTTCGTTTTACATCTCAGCCAAAAGATGTCAGGCTTTCTGACAGAGGTTTAGACAGTTTGTCAAAAGCCAGCAACTGGGACGCAATAAGCACAGGGACTTAGGTGGACTACAGCCAGCATGAATCTCGGTCATAGCGTCCCTTGGCACCGTGACAGGAAAATGTGGTGGCTCAGCATGGAGGACTTGTGTAAGTTGGACACAGGCCCACTTCACGTGGACTAGCAGGGTCTGCTTTTTCCTTAGGTCATCTTCCAGCCGAGGGCTCATGGGCCCCAGCTGTAGTGGGGAAGACTTAGAGGGGTCCAGGGCCCTGTGGTTGCAACCCACGTGTGATGTGTGTGTTTGGGGATGGGGAATCATTCCCATACAGCACCTTTGTTGTTGCAGGCGATCCATTTCACATTGGGGGCAAAAGTGACCTCCCGTCCAATGAGGTAAGTGAAAACCCGGACCTGGGAACAAGAACGCAAAGACAGAAGAATTAGKCTGTAATGTGCTACCAAATCCAAATGGCCGAGGTTTGGCATCCTGGTGTACACTGGTGCGAATGCCGGTTTGTGGTGCATAGCAATAGCTCTGCCTTCACACAGAGTCAGGAGCCTCTTGCTCCATTTGTTTCACATTTTGTGGGCTGGAACTTCATTTCCAATTACAATAAGCCCAGAAAGCCAAGTAGCACCCGGGATCATCTGAATAACAAGGCAGAAATGCAAATTCTGTTTCATTTTATGATAGCAGCTCTGCCAGGCACTCAGCAACCACATGCAGAGAAGTTTATAGCTCACAGGAATCCTTTACCCTGGGGAACAGCTGGCCACATGAATCATTTAGAGAAAGCTCCACCATTTCTCTTGTGTTTGACCAACAACAAAAGAGCCAATCCTGAAATAAACTGCTTTAACAGCCCCATGCTCTGGTCTCTCAGTAGCCTGCTTCTCTCCCTTCGTGCATTGCTGCTGGCTGGGATGAGGTAAACAAATAAATCAGGAGAGTTTAGGATGAGCTGTAGTCTACTCCACTTTCACAGTCCTCTCTGCTAGTACAAGCCTGTAATCACAGACCTTGAAGTAAAGAGGGCTGGAAGGCACCTAGAGAGGTTGTCTGGGCCATTCCCCTGCCCACCATAATAACTGGTAATAGCCAAACCTTTCCCAAACAGGACCAATAATAAACAGTCCTGGATGGGATTAAAATTCTTTGCAAAAGTTTGTTTGTTTTTTGTTTTTGGTTTTTTTTTTTTTTTTTTTAATTTTAAAATACTCAGCTCAGTCTTTATCATCTTATCAGGAGAATGTTTTGATTGCCCACACCTTTAGAAAATTAAGTGTATGAAAAAAAATCTTCACTGACCTACAGATGTCCATTTGTGATCCTACCACCTCTAAAATCACTGCAGCAGGCTCCTGCCTGGCTGCTTTGTTTTGTGCTTACAGCCGGATGCACGTGGGTATTGGAGGATGTGAACGCTCCACTCTGCCCGTCATCCTGGCTTACGCTCTTCTATTCCCACCATAGCAGGATAGCACCTTTCCTCGCCCTTTCTATTTATCACTTCCCAAACAAACCTTCCGATCTGGCCAGTTGTATTTTTCAAACACAGCTTCATAATCCTCCACTGCTCCGTCTGTGATCAGCATGATAGCTTGGTTACACAAGCCTCCTTGACCGGCGTCTCTGAACTACAGAGAGGAAGAGCATTAGTTATCTCAGCACAGGCCATTTCTGTGTAATTGCAGCGTATTTATTCATKATGAGCCAGATCCTGACTTCTTCTTGCAAATCTCACACTGTGCTCAGAAAGAGCTCTGCTTAAATAAGGACTGTGTTTGTATAACGCATACAATTTTTTTATTTATACAGCCCTTCCTAGCACATGTGGACACAGGAGGCTTTACAGAAGTAAAATAATAAGGAGAAAATAAGTGCTGTGGGGGAAGGGTGTGATTCCCTGCTGCCTTACATCTTGCACAGTCGCATTCGTTTATGCAAAATGACTATAGACTGACTATAAACACCGCAATTCTGATTTGACAGCAATAACTGTCACTTTTTATGGCAGAAAATGTGAGAGGAGGGGGAAATCAGACTCATTATTTCAGGGTAAATCTATCAGTCTGCCAAAAAAGAGCAGAGAAAGGCAGGAGCACGTGAAAAGAGAAGGCTACTACCATCAGAGCTGAAATAGGTTATGAATGTGCCAGATAGAAAGGCCATACACTYTAATGACGGATGATCTGTTATCTGTGCATAAGTGATATTTAAGGTAGAGTGGAAGGATGCTGAGACTCTGGTACAAACGTTGACGTGCTCCCAAGGACACACGGAGAGGTGTTGAACAAGCATGCTCTTACAGGCAAGCCAGACCCTGCCTGTTCAGCCAGGAAGACCAGCCTTCAAATGCTGCTTATCTAGTGCTCCTGCATGCAGAGCCATTTGCCTCTCATACTCTCAGGTACACCGGCTCTAGAGAACCAAGTGCCTTATGCAGCACCAACACAGGTGCTGAATTAGCAGTCACCAGAGGAAGTAGCAGGGGACATCAAGGCACAAAAATGAGCAGCTGCGGCTTCTAGCTCAGTGTCAGTATGCACTTCTCCTTGCACAGCATCTCACTGCTTCGACGCTCTGAGCAAGGAAAAGTCTGATCATCAAAGGAGGATACAGAAACTGATGCAGAGTAAAAAAATATGGAATGAGGAAGATACGACAACTCTGCACAAGAGATTAATGAGAGGCAATGGCATGAGATGGAGAGCATACGGGAAACTAATTGAAGGGTGACTAAGGTTATATCAAACACAGCAGCAATTTTAAACCGGAGAGGGTAGTTATATCTTATAAATGAGGAAAAAGGCATCCAAGTAGCAAGACTAATTGCATAAAATAAAAGCAAGCACTGGATGGGAGAACAAGAGCACAGGGTGTGAACTGGGACTTTTTAGATGTTTTAGGGTTCAGCTCACCCTTCTGGTTTGGTAATGCTATGTTAGGGCAGAAAAAAACCGTCTTTACCAACACGGATGGTACTGTGGTTCCACTGCTGAATAACATCATGACCATTGATACCTGGAAGCCAACTCCAAGTCCAGATTTCCCCAGCCATTTTACCACTCCTACAATTACCTCTGTGATTGTCCCTTGTTATGAAATTATCAGGTTCAGTGCTAATATCACCATAATGTCTCTTTCCACCACCATTTATGTTATCAGTCCTGCCTCCTTCAACATTACTCTTAATATCATTGAAGTACCTGTTACTCTACTGCAGTAAGCATGGATTCAACAGCTTCTGAATGACCACACGTATGAACCCATCTCTCCCCGTTTCATGATAATCCATTACTTGTATCACTGACCAGAATCAGTACAGATGATCATGAGCGAGAAGGGTGGTGTAATAGGGTCATTTCTAACTAGCTGTTCTCAGGCAAAACATCCATGTGAATTACTGAATCAGGATGAGGTGGTTGGGCGTGCTCCTCCTCTTTCATATCACTAGAGCAGCACATTCAGAGGGGAGACAGACTGTACCTCTGCTGCTGTGGTCATGCCAACCCAGCAGTGGGGATCTCCCATGTCTTTCTCTACAGAGTCCCCAAGGTCTGACATTTCCAGTGGTCCAAAAGGCTTCTACACCTTGTACCGTGGAAAAAAAACCCATCAGTGCCAGCTACAGGATAATTGGAGCTCCAGGAGGGGTCAGAGCACACATGCCCCCTGCTCAGCAAAGAGACTCAGGGCAAAGGCTGAGGGTGCACAACAGGAACAAGCACAGGATGCTCTTAAGTGCAAACGAAAGGGGAAAACAGTTGACAGCTGCATGGGATTCTGCTGCAGGCCATCAGGAGGAAAAAGGCAAGGAGTCTCAAGTGAGCTATTCCTAGGACAGAGATCAACGGTGTGCAGATTGGCAGAGAGAACAGCTAGCGTGACCGTCCATTAGGGAGGCATAGGGTTACGATGATGCAGGAGATGCTGTCAGAATGAGGTTCAGCTCACAGACATGTGAACCTTGTAGTTACGAAAGCAGCTTATTCCAGACTGTTGCAATCTACAACATGTTTTGTTTAGATGATTATTAAATTAACACTTAATTAAGGTCACCCACCATTTCATCAAACTACTTAAGACATCTCTTTATGTAGCTTACTTCAGACCTCATAATACCGAGATACTGAGAAATTAGATGCTGTATCAGAACCAGCAATCTCCTAATTACAGGAGTAGATGATATTTTCAACAGGGAAAATGAGATCATCAGTGTCATAGAAATAGAGATTAAAAAGACAGATTTAGAAAACAAATGAACAAGAGGTAATCCCTGATTTTTAGGTCCTTTTGTGGCTGGATGCAGCTGTAGCGAATGATTTGAGAGCATTCACATCAAGCTCTGAGCATAATTCCCTGCTCTGACTGAAGTCTCAGGAACGTGAAAGAAGGGGAGATGAGGAACAAGATGTACACAGAACAGATGTCTGAAGAGATGTGGGCTAGAGCTGCGGTCAGTGAATGAGGCACAGAGCTACGTATTCTCCTGTATAACTTTGGTCACATTGCCAGGAGTAACAGGCATGATCTAATTAATTCAGGGTCATAGTCTCTTGTACTCCCTTGTTTGCTCATTGCCATTTACTTTGCAGTTATAGCCTGGCACAGAGTTACTAGTGAAGCAATACGAACATCAGCATAGCTCAGTGATGCACAGGCATGCATACTGATTATATACACATCAGGCCAGATGACTGAGCAGCCCCTCTCTGTCTCCTCTTGCCGCATTCTTATGCGGACCTGCCTCGAGAGTGGGCTCCAGAACTACTGAAAATTCAAACGCAGTGGAAAGTGTCTCATGGGTAGAAAATTAGCAGTAGAGAAGGAAACAGAAAGCCAGTGAAGAAGAAATGAGAGATGGCATCAAGCAAAATGGCGTAAACTGGTAAACAGGAAATCCTGACCTTTGCATATCCTGAAAAATATGCTGCAGAATCCAGTTCCATAAAAATGCGAGTGGAGTCAAGAAAAGTTTTATAAACGTTCAAAGAAGAAGCAAGAAGGGGAGTAAAAAGGGTATGTTGCCAGATGATAAAAAACAGAGGGAAATGGTCAGGCAGAGATGCTTCATAGCCTCCATACTTCATCATCAAAAGGACGATATTGTAATGGCTGGGTACACGCTGAAGTGATAAGAAACAAAGAAAAGAATGAATGAATTACAAGCAGGGTCAGAAAGTGGTAGGGCTAAAGAAAAAGTTAATTGAAAGCATTTGAAAAATCTGTGCTCAGCAGGAAGGGAAAGAATTGCAGAAGGTGTTGCTGAACTACTTGCCTCATGGGCTGAGACCTGACTGGGACCGTATGAGATCCCAAAGGACAAAGAGGGAATCAACAGAAAACATGTGTTACAAGAAGGAAGGAAACTAGATGGGTAAATTGTCCTTAAACATCTAGCATGTTGCTAGAAAAATTAGTAACCGAGTCCTCTTGTGAGTGCGCAAGGTTCCTCACACAGGTGAGGCAAAAGAGGCCACAAACTCCTTTGGTTACTCACATCAGCAGACGGGTTCGTTCTTTTTAATGACACCAGTTTGCTCAAGTTACACAGAATTTTATGTCTCACTGAAATCCAGTTTGTTACCAGTTTCACCATTTTTTTCACCTATAGCCATTTTGGAGTGACCTACTCATAATTAACCTCAAAATTTATGTAATTTCTGAGTTCAGCAGCGAGTCAATGCACCATTAAACCAGCTTGGTGTTAAGAGGAGATGTGGTTCCAAGGTTGCCTCAGAGAGCAGAACTTGGGGTTTCTTTTCCTCCACAGGGTCAAAAAAAATCAGCTTTCAAAATACCTACTTACTCTGAGCAGATCCTGAGAAAGGAGGACCCATAAGAGTCACAGATTTTGTACTGTCTAATCCTAAAAGATTCATATATAACTAATATATGAACATATATATATATATATGAGACTCAGGATTAGGGGGGGTGTTTGCATATGTATATGTACACACATATATTTGGCATGTCTATAAAAATATATAAATATCTTTACAATTGATGTACATTGGAAAGGATAGTCAGAGGCTCAAATACCAAACAGGAGGCTGAATACTGGCTGGAGAGGAATACCGCAGAGGCAGATCAGCTGGATAGGAATTAACAGTGTGACAGTGTCTGAAGAAATGTAGCTGTTGTCTTACGTTGTGTTAAGAGGACTATGGCGTGTAAAACAAGGAAAGTAATTATTCTGCTCTGCTTAGTACTTCATAGCTCTCAGCTGCAGCACTTACATACTGTTGGGAGGATGGTSTTTCAGGGAAGGCAGGCAGCCTGGAAGCAGCCGTGAGCAGAGCAGCGGCCAGAACAAAGGGGTATAAATCCTACAGGAAAAGGGCAAGAGGACAAGACGTGCCAAGCTTGTTGAAACAAAGAAGAGAAGATAGCAGTGAGATAGACTAAAACTTGATAAACAAGAAAGGAGCTCAAAAGTTAGCACTTGACACCTGAGAATTTTGAAGCATTTTATAAATGTATGCTTAAGACCATGGTTTCCCTGGGACGCATATTTTAGTGAAACCACTTGGTGTGTGGCTAAATTGAGATAAAGAGTTCAAGTGGTTTATTGAGCATGGCAGAGCGGGGCAGGGGAGGCTTTGGCTAACTGTTCTCCTGAAGCTGTTCTGCAAATTGTGTCACGGATTAAAATATGCCCTGTTTACCCCAGAACTTAATGGAGGAAAACAAAGACGGTGAGAGATCGTGCTCTTCTTCAACCCCTCTCTGCTACTCATACCTCATTGAGTAGGTGTCTACTGGGCTATTAATTCTACGAGCAATTGGACTGAGCAAAATTACCAGGGAGATTTTGCAGTCACTTTCATTACAGATATTATTACTGGTTGTCTATTGTAATCAGCAAAGCCTGTTTCATCAGTGTGATGTAGCAATTTTCATTTTCATTCTCTTGTGTATGCTCCTGTGAACAATAACAGGACAGCCTGTGAGGAATGGCTATGATTACAAGCTGAGAATGTGAATTTTGTCTGATGGGAAGGGGGTGGCCAGTTCCACCAAAATTCCCCCTTCTCCTGCCTGCATGACTGCAGCAGCACAGATTTGTTTCAGGGCACACCGATGGAAACCCTTTTCCTCCCCTATTACTGATAGAGATCTAAGAAGCTCTAAGAGAAGATTTCAGAGAGTCCTTAAAGCATACGAGCACTTGGCAGGTGGTACCCTTTTGCCTTAAGCTGTGGTACTTGCAGAGCCTTGAGTCCTCCAGCTGGTGATATCAAGGCACTCTCTAGATGAGCCCTCACCAGGGAAGCTACAGTTTGGGGAAGGCTGCTGCAGGACAACAGGCGTGTTTCTACGCTTGCATGCCTGTGTATGTGCAGCCTCTGGTGCTGCCGTGTGTGCACTGAAACACAATCTCTGTCTCTTCTGAATGTCACCAGGCAGACAGAAATCCCGTGATGAAGCTGCAAAGTGACTTGCAGGAGGTCCTGCAGGCCTCCTGCTGCACGTGCAGCTGTCCCGCAACTGGCTGCGAACAAGGCTCCCAGCTGATGGCTTCAGTGACCTTGGACTGAGGTGCCATTTTGCTAAAAAGGAGGCAATCATGGTCCATGCTACAGTGAATGACGCTGCGAGAAAGCTGCAACCAGTGTTACTGGGAAAGGAAAGGTGGGTGGAAAAGATATATAGCCCTGTTTCACACCTTTCTTTGACGATAAAGTTACTGTTTCTGAACTCCTGTTTCATGGACAGCAGCTTCCAAGATGCAGAGAAGCATGACACCAGCAGTCACTAAGACAACAGCCACCTTTCCTCATCTGCAGATGCTCAAAGGAAAGATGCTCAAATGCCTGAGTCAGTTGTCCTCTCCCCAGATCTGAGGTGAAAATGAAAGGCATGAGGGAAGCAGCACCTCCCCTTGCGAGTGAATATCAGAAGGTTTTTTCACCACTTATTGCTGTACTTTCTAAGAGCAATCTCAGAGACATTTTGAGCTCATTAGCCAAGGGAGAATGAACAAGGATCAAGATAAGTGATGACTACTTAAACTGTTGACTGCATTTCTGATGCCAAATAGAGAGGAAAAATACTTTCTCTACCTGCCAAAGAGCTTCTTCTCTATTACTGCAGTGGAGTTACGGGAGTCCACTGGGCTACATGGACATCGCTCTCTCTCTGGAGGTATTTTTGGTCCAGCTATGTCAGTGGAGGACAGTTTTTTCTGTCTCAGCTGTTCCACCGTGTACCTTCTGTTTCCCATGGGCGTGCCTGGCTCAAATTATGCAGGGTTTTATAAAGGTCCTGCCTCCTGGAGGCTTTAGGATTGCCTAGTCTAGTGAGTGAGCCATGCCTGCCAGAAAGGAGGTGTGAGGTCTTCTCATTAGTGGAACCAGACCAGTTTTGGCATCTGTGCCTGGCATGACCAGCTGCTATTTCAGCTGGGGCAAGCAGGCTTTCTTTAGGGTTATGCTCCATTATTCTCCACTGAGACCTTCAAAGCTGTGCTGGTTGAGAGAGTCTGCAGTTGTACTGCATTGGGCTTCTTTAATCTGTTGTCACTGTACATAACCAGTACAACATTAGATATTAAGAAATCATTTTTCTTCTGGTGGAAAAATTGTTTAAATATTCTGATTTATACAATGCAGGCCTATATAGGCTCTGGATCTTTGGTTTTAAAGATAAAGTTAATTTTGTCATAAAGTGCAAGGATACATGTAGATAAATCTAGCAGGCCTCTAGTCCCTGTAATTGTTCTGGATTTATATCATTACTGCTTCCCTGGTCATCTCAGTAACTATCTTCCTCCAAAGATGTTGAACCATTACTACTAGGAGTGCCACCAGCCTATCACTGCAATGCCAAGTCTACACCACACTCTTCTCAGGTTGCTTCTCATTGTGCTTCTATTAACACTGACAAGTCAGCTCAGCTACCACCATCCCTGGGTTCAATTCTGATCATGCTTGCACTGGCATAAATTAGGAACAGCATTACCATAGCCAACAAACTTAAACTTTCAGTTTGTAAAATAAGTAAGAGTGGAGAATCCTTCCCAGGGAGTCAATACCTCTAGCACACTACCTTTAACATCAACGCCATCATTATGGCCTCTAGCATCGTACCGTGTACATATTTTTGTCAGCACCAAAGGCACTGGCATCTTTAGGCCAACCCCACTATAAACAGTGCCATGGGGAGGTGGGGGTGTTCAGCTGGTTCTTGGTCCTTTTTTTGTTAACAGTCTTTAAGAAAGAGTGAAGTCATATGTTTACCTCCAGGCTACCGAAGTCTCAATTGTTCACATAAGGCAATGAATCATTTACGATTCTTATCACAGGACACGATCAGACTGACTGATTAATTCTCCTGTACCTGCGATTTCTTCCCCAAGCACTGATACTCAGCAAAGTGACATTGAAATAAATCTGAAGCCTGAGAATAATCTTTCATGTCTTCATCATCATCTACTTATCAAGGCTCACTAATAACATTACTTATGACCAGAATTGTTGCCCTCAGCTAACCAGTTATATTTTATTGCCACCATCTATAACCAAGGTGCCTGGGCGATGCCCAGTTGTGGGGCTTGTTAAGGAAACGCTCATGAGGCCACAGCCTTGCTGGCTCCTGATCTCTCCTGGGCAGGGATCAGCAGCCCTGGGGCATCATGCACAAACTGACACCTCCCCAAAGCTGGGTCACCCCTGCACACTGCTTGTTGCAAATCTGGGGCCCGTGAGATCAGCTCATACCACCTCCCCCCTGCAGCACCCTGAGGGATGTGCTAAGTCATTAGATGTAGAGGGGAAAGTAGGGGTGGGCAGGGACACTTGTGCCCGACGCAAGCATCAGCACCGACTCTCTTACCTCCCTCAGGATTTTGAAGGACTCTGTCAAAGCCTTGTTCACAGTCCCCACTCCTTTTGCCTGCAGTTCATCCACCAGCTGCTTGAAGTGCTGGCAAGAAGAGAGGGGAAAAAGACAGCAATGAGTTGCAGGCAGGGTGCTCCCTTCGACTGGGGGAGGAAAGGGTAACCTGGAAAAGTCTGTGCCATTGGGCTCCTGATCCTTCACCACTGCTGGCAGGGCAGTGCAGCACCGTGATTGATGGAGGTGGGAAAGCCAAGTCGGCCGCTCCTTTGGCAGTGCCATCCTGTTGCACCTTTGCTCACGCAGCCACGGCAGGACTGCATTTCTCAGCCTCTGGGCTGTGAACCATTGGCAGTCCATGAAACATCATGCAAGGGACAAAACTATTAGAACTGGGACTTTCCCTTATCCACCCCTTCAGGAAAGAACATGCCTGTGCATGCAAGAGCAACAGGATTGGGAAAAAGAAAAAATTTGAATGCTTGTCTACTACTTAAGAGGCATTGATCTGGTTGTAAATGAAACCTGCAGAGAGTGCTCTCTGCAAGATAGTGTCCAAAAGGCTTGGGATCCTTTGGGAAACACTGCAGGAGACATCACCCTCTGGAGTCATACTCTGTGACCCAGGGCTAAGCCGGKAAAGAAATTCGGAGAGAAATCTGGTTGTTGAAGATATGGAGGGATGTGCTACCTCAGTGGTATTAGTATAGAGATTAAAAGGAAGGAAAAAAAAACAGTAAGAAGAGCTAAAAATACAAGTCAGCCCAGAGGGCGTTGGGGCAGCCGGACGTAGACTGACCACTTCAGGGCTGCTGAGCCCTCCTGGATCAGAGCAGCAAACCCCCTCATCAGAGGAAGCTTGCTGGCAGTCCACCCTGGCGAAGGATCAGGCCAGGCTGAGAACGCATTCACCAGGAAAGGGCTGATTTTTCTCCTTTCTGGGGGCTGAGGATGTGGGGTTTCAAAGATGGAGAACCTTTGCCCTCTGCACGCTGTTCTTCCACAGCAGTCTAGGCCAGGTCCACTCGTGTCTCCGGCAGCGGTGGTGCCGAGTCTGTTGTGACACAGGGAAGCTGGTTGCTGCTGTTCAGCTAGCCAGCTGACCCCGTGTTATGATGGCTTTGTGTAAGCAAAGGTGAACTGCGGAGCCAGCACACACCACTGAACTGGTGCTTGTTTCTGAAATGCAAACCCACACGCTTCTGGGAGATGGTTGTTTCTTGTCCCTGGCCTTTCATGTCACAGCATCTTAACCCCATGTACTTCTTACATTAAGAGAGCTACCTGAATAACATCGATAGGAGCCTGGTACTCACCTCTCTGTTATCTCTGTCTGCTTGGACCAGGATACCCTTAAAACAGGGTTCGATAAAATGAACATAATCATTGTACTGCAAAGAGAAAATGAAAAGAAAGGCATTGTAATGGGAGAAAATTCACAAAATGGGTTCACATCCTAGGTGGATGTTCAGAAAACAGTATGGAGCATTATGCCATTTTATACATATTTCCCTTAAAAATTATTCGTAGTGATCGTGGCAAATTATAATTTTGATAAATCTCGTATTTGTTTAAATAATGCATTAATTATGGTCTTTTGATGTGTTCTATCTGGGCATATCTACACATACAAAGTTACTTTTTTTTCACTCACACTGTAGAGATTTTCTCCACACTCTATTAGCTTGTGCCCCTGGCCTTGCTTCTAGCACTATTTGCACATATTTTTGACTTCTGGAGACTTTGTGAGTCCCCAGTCGCCAGCTGAACCTTGCAAGTGGTTTTGTAGCCTAATGTCTGATGCCTCCGGCGCATGACTGAACGATAACGTATGAGGTTAGCACACATCCACTGAACTGTGATAATTAGTGGGGTGTATGCTTCTAGCCTGATACATATGTGAAGTAAAACATGCCAGTGTAAACCTTTTCCTGCAAGGTTCAGAAAAGCATAATTCATAAGAGCATGGCTAAGAGGCCATTGATGCTCAGCTGGTCAATAGGAGCTTACGTCAGGCTATAATGTGTCTGAGCCAGTAGGTTCTTGGTGTGACTACAGTAAAGGAATATATATTATATGCTCTTTCTGGGGTTGTTTTGGAAGAACAGATGATATTTCAAACTCATTAATGACTTGCCTCCATTTTTCTGCCAACACTGTTCACTCTTCCATCTATCCAGCCATATAAAGACAGAGCTGTCGCCACTGGAGTTTCTAACTATCTTACACAATAAGAAGCTATGAACAAAAAGCAGACTTTGTATCTCAGTGACCGTATGCTGGCAAACTTTTCTAGAAAGGAGCGTGGGGAAAGAGATGGTGCTTGAATTAGCTTTGAAAATTAGGAGGCGAGCAGCCTTTAACCTGGCACCACCCCCACCAGTCTTGGCGTGGATGATGGAAAAGTTTTGCTTTCTGTGGTCAGTGGTGCTTGTTCTCTGTGGGTAACCGGCCCATCCTCATCCTGGCCAGGGCTTAAAAAGGGGGAGACAGGCAACCTGACCAAACTCCATGCAGGCCTGTGCAGATTGACTCTGAACTGGATTGCAGCCTTGCAGGATGCTGGTGCACAAAAAGGCATATGGTGGTAATTTTCTAGCCTGGAAACATTATCCTGAGGATTATACTGCTACTGGATCCAAACACAGTATTATGCTATGCTATGCTAGGTGAATTTATTAGCTTAGGTCCCTATTTGCTCAGGTGTCTCTCTACAGCACTTTGGTATCTGTTGCAGTCACATCCCTAAGTAAGCAAAAAGATGCAGCTGACATCCTCCATAGAGGGGGTGAGATGACTTAGCAGCCACACTGCTGACCACACGAAGCTGACTTCCCAAGGGCAATTGGTTTTAATCCCCCATCCAACATAGGTACTAAGTGTTGTGGTTACACAGCTGTAATGCCTGTAGTTTGCTAAGGGAACTGAAGGGTTGGTATGAGGCACAAGGAAGACAACTCAGCACTGGAAATGGGACATACTTACTGCAATGATGTTGACAAAGTCATTTTCTCCCAGAGTATCTAGAATGGTGATGATGGTGTGTTTAGCAATGGTCATCCGCAGGCCCTTCATGCTCCCACTGACATCCACAATGATGACAATGTCCTTGGGAGAGGTGGCTGCTTGGATGTACCTTTATAAAAAGAAGAATACAAGGAAGCAGGGTGAGCGTACAGGGAGGAGGATCGCTGGGCATGCTGCTGTCACATGATGCCAGCCGCGGCATAACATGCACCACGAGCACAGCTATCCAGCAAGGTCAGGCTGGGCATCCAATGGGTCCCTTCCTGCCAACCTGCCTCTCCCACCGGCCCCAGCATCTCACTTCCCGCATTGGCAAATGCTGGGCCTGCTGCAGACGTATGTCCAGATTCAGCTGAGAGTGACAATTGCTAAAGCCTCCTTTAGCCGTGCTGAGTAGACTGAGTAAATGCCCCGCATTTCTGGAGTCTGAGCAGCCCCATCCCTCTGGTCGCAGAATTATGAGGATGGGACAGAGGAAGGATACACTGGTGGCAATTTCCATGTGGCACGTGTTAGATGCCATATGGGAAGCTGGCACTGGCAGGTGGTAGGGCTTCCTAACCTGCTATTGCCTTTGTTTATGTACCCCTCATCTCTCGCAGGAGCAGCATGGGGCAGTAACTGCTGATCAGCAACTCACCAAGGTGTCACCTTGTAAAAGAGGGAGAGAGGAAGACTGAAAGGTGCTTTAGCCAAGTCGCTCCAAAACTCTTACCAGCCACGATTCCTGCAGTCGAAGGAGATGACTCCGTTCTCATCTGGTAACCACTTTATTCCTGAAGGGAACAGCAAAAGAAGCAATTAACACACACAGACAGGCAGGCATCTGCTCCCCGCTCCCCTGTCACCTGCACTTCTGCTGTTCACTGCTGAGACCCGGCTACCCTGCAGGGCACGCAAGTCTGGCCAGCAATAGCAGCGGCCATTCTGCAGAAATACAAGCAGAGCTGCATGGTCTTTGACTGTTCTCAGTAAACTGTTTATTAAGTTTCTATTAAAAAAATGTACCTAGACATGGTCTGTTCGAATTTGGGGAGCAATTGCACTTACTTTGAGCTTTCTGCCACTTTGATGTAGTTCTCAACAACATCTTTTTCTCCCCAAGGGTGGTTGAGAGCATAAAAAAGCAGTAGTGGCAGGGACGTGTCCCAGATTCCCTGCTAAAGGCTCTGTTCACATTCATCTCTGCTTTGCCCTTCCAGAACACGTGACAGGTCACAGAACAAGGGCATGCAGCCATCTGATGAAGGGGCCACCAGGCCAAGCTACAGCTGCAGAGGATCTCGTGGGTTCCTCCAAGCACGGGGCCTCCCTCTTGCACCGTGACCCTACGTGCTGCTCGCAACTGGCGAGTGGATAACAAGTCAGGCCGACCAGCTGCATCTGCCATGTGTGGCCTCGGAGATGGAGAGAGGCTGTGGCCGCCACTAAAAACCACAGGGGAACATGAGACAGCTCAGCCCTCCTGCAGCCTCCGCACCCCACCTCCGAGATTCGCAGGTCCTGCCATGGTGTTTTGTGAGCTTTTTGGAGGGCAGCCTGCCTGAGGCACACCCCTGCAAGCAGAGTCCTCTGGGGTTGCAAGGGCAACATGCCTGGGGGGCTGGTCCGCGTGGGAAAAAGGGGTTTATGTCTGCTGTGGACATTATTCCTTCAGCCTAAGCGGCAGCAGCCCATGCACTGAGTATTTTGCTCACTGCACCCTGACCTTCATGGGGCCATGTTGCCCCCAACCTCCCCAGATGAGGCTCTTCCATGGCACAGACCCTGTCCTGCAAGACGATTGTGTTGCACTGAAAGACCGAAGCCTATCTCTGCTCTTTTACCCGGGTAGAGCCTGAAGAATCCAGTGGAGCTGCCAAAGTACTGCCAGGTCAACGTGGGATCCCTTTCGAAGTTGTCCACAAAAATAGGATTCAAGGCTTCTGACATGTAAACACCGTTCAGGATGTCAGGGTCTGTGGGGGAAAGAACAGAAAAATGGGGAAAAAAGCGTGCAAAAGAAGGGAGGACACCCACCATCCCCAGTGGAGGAGGGGGATGGGAACAAAGGCAACCCCAGGAGGAATGCAGCCTTGTCCAAAGGTTTGACATTGGGCAGGGAATTGGATGCATCACTCAAGTAAATCCTGGAGGGCAGGTCACCACTGGCCACTACAGGTGACCTCAGCTTGGTCATACGCTATTATCCCCRTTTCTCTTTCCAGCCTTCTCTGCCCTTGGGCGTTACATCTGGTTGGAAGAGGGCTCCGAGAGACCCAGGAATACCAACACTGTGCTGAGCACAACTGGCACACCACACAGGCAGGACTCAGCTGCTACCTAAGAGGGGACGTGTGGCTGTTGTAAGGCAACTGCCTGATGCACCACTAAGAGGAACAGCCTTTCTACAAAGAGTGTTTAAATTTATGCTAGATGTAATTACCTAAGACAGAGGAGCTCTAGGATTTACATGCCATTTCTCTCTCTCTCTCTCTCTCTCTCCTCTTTTCCCCAACAATTCTTTCTTTTCTTCTTTGCCTGCTCTTTCTTTCACAAAGCCTGAGCTGTCCTCCCTTGCCCCTGTTATCATCAGAATCAATAGGATGTTGCAGACTTGCAAGAACTCATAAGAGACAGTGTATATTTGGTGTCTGTGTTGACTCATTGCCTCAGGAGACCAAACAGAGCAGCAGCAATAGAAACAGGGAATTATAAGAAACTGGTCATTGTAGTATTAATGTTGAAAGAGATGGGGCTTTGACTTACCACTTCCTGTTTAGTCACTTTACTAAAGGTAGTTTTGGTCAAAATAGGGGAAAAATTGAACTGTGACTCTCCAGCAATGAGGCCAAAGTAACTCATGCAGGAAGGGAGCCAGAAGAGCTGTGGAGAGCCAGGCTTGCTGCTGTTTGCAAGAGAGGGAGTGAGTGCTGCCAGGCATGGCTCCCAGGAAGAGCCCTGGGCATGAAAGCAGCCCTCCTCCTCCTCCTCCATCTCCTGCTCATCCTCCAGCCATAGCCAGAGCAGCTGGATGGTTTGTGTCAAGCTGTACGGGCAAGAAATCAGCTAGCTGGGCAGTGCCTCTCCACTGTCTCTGACAGCGGCCATTTGGCCACCTCTTTCTGTATGCTGCTGTAGGCAGCAGCCTACTTTGTGGAGCTCTGCTGTAGCTACCCACAGCCAGCTCTGCTGGTGGCTCTGTCGTGAGCAAGATTTTAGCGTCTGGGGCTGTCAGACCAGATGGAATTAATTTAAAATCATGGGAGAAATAGAACTCCCTCTATTGTCCCTCTAAATAACGTAGCAGTTGTGAGCGCAGTCATCAGTGCCTGCCTCGTCTGGTCCTGAAGATTGTAAATGAGCTCCATCTATGAGAGAAGTAATGGCGCTTTTTTTTCTTGCCAAAAGGTATGCAAGGGGAAGAGCTGATGGGGAGGCAGGGAAGGAGCCAGTTCAGGCAGCTTCGAATGCTGGCCAAAAAGAGCAGTAAACTTAGGACAATCGCAACTGGTGTCTCAGATTGCAGATTTGGCAGTGTGCTGACCAGCCTGGAGACGGACCAGTTTCTGGTGTGTAGCTGGAGTGGTGTGAATGTGCAGGGGGAGAGGACACAGTCCAGGCACAGATGAGGCCATGTGAGCCTCGGTGCCTCCCTGGGCTCCTGCAGCTGCCAAAGTGCCAAAGGCTTGCTGAGAATGGAAAATAGCCCAGAACAGTAATGTCCCAGTAGCAGTTGTGAATTACCCCCAGTCCCCTATAGATATGCTCACTGGGAGTTAAGAGAGTCCCCGTGAGGTGTTAGTGCCTCATAACACAAAGGTACTTGGGGTCTAAATTCTCAGCTGAAATCAATGAGATCCTTGACAACTAAAAACTTTGATAGATCTGACCCTTTGTACAGAGTAACAATTGCCAACAAATTCACATCACAGTTTGTTTCACAGCATCTTTGGTTGGGTAGATGAACCCCAGGAGACTATACTGCCTGCCTAAGATGGAGGCCTGCCCATCATTAGAGGTCTTCCAAGAGCAGATTATACCTAAGCCCTGTCACAGTGACAGACTACAGCACAGACATGACTGTGCCTTGAGACAGTACCTTTCCACCAGCCCTGTTTTCTTTTCTGTCAGTTGTTTTTTTCTATTCCCGTCCTTTCTTTCAGTATTATTACTGGTAGTTTCCACAGCAACCTACTAGTAGTGAGAAAGTAGAAGCCAGAAGAGGCCATTACCTTTGTTGTAGACATTGGTGGGGAGCTGGATATCACTGTATGTTGTGTTCACCAGCAGGTTATTGAAATGCTCATTTGGCTCCAAAATGAATTCATCTCCAAGCTCCACATAATTGTCATTTTCATCCTTCTCATTAATCAGGACAGAGTTGTAGTAATCAAACTGTTTATGAAGACAATGGAAAAGAAAAAGGCAACAAGAGAGAATAAGAGAGACTATTACCAGTACTGCCTGAAAAAAACACTCTTTAAAACATAAAAAAGAGACATCTGGAGAATTCAGGCTTCAAATAGGATCAAGATGAGCAGCAAACAAGAGCCATTACCAACTGAAAAGTGTCAAGCTGCCCAAATGATAGCTTCTGCCCAGTTTCTTATTGTTAGGTGCCCACATGACTGAAAACATGGTCATAACTGGCTGCAGAAGAGCCACCTGAGAGCAAAAGGACACAGTGGCAGACTCCTGTGGTCCCTCAGAGGTATTTAAGTGACTAGCCAGAGAGGTGGAGTGTCTTACTGGGTCTGGCTCCCAGGTTTGCTACAGGGCATGCCGATGCTGACCTTACTTGCCCTGTCTCTACAGCTGTCATTTACTAGGGTTAACTCCTGATGTACATCCAGCCAGGATTATCCCCACACTCTGTCACTCCAAGCAGCAGGCACTCGCCAAGAGCAAAGGATAGAGCAGGTGGTGCTCAAAGACAATGGAGTTTTCCCCCTGTGAAGGCCACTGGGGATTTAGCATCTACAGTCACTTTAGTATCTTCAGGACACTCTTCACCCTTGGATAACAGATGTTTTTAAGATGTTTCTGTTGGTTTTATCTGAGGGCAGAGGTTATTTAAGGATTTATGTTCAAGCACTAACAGTACTCGTGGGTGCAAACTGTGTGCGAACACAGAGTCATGTACCTCAACTCACCCGTGACCCTTACTGTGAATGCAGCTGACCCAACTAGCATGACTGTTATGCGATTCTTAAATAAAGAGGCAGGAGAGGTGAAATTGGTAACTAGCTTGATTTCAAGAAGCGTTTTCTTTCCCCCACTTTCCCAGCATGGAGAGGTGTACTTGCAGGGGTAGCCTGTACTTCTGCTAAGAACTCTGTGCTTGTGCTGTGGACAGTGGACTTCCTTCATCAGAGTTTTCACACCAGTACCCTTTCACCAGCAATAATCCCATAGCTTGGCTACAACAAACAGTTATTAACAGAAAGCCAACTATCCAAATTGCTTGGACAGCACCAAACTTTCACCTAATGGGAGGTCCTGACAAGTGGGTGCCTGCAGGGTAGAGAAAAGATGATGGGAGTGATGGGAGCTGTTGAGAAACTCAGCTTATTGGGATTAACGGTTTGCTGTGGGTATTTGTAACAGCATCCTCCTCATTGCTCATACACACTCAATTTTTAGCTTGTTTTCCAGTCAAGTAACCCACAAAGTGCCAGCTAATTTGCACTAACGCATCACATAATGACAACTTTGGTGTGCAGTAAATATAATGCCAATAACATCACGCAACCCAATGTCTTCCCAAATCCTTCCCCTCCTGGAGCCAAAGGGACTAATCTCCTTGGTGTTACCAGGTCTGGGATCTGCCAAGGGACTCTCTTACTCACACTAGTTTCTAGTGTCCTGAAGACAAGGAAAGTCCTAACYTGTCCAGCACCTGGGTGCTGCTAGGCCTGCTTTTTGGCTAGTCTCTCTGAGGATGCGTGTCATATTTTGTCACTGACCAGGATAAACTTACCTCCAGTGAGGAGTTGTACTCATGGTTCAGATCTGCATCTTCTGCTGCTTCCACCAACCTCTAACGCAAGCACACAGAAAGAAAGATGAGGGGGTGCTGTGGAAAGCCCTCCAGAAGCTCTTCCAGCTGTATCAGCCATTCACACAGTTAGTGAAAAGACACACGACTGCCTCCTTCACCACAACACAGTCACGGGGCTATAAACTTCCCTCTTTCCCTCCTTTTCTGCTGACCTGTCATTCTGTGCTGCAACTTTACAGCTTGGAAGGTATATTCACAGCTATTTATTGCCAAGTATATTCACACCTACTTACTCCAGAGTCCCTACTAAACCCATGAGCAATCTCAGATATCACAGGACATATACACACAGAAACATGTCCATTTAGAGAAACAACAGCCAGAGATTTAATTTCATTTTCCGTGAACCCTTCCAAAAAGCCATGGGAAAGGCATTTCAGACCCAGCCTGATGTCAGTATCTCGTCAAAGGAAAAGGCCTTGTGGGAGTCTCAGTCTGGTATTGTTACCGAGACAAAGACCATGACTTGATTTCGTAAAGGGCTCAGCAATGCTGTGGCCRTTTATAAGCTCTTACCATTTATGGAAGGCAATATAATCAACTAGTATTCTCCAATACGATGCTTCAGGGCACTAATTCTCAATTGGTACAGACTGGGAAGGAATACAGCTAAACATGTACATGTTTTCAGCGGCAGTCTCAGCAAAACTACTTTTTGCTCCTTCACAAAGGACAAGGCAATCCAAACATTGGGAAAGTCTGGCTATGAATTTAATGTTCTGGGCCAAAGCTCTGGGTCTAAGTATGCCCACATTTCACTTTGAGATTCAAATGATGTGTTTCTGGATAACTTTTCCACATTAGACACCTTAAACAGTCAAGGCTCTGTGACTACAGAAATATGCTTTTCATAGTGGGTAAATATAAGGGAATATGATAGATCCTTAGATGCAAGAAGTAAGAGGGGCCGTAATGATTACCTGCTCTGATCTCCAACACAGCAACAGCTAAAGACCCCTTGCCACCTCCTCCACGCTTCCCCATGTACACAGCTTGAAATCCAAGCACCTTCCTTGCAGCTCATGTTCAGGGGCTGCAGGAATTTCCCTTGAGCCACACACACAGCTGAAACAAGCTACCAGTCTTCAATGGCCCAGAGGGCATTATGCAAGGATGAACTTTATTTTCACTTGTGAGAGGTTTTTTTCTCTTTAAACAGCTATAGAATCAAACCTCTTTTCTCCTAAAAGAGTGTTCGTTCCCTCATATTTATTCCTAGACTTTGTTTTTATCTTATTTCCTACTTCAGGCTGAAGGAGAAGCCAGCATTCCCTTGTCTGAACGCCCACATCCTCCCACCAGTGTCTACTTAAAACTCAGAGCGAGCCAGCTGCACCAGCAGGCATTTGGTTAGGCAAGGAAGTCCTCATGCAACCTCTGCGCCCACACACTCCTGGTACAGGCGGGCAGCCTGCGTCTACTGCTGTGGGGCTGACGGGAGGGGACTTCCTTCCCATAGCCCCCGTGGTCATACCTCAACGGCTTCAACCTTCCTGCGGAGCATGCTTTCCATCTGCTCCGAGAATTTCTTCACCAGCTCCAAGCCGTCCACCTCTTCGATCTTCAGAGTTGGCTCCACATCTTTGTACTTCTACCCAAGGGAAAGCAGAAAATCCTGCTGAGCAGGAGGCTCATGAGGAAAGGGGAGAATCTATTATTGTTAGCTGGGTGTTGTCTTTGGTGAAGAAAGAGGTGTTGAAAGAACTGGTCTGATTTACCACCTTCTCCCATCTTTGCCTTTCCTCCCTTTTCATCCCATAATTTGGGCATGTGCAGATCACTGGCCATAACACGAAGCATTTTGATTAAGTAAAAGCAACTGATCTAATTGTGAGCTTGTGGCTGTTGAAAACAGCAATGTACCTGAAGCTATTGGTGCCTGAAAATAAGGGAGAGAAGCAGAAGGTTGACTTTTGAAAACCTAAAATACACATTGTGCTTACATCCATAATAGCATTATATGCATCACATACCTGAAATTTACTTAAGACTGAGGGATGGGCTGGAGAACGGAGCTGTATGCTATCATTACATTGCCTCCTATGATTTCATATGTGCTCTGGGGCACTAGTGGGAGAGATGTCATGCTAGTGCATGTCCTGTCCTCCCACAGCACCATCATATCTGTAGGGTAACTTGTCAGGTCCGCAGCGAGAAGGGTCTGCTCACTGCTTAGGTGGGAGACTGCTAAGAAAAGGTCAACAAGACAGTTATGATGCTACTTATTCAGCACGCATGAGCATACTTTGGGCCAAAAGCTGCGCAGAGGCGATTCCCAGAAACTAGGAATTACGAGCATGGCTACTTAGTGCTGCCTCCACTGGGAGAGATGCCGTAACGAGGATCTGGGTCCGACAGCTTTAGAGATAACCAGTTTCTTCTGGCCATGTTTCGTATAATCTAGGCATTAAAAACCTGAGAGTACTCCCAAACTGAGTAACTGTAATCTGCCTCCCTAAATCCGCCCTTTCAAGACTGGATACAATGGCCTTTATTTCTCCTTTTCAAAAAATCTCAAAGCTAACAGAGATAGGYGAAAGAAAGAGTAAAAAAAACCTGCAAAAGGACACAATATGATTAACCCATTTTAGAAAAGACAGAGCCTTATCTCCCCAGCAATGAGAGTGTTTTGTGGAAGGGCAAAGGCAACAGATTGAATTTTCCCGGTCCCTCATCGTAATTTCTCTCTGCAGTGTATACACATCCCCTCCATCTTCGTGTTGCATTAGCACCATAGCACCAATCTCAGCCAGGGCTGGACTTCTTGCACTGGTACAAAATGAGGCAGTGAAAAGGGTAAGGGGGTGGCAGGGGCTTTAGTGGCACTTTTGAATTAGAAGAAATTATGGGGAGTGGGGGGAAGGTCTTTGCATATCTTTAGGGTGAGCGAGTGGAGCTCCTTTTGTTCAAGAAGCTGATTGACCATCCGGGAGGGCAGCTGAGCACAGGCAGAGTAAGAAATGCCTTGAGGATGGGGCAGGCTGAGGAGGTCAGACAGAAATAGCAGCAGCATCCAGCCTGCAGCAGGCATGGCGGGGAGGCTGCTTGCTCTGCCCAGCCTGATTAACAGCAAGGGTTTTACTGGATTAAAAACGCCAGGCCTCACATCCCCTCTGCTGCGGCTGGGTAGCTGGGACAGGCGGGGGAAGAGGAGGAGGAGGTCGGGTTGAGTACGAAGATTAGCGTAACCATGCTGCTGAAAGAGGGATGCGCAACAACCCCCTGACTGAGGTCCCTGGCTGCTGACAAGACCGCAGCACACACCCCAGCTGGTGCCTGTCCCATTTAGCTCCATGTCATGGTTTCGTCAGGAGGGAAGTGATCTCTGCCAGGCTAGGCTTTAATCAGGCCCTTCTCGGGGGGAGGAGGGTAATCTCTCCTGGGAAAGCTAGCGAAGGGGGGGTACCACACCAGCACAGGCAAGCACGCGCTTTACAAAGTGACCTGCCGTCGGTTACCTTGGGTCATATCTTGCATTAAAAAGAACAGGGCTCTTTACCTCTCAATTATTTTTTAATGTGCTTTTGACACATTGGCAAGTAGATGTTAGTAGGGTAAAAGTAATCATGAGCAATCATGAGCAGTCTGCTAATACTGTACACACGTCTCAGCCCTGGGAACTAGCCAGAGCTGGAAAAAAAAAAAAAAAAAAAAAAAAAAAGAAACAAAAAACAAGCCCAAAAGACTTTCTGCAAAGATTCAGTTGGCTGCGAGGAATACACCAGGTTTGAGCTCAGATCCCCTTTGACCTTTTTTCCTACAAATGATCCAGCAAACCATTTTGTATCTGTATTCCTGCCACTAAAATCTCCTGCTATTAATGAATATTCACTGCAAGGGTTCCCAAAGGTGGGCAACAGAGTAGTACCTGTGATTTCAATACTGTTACCAAACACCATGGCTGAAAGTACACAGCAAATGTCAACACAGGTGCTCATAGCCAACCAAGATTAACCTGCACAGCCTGAGTTTAGGGTTCAGGTTATCATATCATTATAATTTACAGAATAGGAATCAGCTACAGGCTTGGGAGAACTGGCTGAAAGGATCTGACATTGAAAAGGGGCCAGAAAGTTAACTCTGATCTAACAGAAAATCTTTTCATATTCATCTAGCACTTAGTATTCCCTTAAAACAGCAGGAGCAATTCATTAAGATTCTTCTTCTGCAGTGATGGGGGTGGTGATTTAGAAGTGGAAGATCCAGGATTCAGTATCCTAAGTTTTATCTGTGAACAGAGATATGTCACCAAATATATTTTCTTGTTCCCACCTCCATGAAATTTAGCCCATTGAAGTACACAGTGTTGCATTACTCACTGCTAGTGAAACTATATTAAGAGTGTGAAAAACATTCCTTTCATCTTCACCCAGGAAAATGTCTTGACTGAACTTCTTTAATTTGTCTGTTCTTTGCCATGTAGTTATTTGTAGTGCTTTCTAGTAATTACATAGCTGGAGCCAAGCCCTGCTGTCCTTTCTCAGCCCTATCCACCGGGGAAGGCGATCAGCACCTCAGCTACAGAAGGAAGCAGGAGGTAATTCTCAGAAATGCTTATAATGCATCGTTAATATAGTAGAAGAAAAATTAAGTTTTGGGTCTGCTGAAGCTGATGGTGTTTCTATCACTCAGAGGCAAGCTCTGAGAAGACCAGAACTACCATGGTGTCCTCCCAGCGTGGCTGCACTCGGTGGCCCTAGGCCTTTGGTCACTGCCTGGCCAACTGCAGCAGCAGGACTGTAGCAGAGACCTAACAAGCCACAGGTTCAAGCTTTCTGTTCCTTAGATCTGGGAGACGCTGCTGCCCTCCTCCTACTAAGCCTTTCACTTTGCCTCTTTGCTCCAGCTGTATTGCCCTCAGCTGTCCTAGACCCTGGCCAGCATTTTAATACAGATCCATCATCTCTGAGCCAGACTGATAGGCCAGTCAAGTGCACAAGCTTATCTTAACCTCTGCTGCATAATGGTCAAGAGAATACAATGAATGCTTCAGCCATCAAACCAAAGCCACTCTTCAGCTTTTGCTACCTCTGTGAGGTTTAATTTGATGATATATTGACTGCTTGGGACAGAGAGTGACCGAGGGTCTTTCTGAAAGCTCTCTGATCCAGGGTGAGAACCTGCCTTTGTGGATTCAAGAGATGTCTACTGTTCCCCAGGTCTCTGGGAACAATAAAACTTGGTAAGAAATTGACCATTTGGGTTTGCAACAYGATATTAGGGTTCTTCTGAGGGAAACACACAAAAAACCCCCAAGAAATCCAAACAAACTCAAAGCCACAAAAGGAAATTTATGCTAAATATTAAAGAGAAGGTTTACACGCAAAACATTCAGTAACTGAAAAGTTATGGCTCTTAAAGCAACAATAAGCTAGTTACTTCAAGCCTATTAGGCACAAGGGAGACATGAAGTCAAATTTGAAAGGTGCTGTTATCTCTCAGTTTCTATCTCCTCAAAAGCAAAATGCCCATCGACTTAAACAAGCACCGAGGAAAGAATTGTCTGGGCCTCTACGCTCCCCACCCTTCTGCTGGTCTGTGTATACTCATGCACCCAGAGAAATATTTCATGTGAAAAAGMGGCAATGGCCCAAAAAAGGAAAGGTGCCTGGGGACCACATGTGTTTGGATTTCCAGGCTTGGTACATTGGGCTCCCCAGGCCTGACTTGCCCACAGTCTGGACCAGTGCAGTGATCTACATAAAGCCATTTGGGGTCTGCCAAGGTGCATCTCATGGGGCACCAAAGTGTTGCCTATTTGTAAAAGATTTGTCTGCATCCTCCTGAAGCCATCCTTATGCAGCGCTGTGAGTGTCAGCAATGCAGAGAGAGACCTCCAGGATGGTCCCTGCTTTGAGATGCTGATTCGTGAGAAGGTATCTGACCCAGTGCTTGCTGAAGAAATGGAGGCTGAGAGAAGGAATAAAGAAGTGGGTGCTGGCTGGTCCTCCCCTATTTCCCTGGTCCCAGGGAAACAAGGGGAAATGAACGAACTCAAGGAGTGGGACTTGAGGGGTGAAAAGTAAACCTGAGCTGTTTAAACTGCTAAGTAAAGTTAGGGCAGGGCAGGACATGCATTTAGGAGATGACTCTTTTCTGAAGTGTTAACAGAGCAAGGCTGGATCAAGTTCATCCATACCCTCTGCTGGAAGTGGTGACAGTGACTCACTKAAGGACATTTTCCCCTCTGAGTCATGGGTGACACTGTGTTCCGCTCAGGGGTGTCCAGAGACTGTGCAAAGCACAATCGGTCTGTGCTGCATCCCAACATGTGCAAGAGCAAACAAGACACCTTCCCCTCTCCAAGAACAAAACCACGTGGATGTAGACTGGGGCAGGCAAGCTTGATTATTTTATAAGGCTGTCAGACCACCAGGGAAATATAGCTCTGCCTTGACTCCCCTTGACAGGAATGCTCGATTGGATTTGGTTACACTCAGGCTTCTCTTTCATCAGAAATTAGTTTTCTTTGCTTCCAGTGAATTACACCAAAAGCTGATAGAGTTGTGAATTTTTGTTCACGATCTGGTTGCCATGACTGTCATTTTTAGTGATACTATAGTAGCATCTACAGGTCTCATATAAGCCCTTCCCCAAAGAGATCAAGATGCCAAAAGTCAAAACATATAGTGTGGACAGAGGGGGGTAAAACGACCTGGTGCAACATCTCCAGAGGGCCAACACAGCACAGCTATCTTCAACCCACCTCAGTGCCGCATCTGCTGTCCTTGGCCTCCACTGTTAACTTTTGCGACACTGGTATTTTCAAGCTAAGCCTTTTTCTGCTTAGTTCCACTGATTTTTGGACCTTAAGGAATGTGAACCCCCTTAATCTGTTAGTAGAAGTAGCCACAGAAGCAGCACAAGTTGGCTGTGTTGAAGCAGTAAGGAGAAGACATAATGGCGGCAGTATTTCTTCACACAATAAGGTGACACCCTTAGCATCTTCCAGAAAAAGCTGGTATCTGCAGACTTTCTGTTGGACAGCAAATACCTATACAGCATCAGACACAGATACCTGACTATCAAATAATCCCAATCTGTATCTCCTGCCAACTGGAGCTCCAGCGCCCACCAGAGATGCTGTAGCATGTCACTTTGCCTCTGGCACTACCATCTGAGGACCCTATAGAAGAATAGGCAATGCAGAAGCATCATCAAAACTGCTAAAAGCCGAACTTTTGCCTGCATTGATATGACACAGCTGCCTCATGATTAGGGCATGAAGTACCTATACCAGTGCTGACAACTTTTTATTGCATGGTGGCACATTCCTCCTAAGAAGAGCTGATGGTCAGTATAGACCTTTGTGATGGATGCTGAAGGCCTTTCTTGGCCAAGCCTAGCAAAGGTGATGCTGCAGGAGACGCTCCCTTCCTCCAGACAGAAGGCAGCACTGTGGGGACAAGGAAACCGAGAGCTAGGCAAGTCAAAAGATATCCAGATCCCTTTTTGCACTGGGATGTGGGTGTTATTACTAGTCAGAAGACAGAAATCACACACGTAAAAGGCCTAAGAGGCAATGTATGGCTTGTGTTGAAGAGAAGAATCAGAGAAAGAGTAAAGAAAAGGAACTGGACAGCCGCATGAGGTGGAGAGGGGACTGCCTCCCCCTTAGCAGCCACCAGGCCCCCCGAGCAGCACTTGGGAGGTGCTGATCCATACAGCCCTGCTGCTGCAGTGCAGAGTTCCACGCCTGAAAGAGGAGCAGCTGTTCACCCCTGACTTCAGGAATCAAAGGTAACAGGGCAACTTCTCTACAGCTACAAATGGGAACATTTATTCAGAGCCCCTGGAGCTACACCTTTTAATGCTGGCAGAGTTTAGCGCAGCGGTGCCTGTTGTTTGGTGACCGAGCCAGGCATGAAGGAGGCAGAGCTCTGCACCTCTGGAAGATCATGGCTTCCAGGGCACCTGTCTCAGAGACCCTGTCCAAAGCAGAGTTTTAAAGGCACAATTCAAACACTTGATGAGTGACTGGAGGAAGACAGATGAGGAAGCAGAAATAAACAAGAGTGCCAGCTGGAGAGCTGCAGGAGGGGACGATGGGGTGACGATGAGCAGGTAATGAGCAGGAGGAGAGGGACTGATAGGCACTTAGGAAGGGAGGAGTGAAGGGTCAGTATGGAAAGGCATGAAACGATCATCAGAGAGGAAACATGAGGAGTACTGTCAAAAAGTATTTTCAAAAAATGGGACAATTTAGGTGGCATTAGGCCATGGCTAATGAAAGCAGGAAAGGCATTAGATGGATCCCCCTTTCCAGTTCATGGAGAATGGCCACAGGGCATCACTCTGTGCTTATGGATATGAACCTGCATAGTTTTGAAGTTAGCTGGAGACCCATGTGTTTTCCTTTCTTCCACCCCAGAGGAAAACCTTGGAGGGCTACATGGGGAGAGGATGTGAAGCCAAGAGAACCCTCTCAGCTCTTGCCTACCTTCTGCAACAGGAGAGAGCCTGAATACTTAGTTACAATGGAGTACAGCTCCCCGCCAAAGGCATCTGCCCAAGACTTCACTCTAAAAAGAGGAAAACAAGGAAAATCAGTGTTAATAATTCAAAGTCAGCAGAACTGCTTACTTCTTCAGACAGGGAAAACTCCATCTTTGTGAGTATGAACCCACCCCGTATTTCTCTAAGCCACTATAGCGACAATGACAGTGCTTTCTCCCCAGATTGCTAGCCAGATAAGCAGTAAGGCAGGAGGCAAGTGCTGCTTTTGGACTTTCTGCCCAGGACATCACTCAGTGAGGAGAAACACTGAGTTCTGCTGGTCTTGGTCACTATGTTTTGACTCAGAGTGGAATTTCTCTTGCCTAACTTTAGAGGTGCGAAAGTTGTACATTTGGTCTTAGATAGATATCATCTGGTTTCCTCTATTGTTAACAAAGTGAAATAAATAGCTCTGCAGACACCTAGTTGTCTTCACTAATTGCAGACAGAGCCTGGGGTGAAGGGCTAGACATCTAATGTCAAGACTGCTGAAGAGAAATAAGTGTCAGACCTGAAAGAAGTTGTCAAGGTTCACCCCTTGGATTTGGTTCCTAGAGCTGTGTGGGGCAGAGACTAATGAGCCAGATGAATTCACTGCTCTCAGTGGAGATACTACAGCTGATAATGCCAGAGTAGACTATGCACCTCATCATAAAACAGTACTCGCATTTGTGCCATCCTGTAAATAACTGATGATAGCACTACCACATGGAGAACATAAGGATGTTGAAGAGCAGCCTGAACACTGAGCCATCCAAATCAAAATAGATGGCTCTTGTAATTGACAGAGCACTTCATCAGAAATCTGTTACATGATTCACATTAGGCAGTTCCACCTACATGCAGTTCCTTCAACAAGGATTCACTTAGGAGAGATTTATTTAATGGAATAAATGGCCTTCTCCACTTACCAGAATACACTACTTATTTATGGGGTGCAGAGTCTTACCTACGGCTTCCAGTAAATTTCTTCCAGTCCTAAGCAGACTTTAACCTCAGGGCCTGATTTCCCAGTGCATTGCACCACTTTCGTGACAGAATAATACGCCAACATAGAGATGAGCTCTGGAGTAAAGCCAGTGAAGCAACGGTGGAATAATCACAACAGCTAACTTTAGCCCAGGAAAGTCTGTTTAGGCTCCCCTCTTGCAAATAGAGACAGATAGCAGCTATAGGGGATGATCTGGAGCATACATAACACTTCTGCTCTGAACTGCAGTTCTCTCCACTGCCTATATAAGGATTATAATGAGAGAGTGGGTGCCTTTTTTAATCACTCCTTAATTGGCAATGAGGCGTTCATTTCTAATCACTGAGTGTGATCTAGCACCAGCTGAAGTCAAAAAGAACAAGGCGGCTTCTTTTTTTTTCCTTTTTTTTTTTTTTTTTGACATTGTGCTCTGCATCTTATTTTGACAGCCAGAACTTTTATCTCTTCATTTCATTCTTAGAGAACAAAGAATACAGGTACTTGCTAGGAGATCAGGATTTATTGCCCCATATCAGAGTTATTCTAGCAAGCCTAGAATAAAAGAGGAAACCAGAAACAGGGACCCCATGGGATGCTTTTGTGTTTGTTGTAGTGACTAACTGTCCTGGTTTTGGCTGGGATAGACTTAATTTTCTTCCTAGTGCTGTATTTTGGATTTAGTATGAAAAGAATGTTGATAACATACTGATGTTTCTAGTTGTTGCTAAGTAGTCTGTTAGTCAAGGACTTTTCAGCTTCCCATGCTCTGCCAGGTGCACAAGAAGCTGGGAGGGAGCATAGCCGGGACAGCTAACCCAACTGGCCAACGGGGTATTCCATACCATGTGACGTCATGCTCAGTATATAAATAGGAGGCGTGGTCCAGGAAGTAGCAATTGCTGCTTGGGTATCGCTCAGCGGGTGGTGAGCAATTGCATTGTGCATCACTCATTTTGTATCTTCTATCATTATTATTATTATCATTATTTTCCCTTCCTTTTCTGTTTTATTAAACTGTCTTTATCTCAATCCATGCATTTTACTTTTTTTTTCTTTTGATTCTCTCCCCCATCCCACTGAGGGGAGAGGGGAGTGAGCGAGCGGCTGTGTGGTGTTTGGCTGCCTGCCGGGTTAAACCACAACACTAACGCATTCCCTGAGGTATGAGGATCTCTGAATCAACACCTAACTCGATGCCCATCTGCTGCTTCTGGTTTTATAACTTTTATGTATGAGATGTTTTGTGCTGATATTAACTAATATTCTCCAGTCTCCTCTCCTTTTACTGTAGAGAGAACCTAAACATGAAGTTTGGGATGATAGTAATTTTAGCAGGAAGGTTTATTTTTACCCCATTTTCCTCCTAAAAAAATGAGGTGCACGTGATCCTGGTCTTTCTGTTTTGTGTCGTGTCTGTGGCCATCCGTGTGCCCCTATTCTTTCCAGCCCTCATCTTTTTTCAACCCAGCAGGGTGGAAGAGTCTGTGATGTTAATTTCTGACAAGTGGGTGCAGTTGGGCAGCTTCAGCAGAAAGATGTTATTATTGAGGTAAAAGGTCCACAATACCAGCTTAGCAACGATCAGTCAGTAGAGAGGGCAGCCACAGACACAGTTTCATAGAAGACCCAGCCCTGCTGCTCATGGATCTGCCTGTTTGTGAAGTCCTGAAGTCCACCATGACTTGGGATTCTCGACTTTCATAAAAACAGGAAAAGTGAAGGTGGGTTTTTAGCCTTTGAAGATGTGGCAAAAGAATCCTAAGTATATGAACCTTGAAACTTCCGGTAACAGCAGAACTCGAGGATAAAATGGTTGGGATTTGTGTAATTTCACGATTTCTACGCGGGTGCCCTAGGTGTCGGATGCTCAGCCGGGGAGGGGTCTCCCAACCCACCCGAGGCAGCAGCCCCACAGCCACTTCTGAGCCACCTCTCCAGCTTGAGGGCTGATATTTCTGCTGATCTCAAAGCAGCTCTCCGAGGCACCACGCCGCAAAACCCACTCACCCTGGGAGAGGCAAAGGGCGTGAGGAGGAGGAGAGGAGGAAGGAGGCGCAAAGGCAGGGGAGAGTAGAGAGAGGGCCAGAGACCGGCAGCTTTGGAGGGCTGGATGGAAAGTTAGGGGGCACAGAGGAATGAGAGGGCACAAAGGTCCCGAAACCCTGTGTGACAGGACTGAAGGGTGGGTAATTAAAAATATATGGTGGCATTTCATGGAAGTCAAAAAGGAGGCAAGTGAAGAGGCAGAAATATGCTGGCATTTACATATTTAAAAGACAATTGTTTGCCAGGGAAGGGAGTGACCTTAGAGTACTGGGAAATTAAGGGCAGCCTGCTGAATTTAAATAGGTTTCTTTATTTTTTTCATAAACAAGTGAGAGAAAAGGTCAGTCTAAAATTCATCAGGTTGCAGAGGAATTTCATCTAAGGCTGCTGGCTCCATGAACTCAGGAGCAGATGTATAGAGGCGGTAGGGGCAGCCTAAAGAGGCCATACCAGGTTGATCTTCACCTCTCCCACCAGCATTTCCTGATGTTTCCAGTACCCCAAGAAGCAAAGGCTGAGCAACCAGCCCCCAATCCTCACCATCCTCACAGCTGCAAGCACTCCTGCCCGTGCCACGGCCAGCTGACGAGCAGAGTGGTGGCCAGGAGGAAAGAGGAGGTGGCTTCTGTGCTGAACCTGCACCCCAGACACATTGCTAGTAATTGACTGAGCAGATTTTTTGCACCGCTGGAGTTAAAGCTGAGTGAGCTTTGCAAAGATGTGAATAAGTTGGCGACGAACCGAGCGTAGTGCTGCAAAGCCAGGCACGGCTTGGGGAGCAGCACAGGCCGACTTAGCCTTGTGTCACTTAATTGTGATTGAACCCAGCTGGTGTTTAAAAGCCTCTGGTTTTGCGTCCCCAAAATGTCCCTGTGCAATCTATGGAGCAGGTCCATTTTCTGCTGATTTACTCCCTTTGGTCCTCTGGCCAATGTGTTCTTCTACTCAAATTTCATTCGAAAAGGGCAACTTTTTTGTTTTAGTTGAATTCATGAGTGGATTTGAAACACCAGGGATTAATTTAGCTGTTGGTCTGGTTTCAGTACCAGGGGAGAAAAGCTCTTTTTCTATTGTTTATTCTTTATTCTTGTACATGAATAAGTTCCAAATTGTGCAAAGTGACATAACTCTTTTCTCAGTAGTAAAGGGCTATCACATTATAAGCAAACACATCAGAAAAGGATTTGGTCAGAGATTGCCTGCCTGTAATCCCTGCACTTGTATTCAGTGGTGAAAACAGCAGAAAGGACAGGCTGGCTTCTTAAGGCCACAGATTTCAAGGCCAAAAGGTATTTCCATGCAGTATTTACCCTGGGCACGGAAAGTCAATTTTTATTTTGCACGGTTTGAAATTATCAGAAGTTGGATTTTATTCTGTGTAACCTCTGCACCCTTTTTGTGAAACCCAAATCAGAAGCACTTTGCTGAGGAGGGGCTTGATAGCGCAGCCAAGAATAAAATTGGTGACAAAGTTTCCTGAAACCCCCCCGGATAAAGTCAGCGCAACTCTTGGTAATCACGTGGGCTGTGTTGGCGAGCACATCTGCAAGGGTCTTATTGGCAATTTTTGAATATAAAACATTTTCTCAATCTCAGGAAAGGGCTTGAGCTGACTTTGGTCAGTTTATCAGACATATCTCCTCCTGAAACTGGACGGCAGTGTTGTCTCCTCTCCAGACCAACCCGCTGTCCTGCGCAGACAGACCTATCCCAGCTCCAGAGAAGCTGCCCCACAACAACTTTTACCAACCAACGCGGTGCTGATATTTTTAATCCTTAAAGGATTTAACTTGCCTAAATCAACATCAGAAGGTGAAGTTTTTATAAACTGGGTTTGCTGAGAGCTGTTAGCCTCCGGGTGGGCTGCCGGGGCGGGCTGCACTGCTGGCAGGGAGCTTTCCAGCAGCGACCGTGCCAGAGGAGTCGCTCATGCACACCAACACGCACGCGGGCATGGGTGCCCTGCAAACCCACATCCAAAAAGGTGCATCAAGATTCCCCGCATGTGCACTAGCACCCCGACCCAAATGCAGCACGTGCACAAAACATGGCTGTTTATGCCTTGTATCACAGCTCAGCTTTTCATTCCTACGCTCCAGGGCTCTGGGAAGGGCTATTACACCCTCTGTAGTAAGGTGGAGCAGGAACAAGCAAGAAAAGGTGCCGTGGCCTCTTTCCTCTATTTAGCCTCCCCCCACTAACATCCCCTGACATCCGCGCACATGAATAAACATGCATGTGTGTATTACCCAGGCTGCGTATATGCGCACAACGGCTTTTTTCAGCCATCAGTGTACCAGACCACTACAAGGGATCAGAGCTTCAGAGCTGCAAACCTTGCACTGCACGATGTGGATCTCACGTGTATCAAAGAACAGATGCATCTTCGCTCAAACACCCTGCGCGTATGCCTCCCGAGGCCAGATCCTGACCAGTGCTACGCATCCCGGGGCTGTCCCCGGCCGGCTGCAATCAGCAGCATCTGCTGGAACCGCTCTGCTAAACTGGGGAGCTGCTAAACTGGGGCTGCTGATGATTGCCTCCACGGCTGAACCTCCACAAGTTGCACCAGCRGTGGGGTTTTATGAACGTGTCTTTAAACTGGTTTTGCCTTCTGCTGCCCAGTGCATTAAGCAGAGCATTAATGGATGTCAAAGTGCTTAACTAAAGCAGATGAGTATCATTGCTCTACTTGACGAATGGGGAAAATGAGGCATTGCATCCACGCTAGACCTGGGAACTGAATTTGTGGCTCCCATGACYGTGTCCTTTCCCAGGAGCCATCACCACCATCGTAAAGAAACACCACCCCCCTGCAGCGACGTACCCTGCCCGAGGAGCCTGCACCCGCAGTGCCTGCCACTGCTGGGGAGGCACTCCCACCCGCCTGCCTGTGCCCATGGCATTGCCCACTCCATGCCAGAAACACTCCACGCCAGAGAGAGGGAAACACTTACGTCTCCAGTGGGATCTTCGTCTGGGCCCTTGCGGAGGGCAGGAGGCAGAAGAGCCAGAGCATCATCCACGGGACAGCCCAGGGCCCCATCCTCCACGCGCCAACCATCAGCAAGGGGACCGGCTGGTGGGATACGGGGGCTCCCCGCCCTTCCTGCTGCCCCGGGGGGGGTCCCACGCAGCCCCCGCCATGCTGCTGGGCCAGGTGCCCTGCCGCTGCGGGGCCGAGCCCCGAGGTGACCCCAGTTGCCTCCGCCCTGGGGATGTCGCTCCTGCTGCCGGGCGCTGTCAGTGGCCTCTGGCACCAGGCAGGCAGCCAAAAACCCACCGGGGACCCTTGTCGGTGGGCACCCGTGGGTGTGGTGCGTCTCCGTGCCCCGAGGACTGGCCGCGCCGGGAGGGAGCTCCGCACCGGGAGCCGCAGCAGCTACATAATCCCCCACCAGCCCCTTAATCCCCTTGCCGAGCAGCAGCAGCCACAGATTTAGGGAAGTGGAGTGGGATAAAATCGCCCAGGATTACTCTGATTCCTGAAGACGGGTCTCGGCTTCTCCAGCCGGAGGTCAGGCTGTGCCTGCTTTAAAGGGGTCGCATCCACACCCCCAAAAAAMCCCATGACCTTTGCTCTCTGTCCATCAGGCCTCCCTGTTGCACCGCAGGTTGCTGGCAGGTCACCCTGGCACCATCTCTTCCCCGCTGGTGACCCGGGGTTGGGACCAGGAGTGTGGGGCACGTGGCAGGCTCCTGCAGGCACCAGCGGGTTTGTGCCGTGCCACCGCCTGGCTGAGGTTTGCAGAGGACCGACGAGGTCGGGCAGAGTCAGTGCCTTGGCAGCATCCAGCGCAGGTCCTGCCGAGGTGGTCGTCCTCCAAGCCATGTCTAAGGACCTCACACAGGCAAGAGGAGAGGAGAGAAAATGGGCTGTGGGAAGCAAAAATGGCATGAAAAAAAGGACTCTGCCAGTTAACTGATCGCCTCCTAATGTGAGCGATTATTTATTAATAGTCGAACCTTTCTGTTGGGGCAACATTCAATTGAGATTGCCATCCCCTCATCTGTGTCTGGAGACCAATGAATCAAAGGAGCCCAATGGCTGAACTTGATGAATAGCAGCAAGTAGCAAACTGTGTGCTCAGATGAGGGGCATGCTATATAAGCTCATTATCGTCACGAGAAGTATGAATTATAAATAACTATAGATACGGCAGTGGAAAGATTATAAATGACTAGAGTGACCTATTGAACAGCTTGGCTCTATGGCTATGGATTAACCCGTTTATTGGAGTATATTCCAATCATCTTTTGCACCTTTACAAATGGCTTATTTAATATAAAATGCAAAGCCACACTACATCGTTAGGTTTCTCGTAATGATGTGGAGGGGGAAACTGCCTGTCAAAGCACTGAAGTAAAACTAAGGCACGTATTATAAATGTGCTATTGAGTGCAGCATTGGTGCRGCACATTAAATGGGATAATAGAAGCGGCAGAGGAAATACAGAGAAGGGAATAAAACCGCGAAACGTGGAACAGAGGTTAAATTGCATGATGAACAGGCTGAAAGCCCGGGGTGAGCAATTAAGTAATTAGAGGAATAACTCACCTCAGGATAGGATGGTTTCATCATTTATTACAATCTTTACTCCAGACTGAGCATGTTTTTTTAAGTTACGATCTTCTTCAAGCAGAGGTTGTGGGCCTGAAGGGCGGAAATTTCCAGATGATGTTATTAAGTCTGTGTAAAGGGTTACACGGGAAGGTTGAAATGGTTCTTTCTGACCTTAAAATCTACAAAAAATCAATTTCTACACAGACAAACACTCTAGAGACAGTGCCTTCAAGGTTCCGCATGGCTGTACAGCAAATGCCATAGTCAGCATATGAAGGCATCAGGCAGAGCAGATCTGGATCTTAGTAATGCATTTCTCAAATGGCCAAAATGCGGTGTGGGGGCTCTTGCCCTGAAAAGAGGTACATACAGACCCGGACGGGGCCCCAGGGGGAAGCTGGAGGTGAGGACAGTACAGAGAAATGTCTTCCTCCCAGAAAAGCTCGTTGCAGACAAGGGGTGCAGCGTGTTGCCCGTGGGAACAGAAGGAGCTGATTGCCCTTCCCCTGACTCTGGCCTCGCGCTGCTGGGACTGGGGACCACGGGGCTGGGCTTCTGCTGCCGCCTCCTTCCTCTGCAGCCTGAAGAGAGGAGAAGATTGCTCTTCGCGGGGCTAGGAAGACTGACCATCACGGTCTCATTTCTCCATGTTTACCAGGATTAAAAATGAGGGGTAGCGTCCAGGGTGGCAGGCTTCCCTGTCTGGATATTTCAGGGAAGAGATGATAAAAATTCATGTTCTGAAAAAAATCTGAAATGAGATCTGAAGGCAGGAGAATCAACGTTTTAGGTAGTATTTTCTCTCCACTTTGCAAGGAGCCATAAGCAAATAGTTTTTGTAAGTGATTTTTGCAGGATCTTTTCACTAACCCTTCCAGCCACTGTGTGCTATTTGCAGCTGGGACTCGGTTTAATCCAGATGGGTTCTGGCAAGAGCCCTTGTCTAGGTGTGTTTGGAAAAACCTGAAACACTGATAGAAAAGGCAATGAGACACAGCAAAATGCTGAACTGGGAGATCCAAATCCCTTTATTTGGATTTATCTCATTTACTAGATATATCTCACTTAACCCCTTAATGATCTAAAGTTGCAGGGGAGTGGGATTTGAAGATGAAATGAAAATAGCAGAGAAAACTGAAAAACCCCAGGTGACTGGAGGGCCCTTAATGGGATTAGTGCGCATCCAGTTACTTCTGCAGAGCTCAGCCACCACAGTGCGCGAGCACAGTTGGAGCACGGGAAGGAGAAAAACGATGGCAGGGTCTGACTGGGGAAAAAGAAAATTAATCCTATGAGAAAGAACGAAAGCAAAGACATAGGAAGGAGTGAGAACTTAAGGCTGCAAGAGGTATGGGGTGAGCGAGTACAGCAAATTAGAGCTAAATTTGCAAAACCATGGGGCAATAAAAAAATGCCAGTGCGATTTTGTGCTGTATTCACAGGCAGGGAGAAGATTTATCAGCTCTATCCATTTCTGGTCTGACTAGAACCTGACTTCAGTTTGGATTGTCTTGTTATGAGAAGATACTGGCAAATGTCAAGACCAGCCAAAGAACAAATATCATCAAAACACTGGTGTAAGCAGTGTATGAGCAGAGTTTATTAAGACAGTAGAAATCCTCATTTGTTCAACGCATTCATGTGGTGACCCTGACCTGGAAATGCCTGAGCAGACTAACGTGTAGTCTTACAGCGGGGTAAAAATAAGGAGAACGGGGCAAAATGAAGAAAGGGGAACTCTACACTGAGCATCAGAGAAAGCTGATTAGAAAGATGTGCCGGGCATGGCACAACCTCTTGAGGCAACCTCTCTCCATGCAGTACTGGTCAATAAGGCACGTTTTGTAGCAGTCAAGTGTCTCTTTGTTAGAAAGTCAGCTGGAACAGGGAATATGGCAACAACCTTGAACACAGCAAAGAGGAAAGTATGCAGCTTCATGGAGATGAAGAACAGATGGGACAGTGTCTCAGCCTCCTCAGGCATCAAGCTCATTGTGATACTACTCCTGTTGCCAGGAGGTTTATCGGGCTGAAGCTGGTCACCAGAGACACCCCATGGCCCCCGTGGTACTGATCTCCCAGTTGGCCCATGCAGTGAGGCAGGGGTGCTCCCTCCTGTTTTCTGGGTACTCTGGAGCAGTGTCTCACTTGCCCACACGGAGCAAGCATCAGGGTCCTTTTTGCACTGTAGATATCAGGACTGGGGAAGAGGTTGCAAGAGATCAGCACTGACTTGTTTTTCATTCTGGAGACACTGGGATCTTGCTGTGTGCCTGCCACCACCGCATACCTCAAAGCAAGTCTTTGCTCCACCATGATCCTGAACTTAAAACATCTGGGACATAATCACTTAATAAGAATAATTTGCTTTGATTTTGAATAACTTAAAATAAGGGATGATGGGAATAAACTATGCGGTCTTGTTCACAGCAGATGCGTTTATCTGAGATCATAATCTTGTGCCTCTCATTATCTCTTGGCAGGACTCCTTAGATAAGTATCTGGGTACAAAAGCTCCTTTCTACCCTGGTCAAACATTCTGCTTGTGAAACTGCTCTCTCAACCGTGTTTGAGCTTGTGTCCCATTTGGGAGATACGAGGACGATGTCTCTGGCCTGCCTGAGTAGGTTCAGCTGTTCCTCGGAGTGGTTTGGAAAGCAGTCGTGCAGTGTTTTGCCAATACTAGAGAATCCGATCTCCCTGTCCCAGCAGCTGCCAGGAGGAGGGGGCCATTGCCAGAAGCAGCGATGGAAAAGCACTTTTAGTCGTGGTTTTACTGGCTGGTCATGCAAATCTCTTCTGATCAGGTTTCAGTGCTGTGGAGAGTTAGCACTCACAAGCTGAGTTTGCAGAGGTGTGGATTTAATAGCTGAGCGGGGACGGGGAAGAGGGCTGCAGACTCGCTTCTGCATGAGTGCTGATGCTGCAGGCAGGCCCTAGGCTGGGGAGGTGTCCCTGCAGCTGAGCACTGCCCTCCCTCCCATTTTGGTCACATCAGGACCTGTGCAATCCCAGCTGAGCTCCGGAAAGCCACAATACAATGGGGAGATGCTGTTTGGTCTAGGACTGGGTTGGCTGCGTGACTGGCGGTGTGCCTGGGACCTGAGAAGTTTGGGTTGGTGAGACCTGAAAGATGTGCAGCGCTGGGTGGTGCTGGGTGGGCACAGCCTCTTTGAGTGCCCATTTGTGGGAAAATGATACCTCCCTCACTCTCAGGTGTGTTTTGGATTAAATTAGTTGCTTTTAACACCGTCTGGGTGCAGGGGCAATGCTTTATGCAGTCTGAAGCTGTGTGTGGAAGGGTTCCTCTGCCATTGGAGCCCAGGCTGACAAGTGCTGGTGCTCACAAGGAGACCCTGGTATGACTCCATAGAGCAGGTACACAAAAGCCTGTTTACCATGGGAATGCAACTAATACCTGGATACCTGATACCCCACTAGAATCTCTGTAGAGTGGGACAGATTCACCCCTAGTGTAACACGGCGGGGAGAGTTGTACACCGACTGACATGTAGGCAGGTATTATACCACTGACTCTTTTCTTTTCAGGTTGCCTCAGGAGCAGTGAATAATAGATGAATATCTGCCCTGCAGAGCATCATTAGACGTCAGCAGGATGTCTCGGACCAAATGTGTCCTTTTAGACCCCACATTCCACCCGGGTGCTCTGTAAATATCTGCCTGCAGATCCATTCATCTGCAAGCTCATGCTCTCCCCGTTGTTTATAGAAGCAGCCACATAGGTGTCATATTAATTAATGCCTTCGGCTGGTTACTTTACCTTTTTTCTGTTCTATTTTTTTCTACAGCTCGGCTCTAAATTTAGACTTGTTTAAATACTCCAAGATGAAATAAGCGTTGTTTTTTTTTTTTGCTAGCAGCATTTTAAACCCTCATCAGGCACAGTGTTCTGAGCAGCAGGAAATTTAGGGCATGGAGGGAGACACCAAGGGAGAGCAGAACGCACAGGAAACAAAGAGCACTGAAGCATCTTCCCACCATCTCTGAAGGCAAGGTAAGAAAAAAACAGAAAGAATAAAGAAAAAGGAAAAGGAAAAGGAAAAGTAAGTGAAAGCAGATGCTCAGTTTGGGGAGAACTGTGAGCAGGGAGCAGCTTTCCTGGGTGCTGTCACAAAGGCACCAGAGTGAAAGTCAACTTTATCCTTATCTCTCTACTACCAAAGGGTTAAACTTAATCTTTTCCATTTCAAGTCCACATGACCTAAAGGAACTTGATTAGGAGGAAGGGAAACCCCATTTTAAAAGAGATTAAAGCCTTTTATGATAAAGTGGCTGCACTAGAACAGCTTTTTCGAGGGAGGAAGCTTTGCTTCATGGGGAGCCCCCGGAACTGTGGTGCCCCAAGTGACTAAATAAATGATGCCACTTATTCTGCTAATCTCCACGGCCGCAAAGACACTTGACTCAGTGTATGTCTAGCAACACTGTTTGTGTTGCCAAATCCTTCGTATTAAATGCATGATGCAATGACCCTATTCAGAGGACACGCGACAAATACCTCCTTCTCCCTACTCAGTGTGTTAATAAGGATTTTGCAAGGTTGTCAGGACAGAGGTATTTGGGCCAAATTAGGGTTGCTCCAGCCTGGCTGGGCTAGAAAGAAGGAGGGTCCCTTCTCCCATGTGTTCCCCTGTCAGGGTCAGCAGATGTGGGGGGCGCAGAGATGAGTTACTTGCCTTCGTGGTCTGACTTTATGGCCTCACCTCTTTGCTGAAATCCTGGTGAGGATTTATTAGGTAACGGCTGTAGGGTGCTTTGGAAATACAGGGTGTTCTCTAATTCTCTGCACTCTTGCAAAGGGAGACAGTGTAGCCCCCCGGGCCGGGAACCGCCTTCTCCCTTGGCAAGTGATCTACAAGGGCGAAGCAGCAAACCACTCTGCTTCGCTCCCCTCCCCTGATTTATTTGGATCACATTGTCAGTGGTCCAGGGGTTGGACCGAGCCCACAGGGTGGTTTTATCTGTTCCCTGGCAATGGAGGGGGTCAGGGAGCCAGTGGAGCTGGGCTGCAGTACTCCGCAGACCTCTCTGTAGTGATCTGGGCATTAAACATCTGCCTGTCAGGAAAAATGGCATCAATACAGATGAGCTGACTATCCCCAGCGTAGCGTCTGTGGGCCACAGGCTCTGCGGCTGTGGGTTTGCACAATATATACAGCAGCCGTGCCTGATCCCTGGGGAAGCTGCTGCACGCTACCGTAGCATAAATGAAGGGCAATGTCAAGGCAGAAAGCCTTTTTTCATCTTTTTTTTTAAATCTTTCAAAGCTTTTCTATTAATTTTTTTTTTTTTTTTTTTTTTTTTTTTTTTTTTTTTTTTTTTTTGCTGATACTGAGTGTCCAGGCAAGACCTAGTGTAGAAATGCATATCAGCATTGCTGGAATATTCAGAAATCAATTAAAAATCTTAAAAGTTTGATTTTTTTTTTTCCCTTCCGTTTGATTTCACAGAAGGGAGCAGCTTTGCCAAAATTCTAGGTCACAAATTATAACACTTCATGCTTTTCTCCTTTGAAAACAAGACTATTTTTTTCCTCACAAAAATCAGAGGTGATCAGTTTCAGTGTGATTAAAGATAAAAGCTGGGCTTCAGATACATTTTATCACACATTGATGTAGGTGTAGATAAAAACAGTCCATTCTTTCATGAATATTAATGAAAACATGTTTTGTGATTTTAAGCAACCATGAATTGTTATTAAAAATACCTTGACAGTTTGGAAGAAGAGAAAGGGGTGGGGGAAGGGCCTGCAAGGCTTTCCACATCCGATTAACACCATTTTGCAGCAGCTTGCGTTTTGCTCCTCAATTACTCTGTAGCGAGTGTGAAAGGTGTTTCCCTGACCTACGGCTGCTCAACGGGCTGACGGGGAACCGTCTTCAGCCCATCCGAGCACGGCAGCGCCGGCACTGTCTCCTTTTAAACTCTTTAACCTCTGGTTACAATTCAAGTCACTTCCCATCACCCTAAATTGCCTCCAAGTCTGTAATTAGCTCAGTCACCTGCCAACTTTCATAACACGCTCTCACTCTTCCTCCCTTCAACATCTGACAGCATCTCACTCGGCGAGCGGCTTTCAAAGAGATTTTCCCTCCACCCCAGGGGTTTTCGTGCTGTGAGCCTGCCCCGAAAGGATGAAGATACAAATCATGTTGTGCCCAGAAGGATCATTAAACACCATCTTTGATTTCCTTCAAGGAGCACAAATTAGCTGAGGAAGCAAACCCGTGCATTTCTTGCTAGCAGTTTTGGTTCATGTTTTTAACCCCCATCAGCATGGGATGATAGAGCCGGGAGCCCCCTGCGATGGGTGAGGTCTCTCCACATTGCAGCCATCTCCTCCCGACATGGGTGCTGGCCGAGAAGAATGTCAATTCCCCAGGAAAGAGTGGCTCACGAGGATTTAGCCTGGTCTAGGCACATATGTTATGAGAGCAAATTATCTCTCTCTTACTGCTGGAAGGTGTAACAGTGTGCAAAGCATATGTCTGAAAAAATCAGTTTCTAGCAGCCTCACTTATTCTGCTTCCTCCTGCTGTTAGCAGCTGGGCAGCACGTGGGACAGTCAGTAGAGAGATAGGGTCAGCTCGGCAAAACATTTGCTTGGGTCAGGGACAGAGCAGTCTGCAGCATGCTTGAAATAAAACTAAGAACTGCATTCACTGTCCATGACAAAAAGTGGAATTTAGGATTACCAGAGCTATCGATAAACAAATAACGCATGCATATGTTGCAAAAAAAGAACATTTGAATTCCGAGTTGTGATGTCTGTCTAAAATCATTTGCCGTTTGCTAAAGAAGCACTCCAACTGCCTGCCTTCTGGTTAGCGCAGCGTCGAGGTTGAAGTTAACATCTTTCTGAGCCAGAGGCTCCTGAAGTTTCAGACAGAAGCCAAACAGTTGTGCCCCGAGGGATTCCTTCACCGGAAATCTGATGTGCATAAAGTAGGCTGAGCGGCACTGAAATCTCATTAGCAATGGTTGCTTGCTGCAGCTCTGACCTTAGCTTAATTCGTTCAAGTGATGCTGGAGCTAATTGGCATTCTCAGTTTGGAGCGATTCCCTTTTCTAGCTGCAGTTTAAACCTGGATCTACTCTGCTCACCAGGCCTATAAATCCCCGAGAAAGAAAAAGCATTACCTGGCTCTTCTTGTACCCTAATGTACAGTCTCACACTCTGACAGCCACTAAGCTACTTTATGTCTGTGTAGGGCCCAAAATATCATAGCAGGCAGCGGTGAAATGAGTGTTGCAGCTTGCATGCTGATAATTCTGGTGGAGCACTTCTGCTCTGAACACTTAAAACAGCCATTAGACCGCAATGTCTTTGTCCATTTTCAATGCACTACGTTGCAGGAAATTAAGACCACATCTGAGAGACCGGGATGGATGGAGTCAGCAAAGCCGCCCCGGCAATGCCGACCCAGGAGCACTGGCAAACGCTGGTTTGAAGGGGCAGGTCCCCATGGTGGCTCTTGCAGGGTACATGTGAGCTGTGCCTAACTGGGAGGGAGAGGGACGGCAGCCTCTTCCAGCACGGGGGACCCATCACGCTGTTGGTGTTGTGTCTCAGGAGAGCCCTGGGAAGAGGTAGGTGACGTTTCCATTGCAGGCCGGGACACAAGTGCTCTCAGCTGAGCAGCCATGGCTGTGCAGAGGTGGCTGCGACCCAGCAGCAGTGGCATGCTGTGCTGCACGGCGACCTGCCTTTTTGACACTAGTGGTGTACGTAGTCTAAATTATTATATCAGGCAGGTCATATTCAAGTTTCCCCCTGCACTTTCCAGCTATGTAAGACTCTACCAGCCACCGAGTGTCACCTACCCATGTGGAGCCCAGTGCTGGAGGGAAACCACGACCAAACACGACAGCTGGGTTTTACAGCATACGCTGTTATGCAGCCTTACGGTTATCCGCTCTCTGTCGCCAAGGCACAGGGCCAGCCACATCTGCCAGGACACTCCACCTGCTCTCCTCTTCCAGCAAATTCCCCTTACTCAACTTGCACCTCCACTCTGCAAGCTCCAGCTCATTTAGGAGGTGAATTCCTGAGACTGGTTGCGGTAGGGTGGTACGCAAGGCCAGAGACCTAACACTCCTGATCACACCCTGGAGATGTAAACAGTGCCTGGGACTTCACAAGTCCTTTGCTGGGGCACCTCCAAACTGTGCTGTGGCTATTGCCACAGTCCTCGATTTCTYATCAGCTTTGTCCCATCTTTAAAGTGCCATAAGCTCCCACTTGTCTTCTAGAGGCTTTCCAGAGCTCTGCCGATTTTTTTTCCTGTGTGCTAATGTCTGGCTTCACATCTACAGACAGCTGCTTCCTCCTCGTCTACCCAGGCAGAAGCAGAAAATGCAAAGGTTATTCACTTCCAAAGCCTTCCCTCCAAGGATGATCTCCAGCAGCAAAGGGCAGGCTGTTGTTCTTTCTCATCTCACTGACACGAACATCTGCTGAAGGTGATCAGGAAAGAAAGGAGCTCACTGCTTTCACATTCTTCCCAAAATGCTGGGGGGAGGCCAGCTGCCTCAAATACTGCACGCTGCTGGTCATACCCGGGCTAAAATATAAAAAAAAAACCAAACCCTGACACATCTCGTATGGAATAAGATGGAAGCAGAGGAGGCTGATGTAACTAAAAACTCCTTAGAATTGATTGCTTAGGAAGGCTAGGAAAGCTGACAGGCTAGAACAGCCATGGAGCCCTTTTCCTGCTTTTTGGCAGAGGACACAGATTAGCTGGATTTAGTACGGTGCTGCACATGTTAACCAAGTTGAAAATTGTTATTAGCACTAGAAAATTGCGAGTTGTGCATATGGCAGTTCAGGGCCAATAAGGTGTAGAAACAAATGCAGCTAACGTGCTTGAGAGCACACAGCGAGCTCAATCTCTGTACAGGGGCTCTGTGTAGACAAGGTGAAAAGTTGCTGCATTCAGGAGTCAGGAATATGTTTTATCATCCACGGTGGTTTTGGCATTGCTGAGCAGTGCTATGCTGGGCCGTGGGCTTTCTCTGGAGCATGAAGACTGGGGTGGCAATGGACAGGGGCAGAAACAGATCTGAACAGCTCAATAGTCCAACTTACTCTGGCAAACTCGTGTTTTGGGGAAGTCGCTAACACATGGGAGGTTTTTCCTTTTCCTCTCCCACTGAAAATGGACTTTTTGTTAATTCTGGTCTTTTCTGAAATGCCAGAAGCAATTGCTCACCTCTGGACAGACCATCAAAAAACCTTTAAGACTCCCATTAAGCTGATGCAGTCATCTGGCAGAAGAAAAACATTTCTAAGGAGGAAGCACAACAGCAGCTTTGTCAGCGGCGCGTCGCAAATCACATCAGAGACTCCGAGCAAAGAGCTGAGGGAAGAGCAGATGCTAATGGGACGGGAAGGATAATGGGAAACTTGCACCAACTGGCCTCTTTAGCGTCATCTCTATTACACAGCTGGAGAGAGTACATTTCAGAGCAACAGTAATTTATTTTTTGATCAATACTGGAATTGCATATGAAAATACTGTCGCTGTTCCATTCATTCCTGCTGGCTTTGTTCATTTGTCTGGCCTACGGCAGGCACAGGGCACACCAGGCTGTCACATGCCAGCCTGTGGGATGCTGCAGAGGAAGGGAGAGGGGAAGGGATTCCTGCTGGGTCACATAGCACCTGCAAAGGGAAAAAATACAACATCAGAAATCCCGCATTTGTCAGGACTCATTTTTGGTCGCTAGGCTGCTGCTGTCGCCTTTATCTGTTCCTTGCTTTTTCCAGTTTTCCCCACCTACACAACACACTGATCTCTTATGAAGTGCTGCATCTTGGAAACAGAGCAGTTTGGGCTGGACTGAGGGATTTTTCTGTTTGCCGCAAACAAAAATGAAGTGATGGAGAAGGGAGCGAAGCCCCAGTGAGGCACAACTGAGCATCAGCCTCTGCCTTTGCCTCTTGACTTCTTCTGTGACCTCCATAAATCCATTATGGAACCACTCTTCCAGTCCACTTCAAAGGGAGATATTTCCTTCTCTCTCCTTTGGAAGGGTAATCTGTATAAAAAGCATTTCTAGATACTTTGTATCTGTCTAGCTATTTGTGCAAAAGCACTTTCAGAGCAATGCTGAAGACATAGAAAATATACATAAGAAATAGAAATCCTTTAAAATCATGTAAGAGTTCTCATCCAAAGATGTTTCAGTGCATTACAAAATCACCACTATTGTCAACCTTCCAAAAAAAGAGCAAATCGCTTTGGGTTAAATATTGACCAGACTATTTGTGTCCCTCCATTCTGTACCTGAACCTGCCCATCTTCCCTGCCATCTGTATATTCAGACCTGCCCCCTCAGCACCAGTGTAATTAAACGCGTTGTTATAGTGTGACAAGAAATGCCCCCAACTTTTCTCCTTCTATCACCTCCTAARCTGGTATTTTACTTCTGAAATCTTCCCATTTCATGAGTTGATTTCTTCAAGGTATGCACAGTAGCACTTGCAGAGTGCTCTGCTTTGCAAAGCTGGCTCTGGTTTGACTGCCTGCTGATGTCTCAGAAATGAGTGCTTATGGTCTTCATCTTTGGTGATCTGGCTGGTTCAATGCACTTGACACTGAAGGCTGGATTTAGCAGCCCCCCGCAGTCAGGGATTAGCTTAGTGTTTCTCCTGAACTTTAATGCTCTCTAAATTTCTGCTTTTATACAAGGAAGTGTAAGTTTTCCTGAACAAAATCGTGTTTCATTTGTGCTTTTCCATCTCCCTGCTTCCTCTTCCAATTGCTACACCTTCACTTCTGTCCCTACAGGTGAGCTGAAAATTCCCAGCTTTCACTTCTGTTTATAATTATTCACTATCCTTTCTTTTCTTATTGTACATCAGAGCCAGCATTTCTTCATACCTCTCAGTCAAAGGAGTTAACTGGAGATTCTTCATCTTCTTTATGTTTCTACTCATTCCTTCTACCCTTCCCTTGACGAAGCTCGTGTTTTACGATTCCTGCAGGAACTTTTCTCAAAGACAACAAAGCTTTTATTTGTTATAGGAGTCATCATCTTCACCTTTGGTGCTGTTGCGATTGTCCAGACATTCCTAAGTTGTAGCACACATTTTTGGTGGGATGTGATCCACTTGAAAGTAGTATGTGGTGACAGCTTGTGCTTGCATGGCAGACATGGGCAAACATCTCCCTGCGAGCAGCTGCTTTGGAGGAACTGGAGGTGGGGATTATAGGAATTGAGGCAGTGGTAGGAGAGGACGCAGATTCCCTGGAAGCACTAGGTTTGGGCCTTCAGGTGTAGAAACAGGGGAAGGGAAAGGTGTACCACAAGAGGGTGAGGCAGCAAGGACAAGTGGTTGATCCTGCTTGCAAACACAGCTCTAAAAGAGATGGGAATCATACCTCTCTTGCCAAACAGCAAGCACTAAGTATGGGATCCCTGAATTATGTTATGATACTACAGCCTGACAGATCCTCTAATTCAAACTCTTGGCCACAGCTCGCTGCATCCATGGGAGAAGCCAGGAGAGGCACGACTTCCCTGAAAAGAACCTGAGAGGGGAGCCTCAGGCATAAGAAAAAACTTTCTTAGATGAATGAGAAATGCAGGCACTTTTACTAAGTGGTAGGTCTGGGGCTACTGCTCTAAGTGGAAAGAAGGCAGCTGTTAGTGAGCCAGGCTGCTAAGCAGCAGTAAAAATGAAGGAAAACAGAGCTTTTGTTCCCAGCCTGAGCAGCCCTACGCTGGGAGTGCTGCCAAGAGCCTGCATGCTCTGTTTCTCTCTCCCTCTAAACGTTTATTTACAGACAAGTGCTGAAGAAAAACACACAGGTGGGTAGGTTTTTGAAGCGACATAATAATAATAATCTCTCTATTTTGGTACGTTTCAGAAGTAGATTTCAGGTATCGGGTGAAGAAATACAGTACCAGTGGCTGTACCCACCAGCTACGTGGTGTAACAGAGATGCACAGCAGCATGGTTCAAGGCAACTCTGCATTCAACACATGGGCCTATGGAGCAGGCTGCCAGCACTTGGGCAAGAAAAGCGTTAATATTTATGTATGATCTACCGATGGGATTAGCATCCCTCTATGTATGCGGTAGCAGCTGTAGGACTTTGCCATCATTTCCCATAGTTCCCTCATGGCTTGAAAGCAGGTTCCAACTGAAATAGTCTATTCTATTCTATTCTACTGTCTTGCTGATAGTAAGATGTCACCCTTTCTATTTCTTGACTTTTGTTTAATCACCACATGCCAGAGGGTTTTTTCTTCTGCCTTTATTGACTGGTGGTGTTCCTGCAGACACACTGTTCTGAACTCAGAGCTTACTTTGCTTTTTGTGGAATTTGTCTCCAAATATAGTAAAAAGAGCTTTTAATTAATATATGCCCCAAATGGTTTAAAAAATGTTTTTTTGTTATATGTATGACTGAAGCTGCTACTCTCAAAAAATCTGTGGTGACTTCCTATTGTGTACACAAGATGTTTATTCTAAATTCATTCTTTGGAAGTTCTAGTTGCTTACCTTTTAAAAGGAAGAAGCACAGAAATTACTTGCAACTATTCCTTTCCATACCAGCTATAAAGTAAAGGTGTTCATATACTGGACACAATTTCTCCAAAAGCTATTCTTTAAAATGACCTAAAAATCTCTTTTTTCTCACCCCTTTATCTTTCCAGTGCTTATTTCCTGCTTGTTTCAGTAGTTTTCTCAGCTACACATACAAAAGCAATCTGGTTCCTGCATTTCACATTCACTTCCACGCTGGGCAGATTTATATCTGAACAGTCTGTTCAGGTTTGATGGTACAGTCTCCATTAAATGGGGGGGAAAAAAAAAAAAAAAAAAAAGAAGGGAAAATTCACCCAAACATCTGCTGTCTTGTGAGGAAAGGAGGTAGGGGCTGACTCTGATGTCAGTACTGGTTCAGTACAAGATGGTGGTGGTGGGGAAGGTGTTTGCAAAGACTAACTTTAGCCCAGTCAATCTCATCTCCCAGGCTAAATTAGGTTTGTACTGAGACTTGCCCTCAAGAGGATCTTGTCTTTCCACTGGCTCTGCAGAGAGCCTGGAGAGATTAGGCTCAGGAACAGTAGTTACCCTTTGTGGAGGTATCTGCAAACACTTTTCATGGATTTCCACACAGAGCCAAGGTAGGGGATAACAACGAAGTCACATTTTGATCTTTGTGGCATCTTCCGATTCTTTATGTCAGCGAAGAGGCAAAGGCCTTTAGATCACAGTTTCACAAAAGCTTCAAGTAGTTTAAGGCAGTACTGCAGCTCAATCTCCCGCCTCACTTTCCTCTCCCCGCATCCCACCCACTTATCGCCATGGCTGCACACCCCTACCCATACACTGATACAGGTGGCTGGGCTGCTGCCCCCTGAACTCATCTAGGTTAAAACCAGCCTTGGCATGGAGGGAGTCTTAACCTGGACTAATTCTGCTGCAATACGTTTTACAATGTAGCCATCTTAATCAAAATAAAAGAGAAAAATAAAGGAGAAAGGAAGGAAAGACTGGTGTGGGAGCAGGGATGAGCAGCTAGGAGTGGGTGGCTGGGACGGGCTGCCTCTTCAGCAGCAGAGCCTGCTTAAAGTGTTTATAAAGCTACAGCCTTTGTTTCTTCAGTGTCTTGCAGAACCACATTTTCCTCCTCCTGTTTGTATATGCCAAGCTCCCTCCTCCTGTATTCCCAACTCAGCTGCGCACAGATTTATGTTAGAGGCCAGAACAAGCTTGTTAGAGATATCTGTAGCAGTTTGGAAAAGGCAAGGACTTGTAAGAGTCTCTTAAAAGTCCTTAGGMTTAGCAGTAAAGTTTACTGTAGGTTAACTGAGGATTAATTTTTTAGTGCATTATTCATCTCCAGGACTGGAATTTTGCCTTTTTCTAGGTTTCAGGAATCCTTCTGGGTAAAGCTGCTGTCTCCTAACATCTTCTACATTAGAGCCTCAAATGGTTACTGAAAAATGTCTTTTAATTTTCCCTTTTCCTCAGCAAAGATCTCCAAGTTTGCTAAAATATTAAACTATGATTTTAATATCCTAAAGGGACAARGATATCTTGAATACTCACCGCTTTTATGACTGAAATTCAAAGCTCAACACGTTCTAAATAAGCTGTCAGAGGAGACGAAGCATCCTGCCTATTCAGCTGCATCCTGCTCCTGGAAGATTTTATTTTGCTGTGCAATTTTAATTATCCCCGTTGCAGCTACAACAAGGAGTAGTAAATAGAGGAGCAACAGAGAGCTAATGAATAAAAATCAAATTAAGGATTTGAATTTTCTGTGAGAAGGGCCTGAGGAAATACTTGGATGCCTTCACTGAATATTACGGATTTCCATGATAAACATTGACAGAGACTATGCTTCAGTATTTCACTGACTTTCTACTCCTCCTCTTCTCACTCTAGTTTAATAGGTGTGGAATTTTGTAAGGAAGTGGACAGTGATTAAGTGGAAATACACTGAAAACTAATACCAATTCAATGCTGAGACTGGGATTAATGCATAAAGCACTGCTGCAACTTCTGGAATTCTTGCTAAGCCCCAGTTTACAAGGTATTTACGCTACTGAAAGAAAAAAAAAAACAGCCCAACCCAAAACCAGCAGCATATTAAGGAATACACAGACAATAAAAAAATATTACACATACATACTGTGGAAGCATCTAAAGCAGAATTAATGTGACCCTTACATACCTTCTGATTTTCTGCTTGCTACCTTTTTTCCTTTTTCAGATAAAAAAAACCAAGCCCAAAGAAAGGCAATCTTAACTGCTGTGGCCTTTTCCTTTCCAAAGGCCTTGCTAGCTTAAGGGCTCCCTAGTTTTAACAGTGTCTTAAAAAAAAAAAAAAAAATAAAATAGGGGAACCTGGGTGTTCAGAACTACTCAGTTCAGATGTGATCTATCCAGCCTGAAATAAACGTTTTGGTATCATGCATAGATTTGGCTGCATAAAGAGACAGTCCCAGCTGATAAAAAGGCTATTAAACAAAACACAATACCAAAAGGCAGAGATGAAGTTTTCAGTATTACGTGAGGATCCTCCAGCTTTTTCATGGTACTGGAAGGCTCTGAGTATATTTCTGTGTTTTTCTGAGACAGATACTTCAGTTTGCAGTAGAAAGAAGAAAGGGGCACTGCACAGTTTTACACTCCAGTATGACTCCAAGCTCAGTCTCCAATTCCCAAACGCCTCTGAAGAACCCATCTGAAATGGAAACCTAGACAACAAGTTTGGTTTCATTTCTCAATAGAATTCTCTCACTACTTTTCCTCTTCTGTTCATTGTCACAAAATTCAGAGTTTCTTTCTGAGCCTGTTCTATCTTCTTACCTCTGTTGTTCTTGGTAAGCACGCAAGTCAACTAAAGCAGCACTCCCTTCTTTAGCAACTAACCTTCTTTTCTTCACTCCACAAAAAGCAGGTTTATGCCTCCTGAACAATCCCAGAAATCCCTTATAGCATAATACAGTGAGAGAAATCCAACTCCGTCAGTGTTACTTGTGTAATGTAAGCAGAAGAGAAGGCAGTGAGAAGAAACCCTGAATTAGCTCTGTTCTTGTCAGCTTTAAGATAAGCCTCAGCTTGCCAAGCATAGTGCCAATACTACTGTTGTCATAAACATCAAGAGTTAACAGAAGATGTTTTAAAAAATATGCGTTTAATTTTTGTAAATGATATGTTACTCTGAAAAGCAATAAATAAGGATGTTTTTAAAATTTCTACTTGTCTTTTTTGTAAATAAAAATGTTTCCCCCATGACTAGAAAACCTATCACAAACACAGCTTGAGATGCTTAAGGATTATTTTTACCCACCAATTACAGAAGTTCTACATGTCAAATGATGTCTTAACTCTGTGTCCCCATCATCTTCAAATTGCACTCTCAGATAATCCAGCATCACAGACACCAATTATGCATGTATTTAGTCTCATACAAACTCTTTTGTGTAGATTCCAATTTCTTCCACACCAGTTCATTCAGAAATAATACCAATTAACTCAGTAGAATCCCATAAATTATAATGGCTACATAAATTATTATGGCTACAAGATTAGAATCAGGACTTGCTATCTTTAAAGTCTGCCCTTCCTGGTATCTGCTCAACATGTTCTTTTCACTGCATCTGCAAGAATTGTAAGCAATTTGGTAACAAAATGGAATCAGAATACAACTTGCTCTCTACGAGCTACTTAGTAAAAGTCTAGCAGTTTTGTAGGCCCGAGTCGCTTGAGGTTATTCACTTGTGTATAAAGAAAGTAGCTCTTTTTTTTTTTTTTAATATTGATTTAGAGCCTTTCCCAAGGAATGTGAGCAAATCCCCTCACCCCTTGCCCCCCAAAATCACACTCTTACACTAGAGAAAGGCCAGATGTATGGGGGTGGGGGCAACTGTTTGAATCATTACAACTATACTAATTGAAGTCTGCATCCTAATTTACACTGAAGAACCTTCACAGATGAGGCTACTGAGTTGTGCCTACATCAGTGCCCATAGTAAAGAAGAGTGTATACTCATTTATGGATTACAGATTGGGTTCTCTGCGCCCACAAAAGAAATGCCTCCTCAGCAACAAGGGTTCCTAAACTGTAGTAAACTGGCACTTCAGCAGCAGATGCTAATAAAAATATACATAAAATTTCTTTCAGTCATTTATTCTAATTGATTTAAAACCTCATGTGTCTTCTGCCAAGTGTAAAAACATTTTAAAGTCATACAAATACAAGTGACCCAACAATTCTAAATACATAGTCCATGGTACAATAAAATGAAATCAGCACATAGAAGGGATTATCCATTTTATTTTCTTTAGGAATGGATCAATGAGATCACTGTGCTCCAGGAACACACTAAAAAAAATTTAATAGGACTTTTACACCAGGTAGCCTTCCCCTTAACAAAGTTGTCCATTGCTTATAATAATGCAGATTGGATCTGGAATAATAGAAACATGAATCCAGTGCCACCCCAGAGCTACGCTGATAGCAAGTACGTTCACAAACCAACCCTCCCCCCCAATTCTTCAAAACACCTGCAGAGTCCCATTTCTACAGCTAGCTAAAAATATTCTTGTTAAAATAGAAAAAGATTTTTCTACAAAAATTTGGGGGAAAGTCATGACATTTCATCTAAATTGCTTTGCAGACAACTAAGTACAATGACAGATCAGTCTTCCCAAGACTTTCCCTTCCAAGATTTCACCCAGATTTTCACGTTCCTAAAAATAGTCCAACATTGCCACCATGTGGTCAGAGATGGGCACATTCATCGTGACAGTTGCACATGACGTCTCTCAGAGAAAATCCACGACAGCTACCTAGTCAATGAATAACCACACTGCGAGTAAAAAAGGAAACTGAATTCTGAGAACTGAGTCCTTATGCAGGGAAACCAATTCTAAGTATGGACCAATGTAAGAAAAATAATTTAAGATATTTTGTGATTAAGTCTTCAGTATCGTGATGCTCCCCTCCCTAAAGGCACAATCTGTTTCTGCTCACTTCTTTCTCAGTACAGCATATACTTGCCAACAAGCAAAATCTATGTGTATGCAAAATGCCTAAGACCATTCATTTCTTTAAACGTAAACGTACTTGAAAAATTTGAAACCTTTTCCCTGGCGTTCAGGAAGCAATAGAAACTGAATTTTAAAATCATCTTTCACATAGACTTTTTCATTGCCGCCTTTCTCACACTGAAGAGATATGCTTCATAAATAATATTTAAGAAGTTGTCATCATTCTGAAAAACAAACCAGGTAATTGTTAGTGCATGATAGATGTTCTTGAGTGAAGAGATTAGAAGTTTTTTCCATTTCATGAATGAAATACTTCTCAACCTTATTCTATTTTAAAAAGTGAACAATAGGAAGGCTATTTCCTTTACCAAAAGTATGTATTATTTCCAAGCCTTGCTAATAGCCTTAAAATAACTAGATGTGAGTATAAACTTTATTGCAGCAAACATGACTGTATCTCTATAAGAAGTAATGAGCACACAGAAAGCAGATTTTCCAAACTCACAGTGGATTTAACTTGAGTCCACTACTCTTGAATGATACTGCAGTGACAATACAATCCTGCAATTTCTTCCCTCTGCCCTCATTTACCTAGGGATTTCCTTAAGCAGTGTCCTCCACTAGGTCAGTGATAATTCTAAGCATGTCTGAAGGAACAGTGAAGCACCCTGGGTTTTGATCCTATACTAAATCCTACCTGGGCAAATCCTTGCATCTTGTTTAGCTCTTTTAGACTTAATGCTCCTAAACTGATGCTGCTCCTTTTGCTCTGATGCTTGTTTAACTTTTTCCTTCTGAAGATCATTTTGCAAGAATGAGTCGATCCACATTAAGAAACAATGTCCTAAGTAGCTCACACAAATTTATGAAGATAATGAAAATCAAGATACTATTTGAGGAAAATCAGGAGCATTTGAGATTGTAGTTTTATATAATGGAAACTAACAGGTGAGAAATTGGCAGTAATTTCCAGGTAACTCTGTTATCCTAACTACCACCAAGAACAGCAGGGTCAAATATACAAGTACAGTTTCAGAGGGTAAAACCCAATTTTCCTTGACTAGTTTCCTTTTTAACTTCACACATGGTTTTCCTACAATCCAGATACTCAAAGTATGTAAAGACAGGATAATGTGATATTTTTATTTTTTAATCCCAAACTAGAAATACAGGGAAAAGTGAGAAAAGCTGCTAATTTGTTAAGATACTATTTTCTTTCTGGGTCTATAATTTAAATCACATTTTAAGTGAGTAAATTCAACATTCCAATAGCGACTTTTACTTTTATTCCAAAGCCATACAGGCACATAGCTTTGGCCTACAAATTGGACCGTTAAACCCATGTCTCTATTCCTTATGCTTTATAGCCAGGTCTTTAGTTACAAAACCTCTCCTCAACCTCTACTCCTGAGATATTCATCACATGGCAAGTTAAGAAAAAAGTATTCATAATCACTCACATCATCCCAGAGCAGTAAACAATCATCTCATACATAATGTTGTTAATGCTTTGTCACATTTAAACGTGAATAACTGCAGCAAGAGGAATTTTAACATTTGAACTAAAGAATTACACTGAATAGACTGAACTAGTATATTTTTAGGTTATCTAACCCATATTTTGAAGTTGCTTACACTCATCCTGCAATTTTAATTTCCCATCTGAATTCCTCTTACTGCTAACATGCATCTGAAATATTCGGCAGCTAGGATAATCACCCATTATTTATCCTTAGCTAAAAATATAATAGATATCTCTCTGGCTCATAGGCCGACCTTATGAAGCTTTCAGTCATCTTTGTTCTTTCCTGTCAAATTTATTAACTTTCCTGAACCCAAAACCAGATGCATTAATCAAAATGCAGTTAAGCCACCAGTGTGCAAGGAGAGGCTGTCACATCCGTGGTCTATACCATAGTGCTCTGTTAACATGCAGCCGTAAGTAGCACAACTTCCATCATATACTCTAATTACTCATTTAGCCTCTAGACAGATGGATGCAACCAATTATAGGGCGCTTATAGCAAAATGGGAATCAGAATTTTAAGCAAAGTAGGAGAATTCTTGGCGCTTTACCTGGATCAGGTGTAGAAGTGTTTCCTGCAGCTGCATCTTCGTCATTGAGCTGCTGTTGACCACAGATGGCTCTGGGGTTTGCAGTGGCAGCAGAAGGCTAGCTGAGCTAGCAGCAGGTTCTTGGTTTGCTGCTGTTAACCGCCCACTTTCATTTGCTTTTGGTGGAGCAGGTGTCGACTGAGTGAACACCATTGGGGACATCAACAAGGTAGGAGTCACAGTGGCAGGAATGCGTTGAGGTGAGATTACCTGTCCATATAAAAATAAAGTCATCCATTAAACCTATCTACTTAATTCTATGGGAATAAAGATGATGAAAACTGCAGACTGATTGGCAACAGGTGCAGAGACTGCTGGAGATTGATACAGTTATGTGAAACTCCAGTTCAGGACCACCTATATGATTTATTTCCAGATTAAAGGTCTTCCATCCAATTTGAGCTTGCAGCAATGGATTCAAGTGTAATTAAGTCTATCTGATAGGCAAATGATCTTAAGACAAGAGCATTTTATTACAGAAATCAGACTACTATTAAATATCAGCACTCTTAGAGAATGCAGCTGTAAAGTCTTCTACATAGGGACAGTAAATCATTAAATTTAATCTCTGAGAATATACTTACATGCAAATATCACTATTAAAGACTAATCTTTGTACCTAATACTAGAAAGTATTTTCCAACTATAACTTTCAAATTACTTTATAAATATATATATGTATGTATATATTTTTTTCTTCTCATTTTACCTAAGGAGAGGGGAAAGAAAATAGATTATGTGATTTATCTAAAGAGCCACAGTGAGCTGTGAACCGACTCCTAACCAATACTCAGCTGACAAAATCAAAAAGGCCCTCAAAGAGAAGGAAAACCTTGATGCTGCAGTAGTTCTGCAAGTTCCCTCAGTATCATATCCATGCTAACCTGCAACGACAGGTGTCAAAGAATTTTTACTTTTCAATTTCACAATGCATCTTGGAACTGTAAAACATGCAGGACTAGCAAATACTATCAGATATAATATACAACAAATGGAAAGTTTATTCACTCAGTTTGCAGATATTAGAGCTCTCTCCAGGTAATTCTAGTAGTAAATCTTAATCCTAATCAGCCATCTCCTCGCTATTCAAGTGTCCGATCTTTTTTTCAAAAACAGAACATACAAAGGAATTGATACAAGCTCACCAAAGCTCCTCTCTTCTGGACTGGAGCATGATTTACTGCTCCTGTATGAAGGTGAAAGGCTACTGAATCACTTCACTCTGTGTCCTGGGTTACATTTCAATTTTGAAGAAAAATTAAAATTAAGAAAATAAAAATAAGGTTTATCTCCTAAGTATGCAAAACAACATAGTTTACTATTAAAGAACATTCATATTTTTGTAGCTTGTCTTACTCCTAGTTATGATTGTTCTATCCAAGACATTTCTGAATAATGTTAATTAGACTACAATACAAAGCGAAATAGAAAGAAAGGAGGAGGACTGAGATCTCATGCTGTTTTACAGAAAATTTAAGGAAGCAGAAAGACTAGGGGTTAGGAAGGACTCATGGATATTAGAAAGCATGCAATATGCACCTAATGCAAAAATCTCCTAGTTCACGTTTTAGGTAAATATTGTTTCTGTTTCTCAAATATAGAGTACTACTTAAAAACGAAACTCTTGACCTACAGCTTTTTTCCTACCCCATGACAAGTAATCGTAACAGCAATCATCAGGTCTGTGTTACAAGCTCCTGAATGAGTTAAGGTATTCCTAACTCATCGTAGGTTTGCTTCAAACAGTAAGGTAGTGCATATGTTTGTGCACCTACGCTTGAAAAACAATGTTCATTTTAGAAGAAAACCAATGTAAGTCCAAGGTGACATCCCTCTATGGAGCGAGACCTTCAGACTGTGCACAGATGTTCTCCTGTAAGTTCAAAGATTGTTCTCCTGCCTGTGGAAGACTGACTACCTCCAGACACTTATCACAACACTTCCGCTTTACTCATCCATGCAGCTGAAGTAACTTCTCTTTAATTTACCTCAAGCAAAATTGGCAGGGTTTGCTTAAACCAGATGATTCTTCCTAATGTGATTTACACAATGCATATACAAACTGCTCTCCAAGGGCAGGAACCTCCAGCAAAGGGATGGTGGTGAGCAGCTGGAGGAGATAAACTGTCCCACTAATATAGCTGAATCTACGACAGACTAGGTCAAAGACCTAGATGACACGTCCTTCGAAATCAAAAGACATTTCTCTCTACAGTCCAAGGCAAATAAACAAAACCTGAGACAAACTGTGCTCTTAATTATATACAGTTACTACTGTCAAACACGTCTAATGTTGTGGTTTAAAAGACATATGAAAAATTATGTGTTTTCCCTGGATAGAAACAGCTTTTTGGTAGGACTTGCCAAGCATATGGAAGCTATATGGAATAAGCAATATTGCCATCTACTGGTGACACAACTAATATCTACAGGTTACTGCAAAACTTAAAATATTTGTGTCAGAAGAAGAATAGAAAATACATACATCATTTTTTCAGTGCGTAGCATTTGTTTCTGTATGCAAACATTAAAATGTATTTTTTGCTAACAGCTCGTGTTCAAAGCTTCTGCCATTTAACAAACTTTTACATAAACAACATGGTTTTTTTAAACATAAAGGCAAATTTTCATTTTAGATTTAGTTCAGATCACCTTCAGTCACTGGGACAACTGGCACCCACCAGAAAATGGGACGCTGATCTTGGCATTACTAATGCAATTCCTATAGCACCATACTTTTGCTGAAAGCACTGAAAATGCTCTGTAGGGACATAATAGCCTTTGGGCCTATCTTTTAGCCTTGAGTAATTTCTCACAAGACATAACAGCCCTTCCAAAATGCTGTTGATCAACTTCTTTCCCACAGAATCTAACCTGAGCTGCTTGTTCATCTAGCCTCTACTGAATTATCTCCAGCTTTATCAGGTCAACACTTAAATCTCCGAGTCACTAATAACAGAGAGGAGTCTACCGTCAGTTGTGCAACAATGAAGTAAGAACAATGAAAAGTGTGCAAAATAATTGTTGCAGCATATAGTATTCCTTCTCTGAAGCACAAATGCTCACTGAGATATCTGTTTGACATTCTGCATGGCTGCTGACAGCTAGATGACATGATAGCTGGCAAATTCACGTAACACCATGAACTAAGGAATGCATTGGATCTCCTGTAATGCAAACTGGCACCCTCTGTTGCTTCCTACACATGCAGACTCCCACGTGCATCAAGTGCTCCTCTGGAACATCAGCACCTGGTGGGTACTGTGGGCCTCTAACTGTTTTTCGTGGCATTACTTAAAACTGAGAACATTTAATCTAAGAATGGTTCAGGAACTTTAAAGACAGTTACTATTAAAATAAAGCTGGCTACAATGCTAACATTGCTTTGTCTTTCCAGTTTAATTCATAATTTTTTAATTTATGTTTAACTACAGAATCTTAAATTACTTTTCAAAACAAGTTTAAATATACCTATTGCATTCCTCCTGTGCATGCTTACAGCCTCATGCTGAAGCTGCTAGTCACGACAATTGAGAAGTAATGGTGCGATGCTTACACCAAAGATACTAGGTACCATGCACATATTCAGAAGATGTAACACTATGTACAAAATACATTTGTCATGGAAAATGCTCCAAGAAATGAGAAAAATGGGCTGCAAGATAAGTGGCCTTCTGAAGAAAAGACAAATTTGTGTCAAGGTTATTGTAAGCACTTTTAAAACCCTAATTCTGATTAACATAAACACTTAAGCATGCATGTATCTATAATCAGGATAACTCATGCCTAACACTAAGCATATGCTTAAAAGCCCACTGCAGATTAATGCTTTTTTATTGCATCTTAAGCACATGTTACTCACTGTCCGCATAAGGAATACTTCACAGAATAGGGCTGGCACCAGACCAGACTGAATGCTTCCACGCATTATTCTTCAGCTTTTGCTTTTTTATTTCTTCTTTTTTTTTTTTTTTTTT